>CM075854.1:0-600000 GCA_037975125.1 Latrodectus hesperus | reverse complement strand
GACTTGTATGATGGTATGTTTTACTTTTAAAAAATATATGCACAGCTAATAATACTTGATGATGAAGTGTTCTAAAGAGCCATTTTTAAATAATGACAAAGATTTAAGTTTGATTGATATATGAATGGTGGTAAAACAGACTCACATTTTCATGTTTTGAATAATAAATTGAAAAGATTAATGTCACTTTTTAGAAATTAGATAGTGTGCTATAGTTTATATAGGCTATAAATTAAAAATATATTAATTAGCTGTAAAGATTTCATTTCTAAAACTAGGGGATCGATATAAAAATAAATGCATCTGAATACTAAAGTAATTTAGACTCAAAATTATAAATGAAATTGACTGTTAGTTACTTTTAATAAAGTAATTTTAAAGAAACAAAATCTGATGCCCACTAACTGAAAAATTTCCGTTAGCAATAAACTGTGAAAATTTTAAAATTTTGATGAGAATTTTAAATAAAGTTAACCCTTATTCTGAACAATTGCAGACACATATTGCCATATTTCTATTGTCGATTCTTAAATCTAAAACCGGGCAGGTAATTTTGCTTCTTCTTTTTTTTTTTTATTTGCATCAAGAAAAGATTAAAAGTAGCTGTATTATTCGGAAAATGAATGTATTATGAATTCACAGTGTGATCCAGTCTTAACAACTCGTTTATTGAAATGAAAGGTTCCAAATACCACACCAGTTGCTGTTGACCATTGGAAGATGAACATTGAGTTTTGAAGCTTTATATACATGCATGATGGAATTCATGTTTCCGGGGATTTCTGGGTTTTCCTCTCTCCCAACATACAAATAAAGCACACTGCGCATGAAAAATTCTTCCAAAAAGGAAAATGCCCTGGTTTCTTGAACTGATTTCAGCTGTTTGTCTATTCACTAAACATAATCAAATATAAATTGCTTATATTGATTATATGTAACGAATTATGTTGCATCGTGTTTTATATAGATCACGAAAACTTGCCTTAAGGATAATATACAAAAAAAAATGTTGCTTCCAGAAGTAACTGCAAAAAAAAAAAAAATTTTTAATGTGATGCATTAATACAACATCACACCTAGAAGTGATGAAAAAACTTAAGGAGATTTGATAAAAATGTACTGTTGTTGATAACCTGTTTCAGAAGTAAATTTGTCCAAATATGTCACCCATGTTCTTAAGCATTTGATGCATTAGATTCACTGAATGCTATAAAATTGGAAAACTCTATTTTCACAGCTGCAAACATTTACAATTTTAAAACCATACAAATTTTTTGATTTCTTATATTGATATGCTCAAACATCTAATTTCAGTAAAATTTTTGCCCAGGAAGGAAACAATTGTGTTGCATTTTGACATTAATAAATCCATATTATATTAAGTACAAACATTTGAATATTTCCAAGTAATATTTTTTAATAATTTTTATTAATTAATTATTTTTATTAATAATAATTTATTATTTATATATATATGTATATATGAATATAAATAATAATATATTATAATTAAAATTAAAAAAAATAAATAATAAAAAATAATATTAATTTAAATAATAAAAGGATAAAAAAAATGTTCCAATTCATTTATTACATGCAACTTAATGGAAAAGGAGAATTTGTAAACGTTGCAGATGTCAGAAGTAATACTTTTTCAAAATCGAAAAAAATAATAAATATTGTTTTCTTTTAAAAGAAAATTACACTGTTGGAATGTAGGAAGACGATGAGATTCAATACTACAAATACTTCTTCTCTGTTCCAAAATATGATGAATAGATATTAATTTTAAAAAGAGGGGGAAAAACACGCTATTTTTCTTGAACAAGAAAAGCTTCGGAGCGGAAAGTTACATCGCTTCAATTACACTACTGGCCATTAAAATTGATGCACCAGGAAAGCGGCACACCACACACGTGAAATTTGCATGACAGGTAGAACTTGCTGTGATATGCAAATGATTAGATTTTCAGCGCATTCATACAAAGCAGGTGACAGTAGCGACATCTACAATGTGTATAAAACTAGAGATTTGACAGCAGTTTTCTCATACTCAATTTCCGTTTCAACGTTGTTTTCGGCAAGAAAGTTGTTGTAATGCCTCCTGTAAAAAGAAAAAATGCCTATCAGCACGTGTCTGACTTTGATCGAGGTACACATCTCGATCACCTCTTGTTCGCATTACCGGCACTTTGAACAGCAACCGTTACATTTCCGATGTGTTAAGGCTCGTAGCTCTGCCCTATCTTCGAGGCCTCTCTAATGCTTTGTTTCAACAGGATAATGCACGACTGCATGTTGCCCGTACTGTTCTGAACTTCCTTGATACAGAACAGGTTCGACTGTTACCCTGGCCAGCACGTTCTCCTGATCTGTCACCAATTGAGAACGTGTGGTCAATGGTTGCCGAGCGATTGGCACGCCATCACTCACCATCCACTACTGTCGATGAACTGTGGCATAGTGTTGAAGCTGCATGGACTGAGATTTCCATGAATGCCATACAATCTCTGTTTGACTCCATGCCTAGGGGGATAAATGCTGTTATTGCAGCCAGAGGTGGCTGCTCTGGATACTGATTTCTCAAGATCTATATATCCTAATTTCCTGTAAATCTAATCACTTGTTCTTTGCACTATAATGTATGTGTCCAGTAAATATCGTTCTGTTATTTGCATTCCTTCTTGGTGTAGCAATTTTAATGGCCAGTAGTGTAGTATTGCGTTGGAAACAACTTTACAGGGTGTTCAAATCAGCATTAATTATGCTATAAACTAATTACAAATATTGTAATCAAAACATGGAATAAAATAAATTTTATTTTAAACTAGCATCCTGATAAGAATTTCATATCAAACCGCGGAACCTTTCTTCATTCAACTCCTGGCAAAATTTCGGTATATATACGCAATGTATGAAGCTTTTATTTATATAGATATTTTCTTCCTCAAACAGTTTTAATCAAAACAGTTTAAGGAAAAGAAAGGCGTTGAATGGAGGATTGATTATCTGTGTCAATACATATTTAATAATGCTATATTCTCTGGGCAGCATTAAATTTGATGAAAAACAAAAAATGGACATTTAAAAATAAATAAACTTCTATAAGAATATATGCATTTGAAGTTACTTTTAGTGGCATTCAGATTCCATTTTTATAATTATTTTTAAATAATTAGCTGTATTATTTTTGTAATTTTTCTTTTCTTTTTTTCCAAATTTCTTTGTACAATTTAAAAAAAGGTATTTTTTACACGACAAATTTACAAGGTTAAATTAGTTTTGAAATATTTTTCATATTTATATCAGAAATCTCAAACATTGGTGTTGAAAATTAAGAGAGTTGGCAAAAAAGTTTATACTAACTACCGAGCTGTAGCTATTTATAAATATATAATGGAGAATACGCTAATAACAAAACCCAAAACTGGAAAAATGCCGTAAAAAATTATAAAAGTTTCATTTCTTCAAAATTTTTAAAAATCGAAAAAGATGCTTACTTTAAAAAATTCAATCACATGAGAAAGTGAAAACACACATTGCTGATGAACGATGCAAAACGTTTCAATTGGAGTGTGGTCCCTTCGCAGTTGAGACTGTTATATACCTACTTCGCCTGGATGCAACGAAATTATAAGACTTTGGAAAATACTACTTCACTCAGGAAGAAAACTTACCTCCAAATCCCAAGGAACGTTTTGTATCGCAGCAACAGTTCTGATTGGCTAGAAACATGCTTAATTGAATTTAAATAATCAGAGTGTTCTAGCTATTCAATTCACTGCATTTATTGTATGAGCTCAAGTGTCTCAGTAGCTTCACACCGCCTCCCCATAAGATCTGCAAAGGGAAACATTATTTGCCGCTGACAATGATTGGGAGGGTGACCATATTCGCTCCCGCGCTCTGTTGCTGGAACTCAGTGGGTTGGGGACGTGCCTACATTAATATATAATGTTCAAAGTCCTTCCACTAGCGGGGCGCCGATGTGGAAAGGAGAGTGCCAGCTGAGATAAGAACTCTCTCCTAACCGTAGTTAAAAATTACGAGGCATTTGGTGATGGGCCAGTATTCCCAACCCGTCACACCTAAGTTACAGTTAGGGGTTCGCTTGCAGCCCTGTATATGTGTATTTATCGTATGCTAGCTTTAAAATTCGTTGTATTGTTTCAGCTTTAAGCACATTCTCCCCAAGATGAACTGTGGCATTATCATGAGTTAAAGAATTACCATTAGCTGCTGCTTAAAATATGATATGAGGTTTCAATACTTCGTCTGAATAAGTTTCGATGGCCATGCTGACATCCGGAATGATGTTAGGATTTGCACATCCATTTCTGTATAATACAATCAACATTTCTCGTTTGTAATGTAATCTTTCTAAAACGAATGTCTGGCTATTTTTGATGCCGCTGTTTCTCCGTACCAAATCACTTCTGGAGAAATACTCAAATATAAAGAGTCACAGTTCGGTAAAAAGTTGGATTTTAGTCACTTCGCATCTAAACATAAAATTCAGCTACCTACCTACTCCAGTCTAATTAATGTCTTGAGCTCAATGTATGTAAATATATAATAGTTTCAGATTTTAGGAAATGATTATTTATCTCAACATTGTTAAATACTTTAGTTTAAAAATAATTATTATTTATAATTTTTAATTATTTTTAAAATATTAAAAAATTTTAATTTTTTATTTACCTTTGTGTGTAGTAAAGATGCAGTATAGAGATGGACTGGGATATATCTTAAACTGTCTTAAGGCATCATTTTGTTTTGTGGCACAGTGATATTTAATGAATGTCAGTGATGATGATCATACAATATTGACTCTGTTTTCAGTGAACTTTTCTACCCTAATAAAGAAATATTGAATCTTATCAATTTAAAAGATTCTTTTATTATGATACTTTTTGACTGGATCAATTCAAGATCTTTCTTCTTCCAATTGTACAAACTGTACCTTATACACCATATTTCTCTGCTTCTGATTATAAAAATGTAGTTTTTATAATTAGAAAGAATGTTTTGTAAACAAATAGTTAATAACGTAACGTCGTATGAATATGATGAATACGAACTGGTTTTGTGTGAGTGTTTTGAATCTAAATTTGAATTACTTGAAGATTATTTATTAAAAACTTAATACAAAATTGTAAATCATAAAACAAGATTGTAAATTCTTACGACTCGTTGCTTGTTCAAAATATCTAAAACTCTAACTTCTCCTTGCATAACACTACTAAAATTCTCAAAGCTGAATTTTAACTTGATCTTAATTGTTGAACTTCAAAGTCTGGATGTGTTTTACTGATCATTAATCTCTAAATTATTTTATATATCTTAACTAAAGTTTCTGTTATAAATACATATATAGGTGCTAAAAAATTCAATTGAGATAAAAGCATGAGAAAAATTGTATTTAAAACTTCTATTTATTCACTTAATTATTCATTTCTGAATATCTTGTTTATTTTTTTAATGTTCTTATGCTGTAAGTCTATCTTCCTGTTATGTAGAAATGAATAATAATATATATATATATATATATATATATATATATATATATATATATATATATATATATATATATATATATATATATAGATTCCTAGACGTAAAAATTCTTACTCATCAAGGATAATTTACAATAGTTAGCTAGAATTTTCTCAAAAGTAATATCTTGCGTTCAGAAGAATTTAAATCATGCGAATATATTAGCTAATCCATTCTGTAAATATCTTGACTTTTAAAAAGCTCCTTAACAGAAAACGTCTCGTGTGTCCAAACCTTATTATTCATAAAGACAAAGTTGTGGTCAATGACAGGATAAATATGATGAATAAGTAATTCTTTGCGTTAAATATTATTTACATAATCATAGTAAAAGTTCTTAAATTCAAAGTAATAAGATAAGTGAGATAAAAAGATTTTCATAAGATAAATGAAAACTTTATTCAAGTACAAAAGGAAGTAAAACAAAAAACAATGATTATTTTTCAAAAATAAATTTCTATTTTCCATTTAAATCCAAGAGATAAGATTTAACATTAAATGAACATTCGTTTAAAATTAGTTTTTTTACTATTCTTAGAAACGAAAATTCTGTTTTGAATTCATGAACTCTAAAAAAATTTATAATTCTTGATGGGATATTTAATGCCCATTATATTATGCAGAGTAAATAATGCAAGTAGAACTCTTACTAGTTGTAATTTTTCTTATTTAACCATGATCTACAACTTATATTATTCCGAACAATCCCAAAACTATCCAAAAAAAAAAAATCCAAACGATTACAAACATTCATTTTGTAAGAGAAAATCAAGCCCGAAAATTATTGACTGAAAGCCCAGTATTTGATCTTTCAATTATAAGCATAGCAAGTTCTGAATTCAAAATGAATAGTTTTATAATAATCAATATCATTTCATTAGCTAAAACTTTATATATATTCCAGGCTGTTTCATTGAATTTTTCTCCAAAATGTTACAACAATATCATTGCTACATAAACTTGGGAGCTCGGAGATTTTAATTTCAAATGATTGTATACAAATTACTAATTTTTAAATGAATTATTACTTTTGATTTTCTTCAAAACATTTATTCTCAGAATTGTTTTTGCATATTTAAACAATATTCGGAGGCATTATTAAAGAAACGCTATAAGAACAAATGTTCGAGATGACCGAAACACATAAAAATAATGCATTATTAATGAGTTTTATTTAAATGAAATTGTTGCCGGAATTAAAATGAAATTTCTCTAAACAAATTAGGAATTCGGTGAAGGAAATACAATTTTAATTTAAGATAAAAGGATGCTTAAAACTTTTCTTTACCAAGGAAGAAAAAAATAATATCCTATTTGTGGGTATTCTCTATTTCTTTTTAAATTAAACTTTTTCAAATTTGTTATTTTTCTTAAATGCTATTGTTTGTTTGCTTTGATAATACTAAGTACATATCAGGCTTAGTTTAAATATATAAATTTCCACTCTATACTTCATTATTTTAAATTAGATTATTTATTTATAATTGATATAGGAAAAAACTGAGAGATATCTTTTTAAATTAATTTTTAATTTTATGAGAAATTACAAAGCATAACATAAAATATTTAATCCTTTCCCATTGAGACTAAGAACATTGAGACCCAGAAGATTTTGAAGTATTCATTGAGAAAAGATGTATTTATAATACCTGTAAATTACTCTATATCTTCCATTTTAACCTTGATTTTATTGCCTACACAAAAGGAAAAGCCAAAAAATAATAATAATAATAAATTAACTCCTACACATAATCGACTATGGCTCACCACTGTGATTCATGTTCTTAATGATTTTTGTTTTCATTTCAAAGCCCCATGTGCCTAGCTATTTCACAAAACAGGTTTTCATTTAATGAGGTTTCTGGATATTTCGTTATTATGGTTCGGTTTCAGTAAAGATTAACCTTTTTTGTTCCAGTTCAGATGTGGAAAAAATAATCAGAAGAGTTAATTTTCGTGAAAGCAGCAGAAGGAGCGAAAAAATAAAGTTATCTTTTGGTGTGACTGTAACTTTCGCGTGCATCAATTCCGTTCTCATTTCTGTGTTATGTGTGGTTCTGTATTTAATAAATATAGTTTTTCTATTATCATTCAAATATATATATACCGGATTTACGTCGAAGAGTTTTTGTGACATTTGTAGTATTTCATCCCTCAATATATTACTTTACAATATGATCAATAAGCAGTCTTGGCAACTTCTCGTAAGTTTTGCGTAATTTTTACCTGCAATGTTTTTGTTTTAAAGTTTGTTGTTGCTGATCTGTTTCAAAGTTTTTAAATTGTAATTAATGTTTCATTAGTATAATTACTAAATTTCGTTCTTAGGATCAAAACTGCATTAAAAAATAAGAATGTCAACATATATTTATTTTCAAATGATTTATATTTAAACGTTAAATCATAATTTAAGAAGAGCTTTAGAATACAATATTTTTTCCATTTAATTCGATCATTTTACACAATATTAAATCTGTATTTTTTCCGTAAAAATTATAAAATCTATTACTCTCTTGTATAATTTTCAAAGGAAACAAGAAATCTTTATCATTATTGATTATATGATATAAAATACAGTATTATTATTAAATATTTATCCAACATTATTTGCATGTTGCTCATAAATTCATGTTTATCATGTAATGTGTTATCTAATATTTTATATAAATCTGTATATTATCAACCTAGTAAAGGAAATTTAAAATTTGTATAAGGGACACACCTCAGTGACTTAAATTGTTGCTTTGAATATATTCATTGCAATTACATTTAGATTATGGCATTCACTTTTTATTAATTTTTGCATACAGTATTTAATAATTAGCTTGAAGAGTAATTATTTTCTTCTGTAATTAATATTTTTGATAATTTTATTAAATGATGGTCTATAAAATATATTCATTAAAAATCATATATTGCAAAAGATATTTTATAAGATGGGTAGTTGCTAATCTGTTTAACTAAAAATTGCCTTATATCATAGGAGATGAAATTTCTAGTCTGAAAATAAATAAAGGTATAATTATTTATTTGTTGCAATTTCATATTTTGCTGGTAAATGTATCTCAATTTTTTTTCGGGAGGTGGAGGGAGCAATGCATAATTTTAAATTTTTATATATGTTTTTAGAAAACTTGTTAAAAAATTATGTGATATAATTATTACAATATTACATGCTTATTGCTTGATAAATATTTAAATGTCAAAACAAATCATTTAATTAATTATGGACACTAGTAAAATTTAAATAGAATTTTCTCACATATTATAAAAAGAACTTTATTCTCATATTTTTAATACGTTGGAAGTATATGAAATCTACGTTAAAATAAAGAAATTTTTCTGTAAAAACAGCCTGTTGAGATAGAGAGAATAACATTGATGATGAAATTAATTTTACTGGTAATTTTTCTATTTATGTAAGTTTTATTATAAATCGCTTATATTGAAGTCTGCATTGTTTAAGGAACAAACTGACATGCCTGTTACAAAAATTATATGTTTATTAAAATTCCAAATCTGCAATTTTTTTATTTTAAATATATTTGTATAGTTACAATTTAAAAAACTTGTATCATTTGAAGATCATGATTCAAACTTTTTGTTGTATTCATGAATATTCATTTTTGGGTCCCCCTTGGTTTCTATTCAATTTGGTGCCCATTGGATAATATTGAATATAATGATAAAAAAATTTTTATCACATGTGTATGCATCATTGCCTACTGTTTTGACACCCTTTTGTTTCTCCAAACACTTTTACAGACAAAAAGATCGCCAACTTTCGCTCAGGGCCACCCAAAAATATTTTTTTCTCCATTCATTCTCTTGCATGCTAAAAGAAGTTAATTTTTATAATATTGCTGTATACTGAAAAATTAATTTTCTTAATGTTGCTGTATACTGAAACATTGAATGTTGATAAAAAAATTTATCAAAATAGAATGTTATGTGAAATGAAATTATCTGTAATATAAATAGGTAAATGAGACAAGCTATCTGAAAATGAGGATCAGTTTCCCAAATTTTTATGCAATATGTAAAAATATTTCTTATATACTTGGATTTAAAACATTTATTTGCAAGTTTTCAAACTCTTAAGAAAACAATCAGGGCTAGCTTTATTTACATTGGAATGAATATAATATAGGAAATAATAAATTGTATTGTACAACTAGGAAAATAATTAAAGCTGTCAATAAAGATAGATTAATGCCTGAAATTTGGAGGTGAGAGTGAAAATTATTAACAATACTCCTATTTTCATGCAAATAAAAAAATGCCTGAATGAAAAACCTTGTGATAAAATTAATTTATAACTACAAAATATCAGAAAAATATTTCTTTTCTATGATAACTTTTTTATATCTTCTTCTTCATTGGCCTGACAGCCCAGGGTGGGCCTTTGCCTTCCTCAGAAGTGCATACCAGGACCCCCTATTTTTTGATAAGGTCATCCAGTTTGTCACTTTTAGTGTTTTTAGGTCGTTTTCAAAACAGTCATGCCATTGGTGTTTCGGTCGTCCTCTTCTTCTAGTGCCAATGAGGCGAGCCTAGAAAATTTTTTCGTCACCCGATTGTCGTTCATCCGGCTCAAATGTCCTGCCCATTTTAATCTCTGTATTGAGATAAATTTAACAATATCTGGTTCTTTATATAGTTTATAGAGCTCAGAATTAGTTCTTCTTCACCATGTATTCTCACATTTTATTCCACAAAAGATGCTTCTTAAAGTTTTTCTTTTCAAAAATGGAAATTGTTTCTTTGTCCTTCTCAGTCAATGTCCACGTTTCAGGTGAATAAGTGAGAATAAGCCGAATCAAGCATTTGTATATGAAAATATTTGTTTTTTGACTGACGAAAGTAGATTTTAGGTTATTTTTTAAGCCGAAAAAACTTTTTTATATACATATAAGAAAGATATATTTTTCTGAAATTCATATAACTTTTATATGTGAAAGGTTTGATATTTGTTATAAAGTTGAGCAATATTAAACAATTTTACAGCTTTGTGCCAATTAATCTTTTAAGTTCAGAATTGCCTAAAACTAAAAAATTACCTCTCAACTTCAGGAGATTCTTTACTTTAAAGTTTAATGTAATATATTTATTACACATGTCTGGAAAAGAGAACTAAATTTATCAAATATCCCTTTTTTAAACAGCATTACATTATAACAAAATGAATAAATCTGTAATTTAAAACTAAAATAATGTCTTTCATTAAAAGAAAATCAATTAAGGAAAAGCAAATAAGATGAAACTTCATCTTTCAAACATTAATCTTTTTACAACATTTTCTAAAATGATTATTTATGTTCTAAAATGTGTTTAACTGTGCACTATTTTTTAATATTAAGTTGTGGCATATCTAAGTAAAGCTATTTATAGTTATTCACACACAGGAATTTCTGAGAAACTGATCAGAAAAATGAACTTACAGTAAAAATGTTTAAGTACTGTATTTGTCTCTGTGTAAGATGCACCTCCCTTTTTTATATATTTTCAAAGGATAAAACTGTTGCTGATTATAATGTATTTATAAATCTTTAATAATCTCTACAAATAATGTATCTGTCTAAGAAAAAACATCTTTTAATCTTCATCAAAATGCAGATACTCATATCCAAAGTCAAATGAAGAGTCATTATGAAATCCCTTCTAAAACAGCATCTAAATCATAAAACAACAAAATGTTCTCTACTATCCATTGCCTTACTGCATGGTGTGTTTGTGTCTTTTTGGTATTTAAGTATTCTCCAGCTACCTTTTTCGCCATAAAAAATGCTATTGAATTTTGTAAGTTTTAATTTTTTTCTTTTCCAAAATGTGAAGAAAAACCAGAACAGTTTACTAATATCTTCATTTTTTACTAATAAATGAGAACTTTATTTGCAATTTATATGGTGCTAAGTTAAATGATTAAATGACATTTTTTTCAATGATATGATCAATAGGGTTATTATTAAGTATCACTTTTCTGACACACTCTGCAAGGAAACAAAAAAAAAAAAATCACATAATTCCAAATAGCAAATTTCCAGAAATGAATGTAATTAAAAACTAGGTATCAACATATAAGACACATCCAATTTTTAAGATCTATTTTCATAGAAAAATGTAATTTTGCAAACTGCTGGTAAGTATGGTAGTTAAAATTAGAGATAGTAAAATAAATCCTTATTAAAAAGAAAATCTCATCCATTCTTTATTTAAGGAAGGTCTTATCACACTTGACATATGAATAAGTAAGAAATACTTTGATTTATTTTCATGCAAATAGTATTGATCAGAAACTTAAGAAATACAATCATTAATTCAAGCAAGTAACTTAAATTTGTCTCTAATTATTTTCAGTTTCATTATTATAAAATTAGAAAGTTTTATATAACAGTAGAAATGTTATATAAAACTTACTTTGTTAAAAATAATAAAAAGGCACATATTTTCCCATTTAAGTTAACTTAAATTAGAAAATATGTGCCTTTTTATTATCTAAATTTTAGTTTTTATTAACAAAAAAAAATTAATGATGAATTATTTTGCTTTTTTTAACTGCAAAATATATTTTTAATAATTTTATAGCATTATCACCTTTCTTTTTAATAAATTTTAGTAGTTATAAAGAAATATTAAAATGCCCTCCAATAGAAAAATTAATATAATTTAAATTTTGAATATTTTAAGAAAAGCTTGTTTACTACTTATGCCATTTTATTTGCAATGTTTGGTATATATATATATATATATATATATATATATATATATATATATATATATATATATATATATATATATATATATATAAGTGGAAAGCAGAGTTTGATAAATATTTGTTACAGCTGTAGCTAAAATATTTGATCATGATAAATAAGTTTGATTGTGATTAGGATATTCAATCATCATATGTACATCAAAAATATTTTTTAAAATGTTAATTTTATACTTGTATATAGTTGCATTTTTTTATAGTATGGTGCAGATAGATTAGATACTATATTTTAAAAATTGTTCAGTTTTAGTTTATCTTCCATATTTTGAAACAATATCAAAAGCATTTAAGGATTTACATATATTTTCTAGTCCAACTATAAATACTCTCTGGTTTTTATTTCACTGTTTCCCGACTGTTCTTTGCTAAGTCTTCTATTGAATTAAACAATGAATCTGATACATAATTTATTTTCTCTTCATAATGTTTTTCTTAAGAGACTCCATAACTATTCTTGAAACATTACAACTGCTAGAAAAGATATTTTCTGTAAAATGAATATTTATCGAAACAAATATTTTTTTCAATTTTGATAAACTTTAACATAAATTGTTTTTAGAAATTAACTTTGCTAGTATAAAATTTAAGGTTAATCCTTTACTTCCTTTACTTTAAGGTTAATCCTTAATTAATCCTTTACTTCAAAATATGAAATTACTATGGTAACAAAGATTTTCTGAGTGAAACGCCATGACTAGTCTCTTGAATAAATAATTTTTTACCTTGCTTGCTTTTATACTTTATTGCACTTAACAATAAAAAACATTTTTAATGTAAGTCTATTTAATTTCTAATATTTCTATTACCTACAAAAATAATATTTCAAAAGTAATATTTAACTATTAAATTTTGATAAAATTAAGTGGGAAAAGTTTTATTTTTCAAAATCATTTTAAAACTATAGTAGAGAAGTGTCCTATTTGATTTTAACCATAAAATAATTTTTTTAATATATTATTAAATAACAAAACATTTACATCATGAAACAAATCAATAGTTATTTTCAATAATTTGTCAAATTATTTTCTTTGGTTTTTTCTTTATCAAAAAAGTTGGTGTTGTAATCATGAAAGGAAATTTTTTATTAGAATCTATTATTCTAAATTAAAGTAAGGTTTTTACATGACTTTTTAAACTGGGAATTCTTAACAGATTCCAAGTGGACCCCATAGGTTTCATAGAAATTTTAAAAGGGTCTATAATATTCCATTAATTGTTCCTAGATTAATAAAATAATACAACATGATGCAAAAATAGTAAAACAAACTTACTAAACTATCTTTTTTTATTATATAATAGAAACTTTCAACTCTCAATTATTTTCTAAATAGTAATGGATGAAATAGATTAGATATATTAAAATGTGTTACCTTATGTAATGTTTGTCAAGATTTATTAATTAATAAAAAATTTTAACTTGTAATTAGACTACCTTCTGAGATCTACCTTCTTAAAATTTGCCAAAAAGAATGCATTATTTTTTATGCAAAGTTTCTGCTTTAAAGTTAAGACCTTATAAAACAGACACTGTTAGATTAGGTAGCAATTTATATGTACAATAATGTAACTTTTTCTGTGTCTCATAAATTGCTTTTGGCAAATTGCAAGATTTGTGAGTCTGATGAAAAACTTTGTACTATATCCGGTCATTTAATTGCAGATACAATATAATTTTAATCTAATCTATGTAATTATAATAATATATATAATTTTATTTAATTGTGATTGTAAATATGTCTATAAATTTTTATAAACAATAAGCATTGACTTTTGTTATTAACTTTTACATTTAGGACCAGTACCAGTAGATTTGTTTTAAATTTGAATGACTCTGTGTCACTGACTGCTAGTTTTATCAATGTACAGTAATCAAAAGTTTTGACATTTGGCTTTTAAAAGCTGACTCATGAGCACCACAACAAGCACTAATTCTTGGGCACTTGTTGGAAAAGATGGAAGGACTCATGATTTATCCCATGGAATGATATTTATTGGAAGAGAGGAATGTGATATTGTGTTACAGGTGATATGCATATTTCTGATTCTTACTTTTCATAGATGTTAATAATGAATAGTTACATATATTTATTACTGTAAAATGATGATTTTATATTATAATTATTGATGCTAGAAACTTAAATGCAAAGAATTAATGGTATAAATTTATAAATAGATTCTCTTTGGCAATTTTTTGATGTCCAGATGTGACTAACAAGAGGGCCGCTACATTATAACTATACAAAAATAGGGTTATCCAAAATTAAATTTTATCACCAAACCAAGGGGTACCTGATTCTACACCAACCCAAATTATTTTGCAATTATATAAAATTTGTATCTTTATTTGAAATTATATTCTTTCCATTATAAGGGTTACTTAAATTCTTTGAATAATATGGTTTTGTATAATTTGTATACACAAGTATCCTCTAGTAAATATTTTATTTATGTAATGCAAAATCAAGTTTATTAATAGTTTTTTTTAAAAAATTCATATTTTAAACAAATTTGATTTATTTATTGATGATATGATAACTTTCACATGTTTTTACATTGTAATTTCTATTCTCCTAAATTATAAAGTATTAAAATCTCATTATGTTCAAAATTTCAGTTATGCATTTTTTTTTCTATGCTGAGGCTCTTAATTATTGAGACAGAATAGCTTTTGATTATTATTATATAATCAAAAGCTATTCTGTAAGTCACCATTTAACAAGAAATGAAACAAAGTAATAAAAAACTTAGGTAAGCAATTTATTCAGTCATGTGCTTATGTTTCTAAATTGATTTGATTTATTCAAAACTTAAAAAGCTGATAAAGAATTCTTTGTCAAATCTTACTTAATATAAAATGAAAGTATTTGCTATTTATAGTCCTTCTAAAATAAAGATAAGATCTTCAAAGGTAGATGATTTGAATAAATTATTTTTAAAATTAAGCATTGTTTTATCTTGTACCCTGTTAATGTAAAAGTATTGAAACATTTGATATAAAATTTTTTTGCTCTTTTTAATTTAATTTATTAAAAATGGAAGTCATTTTTATTTTTCTAAGTGAGGCTAATGTTGGACTTCACATTGTAGATATTAACATTTCTTGTCATTAATAATGTATTGAAAATATACTATTTGTTTCTGTTACTTTAATTTTCAATTTTATGAAATGGTTGATCCTTTATCATAATTATTTAAGATATGCATATATCTTTCATATTTTTTATATCAATGAAAGATTAAAAAGTAGTGCATTATTTTAAATATAAATATGACTTGTGATGTATATATCTTCATAGAAGTATATAAGAATTTCTACTGAAATATGTTTTAAAAATTTAAAACTATTCTTTAACTTTTTAATGAAATAATTCAAAACATTAAGTATATATATATTCATTAATGTTAGAATGATATGTATTTGATAATCATAATATACAGAAGATATTCTAATTTAATATATGTAGGAAATATAAACACATTTTTAATGAAATGAATTTAGGAAATTTGTGTGAAATTGAAGCTTTTTTCTAAAGATCATTCAATTTTGTGGGATAATCTCACTCACAAATTTAATGAGCACATATTCTCAATGGTAAATTCTATAATGTTTTTCTAGATAAGACAAAATATCTGTAAAATAAATAAATCATTAAAATAAGAATCCAGGAATTAATAACTTCTAAAAATAATTATTTTAAATTTCAATGATATGGGAAAATTACTGTGAGCTGTAAAATATTTTTCATAATTATTTATCACCTTAAAATTAATTATTAAGTGTGATTGATTTGTGGGAACATGAATTCCATTCTTATTCTATAAAAGGTTAAGGTGACTAATGTGTAATGTGCACATAAAATGCATTGATCAAGTTCACATTTGATTTCATAAACTTTCAATTGAAGATTAATTATTCAAACATTTTCTTAATTATTTATTTCAGGCTGCTAGTGCTGACAAAAGGCATGCTGTTTTGTGTTATAACAATGGAGAACAAAAATTTCACATCAAAGATTTAAATAGCCTTACAGGGGTAAAAAAAATTACATTTTTTATATTAGTTTTAGACCTTTTAACAATATATTCAAAATAGTATTGATTAAAAAATTTTAAAATTGAAATTTGCTTGACATTTATTTCTAAACTGTTTTAACCCATATTTGAATATTTTTCTACAATATGTAGATTTGTATTGATGGAAAGCATGAATTTCTTTGTACAATGTCATCATTCAAATGCTTGGCATTTGCTGACGACATAGTAATCTTACTGGTAATCTTATGGTATTGATACACCAAAATTAATGACACTTCAAGGGTTTTAGAGGAATGGTGCTCCAAAAATCAAATGACAGTTAATGTTGACAAAACAGTTTGCCAACTTTTCACCTTTTCTACTAAGGAACACCAGATTTCTGTAAATTTTAATCAGCAAATCTTACATCAAGTGGATTCCTATCGTTACCTTGGATTTATTTTAGACAATAAACTTTCATGGAGAAAACAAGCAGAAGAGATGACGAGAAAAGGCACCAACAGACTAAGGCTTTTGAGGAGACCTTCTGGTATTACCTGGGGCTCCTCTTCTGATACACTTTCCACCACTTATAAAGCCGAGCTGGCAGCCGAATGGTTAGCGCTCTTGCCTTCGGTTCAACAGCTCGTGGGTTCGAATCCCACTTTGGGCATGGATGTTTGTAGTGGTTCGGAATCCACTTTAAACCATAGGTCCTGGTCAAATTAGCCCTCGTGGGCAAAAAAAGACTGTTGAGCAACAGACAAACCAAACCACCACTTATAACACGTATGTTCGACCTGTTATGGAATATGGGGGAGAGCTCATTGTCACTGCGTCAGAAAGTTGCTCTAAAATAGTGCAATGGAAATCCAGGCTAACATTGAGCCATTGAAATTAAGAAAAGAGAAACAAGTTTTAAAGCTTTATGAAAAATGCAGGGGACTTGACTTAGACCATTGAAGGGATTATATCCCCTCCACATTAAGACTAAAAACTCATGCAAATTTTTTTTTCCAAGCTGAGAGTCTCAAAAGAGATTATGCCCTGACATTCAAACCTTCCCGCCCTGTCAAATTTGAGCTTCCCCCTGATCTTAAAATCCCAACCTTTTGCCTCACAATCGGCACTTTAGAAAAGAAGTGCAATGCTAACCCAGAGATTCTCAGAATCCATTCCCTAGAGACTATCGCTTCAAAATACCCAAGTAATGATTGGCTCTACATTTACACAGATGGCTCAGTAACAGGAGACTCAATTGGAGCTGGTGTGTACTGCAGGGGATTTTTTGAGGAAACTTTATCTGTGGAATCTTGGGCCACAAACTTTGATGCTGAAATTGAGGCCATAAAGTGCACCACTGTGAATCTTCTTAGACTGAGCACTCTACTAAAGAAAGTTGTCTGTTTTATTGACTCCCAATCTGCTATTGTGCCCATCACTTCATACTCAATAAGCGATTCATTTTATGTGGAAGAAGTTAAATCACTCTTCAATCATGCTATTTCCGTCGGGTGGGAGATTGTTCTTCAGTGGATACCTAACCATTATAATATCCATGAGAACGTAAAAGCAGATGACCTTGCAAAGAATGGATGTAAACTGCAACAGCCTTCCATCATACCAACAAATCTGCAACTAAATCAAAAACAAACTCCTCAAAGACCTTCATAATTCATATAGCGAAATTACTAAAGACAAGGTTTGGGCTTGAATTCTCCATTCCCCATGTGCCTTCCATGCTCCCTTTTCATAGCCAATTTCAGAATTTTGACTGGACATGACTTTCTTCAGGGACACTTAAGCCATATTGACATGGTCAACACACCCTACTGTACCCTGTGTCCTTCAGGAGCTTTTATGGGCTTTATTCATTTGGCAAGCTGTCCTGTGCTTTCTCTTTTGAACTGTTTACCCGACAACTTCTACAATAAGGCTGATTTTTATTGGGCTGCCAGAGGACTCATGGCCAATAAGGCCCCTGTCCCGACGTAGGATAAAAAAAGCAATGTCATCATTAAAAAATATTTTGTGTTTTAAAATACAGATAAGTTTTCTGATAGCATTATGAAAAAAAATCAATGAATTTTATTTTTTTATCTAATATTTATGATTATTTAAAAGTGAATTGCATGGATACAAAATTTTGAATGTCTAGAAAATTTTAAAGATTTATAAATTTCGTGGATAAAATTATAGAACAATTAAGAATGGATGATTCCTTGCAGCTTTACATCTAGTGATTTTTCAGTGTTAACATTTGCATAATTACGTAAATAACTAATTGCTTTGAAAAGCAGAAAATATTTTATTCCCTGTCTTAGTCATTTTTAAAGCTTACTGAAGTGCATACAAAGTTTTCATTTTTAAAACCTTTACCTCAGACTTGATGTTTGTATTTCTGTGTATTCATGATGACATTGAACATGTATATTTTTCAGCATATTTATTTGATAATATTAAAACTTATTCAAGATTATTAAAATTTATTTATGAATTTTAATGCATTTGAAGCATACACATATATTTTATATTTGTGTTTGGTTATATTTCTAAATATTTCTGAGCTATATTATCTCATTTATTTTCCATTCCTTTCATATGAATTTTTTCTATGTTATAAAGAAAAAAGTGTGTTTCCTGTTTTCATTACTTTTCTGTTTTTAAAATATATTTGTTTAATCCTAATTATATTATTTTTCAGACATATGTTAATGGAATAAGAATTCCTGAACAGACGTATGTAAAGCTGAAACGTCTGGATTGCATTAGATTTGGCTATGATATCCTTTTTGCAGTATGATTTAACTGAAATAAAAATAAACATTTTCAGAAAGAAAAGAAAGATAACATAAAAAATTTAGTATAAAAACAAAAGAAAGAAATTATTACTCTTCAACAAGAAGAATTTAAGTTTCTTTTATTGAAAACTGAACTCCTAATAATATTTTAATCACTACTTATTATAAAAACCAAGTTGATTTAGTATATTTTATATTAATTAGATTCTTTTGATGCAGTATAATAATTTTGAAAAAATAAAAATTTATTAAGTGCTTTATGTATAAAATTAACTGGAATTAAATTTTTTTTATTTACTTACTCAAAAAGGATAATTGTTAATTATAATGTTGAGATAAATTGCTTGATAAAATAGAATTATCAAAAAGAAAACTGTACACTTTTTTTATGAAAATGAAAAAGTTTATGTATTTTAAAATTTATCTTTAGACTTTGAGGGTTTTTATCCCTCTCTCCTTTCTCTTACCTATTTGTTTAAGTTATGTATTTTAGGAAAAAGTCTAACTGTAGACTAGAATTTAGGCCATAAATTTGACTAATAAAGTAAAAAAAAAAAAAATTTTGCGTGACTTGTATTATTTTAATATGTATTTATAAAAGTGATTTTATGAAAAACATATCATGAGTGTAATTTTGCTCAATGAAAATTTGTTTTTCAAATTATTAATTTAGATGATAGCTCTTAAGATATAATTGATATATTCATAATATAATTTTTTAATAATATTTATGAAAATTTTCTTAATTTGTATTCACGTCCTGATGTATTTTATTTGGAGAAAAGCTCAAAAGCTACATCACCCAGTAAGGAAGAAATCCCGCCTACTTCAAAAAATGAAAAAGAGATGGTAAATGTCATTGTTTATTTCCTTTTAATTTAGTATTGATTTTATAAAAAATTCTAATATGAATATATTCAATTTACTTTAAATGTTTTGTTTTACTTAACTATAATGGTTCCTTCTCTTTATTAATTTTCAAAGAAAAAGTTGTTAATATCAACTAAATTTGTAACTATTGATATGTATAATTTATAGATTCGTATAAAATTATAAAACATGGCATGTTAACAATCTATGTATGGTATAAATGAAAAATCTTTTTAATTACATCCATCAGTTGTGAAAAAAACTATATATATATATTTTATTTATTCAGTCTTTAAAACTACATTCAAATATGATATTTAAAATGTAGTAATTCTAAATAATTATTCAATAGTGATTCTAAAGCCAATAGTTAAATGAAATTCAGAAAAAGGATTTCTTATAAGATTATTTCAAAGATTCATTTAATTACATTTCAAAATAAATTTGGGAATAAAGTAAAAAATTTCTATATATTAAAAAATAAAATATTACTTTGGAATGGAAAATTAATATCATTAATGAATTTGAGATATAAAACTTCTTTATTGTTTTGTATTTTGAATGAAAAGATTTATAAAATGAAATCATTATTATAACCAGATAGAAAAAAAAATAAATATTTCTAGTCACATTTAAGGAAAACAGCTTTAAAAAAATTTAAAACTACCCACAAATGCTGCTCTAAGTTAAATTGTAAAAGTCATATCTTTAACCTCACTGGCTGATCTTGACATGTCTTGTGTCAATTCTTGTGAATTGTGACTTATCAATATAAAATAATACATAAATGAAAATAGAATTATGTATATGAAGTTTGATTTTGCTTATTATATGAAATTTTTATGCTTAGTATTCTAATTAAAACTGAGTTTTCTCTGAAAGTATTGTACCTGTCCTTTTTGCTTTAAATTCTATTTTTTAATGCAAAGGATTTATTAACTGAAAAAAATATTTGGGCTTTTTTTATTACTTTTGACCTACCAAAAACAAACAGACAAAATTTGTTCTTCCATATGTATAAAGATGGTCATACTTGACCATCAATGTATGTTTATGAAGTTTATATGCAAAATATTTATTTGTTATTGTTAAATTTTCATAGGATTATTTCATATTTAATATGTTTTAAGGTTTAGCATAAATTGCTAAATATTTAAATAGGCACTAAATATGTTATTCTGTTATAGAATATTTCTCTTGAAGAGTTAAAAAATGATTTAGCTGCTGTTCCATTAAATGAAACTTCCAATCATAAAAGTTCCCATTGTTCAGAATTGCCTACTTTGACTAGAGAAGATAATCCTCCTGATACTTTATCTTTAAATTTTTCAAATACTAAGCAACAAGAAAAAGAATGGGATTGGGTTATACAAGATGGAACATTATCTGATAGTCCAGGTGAGAAAGTTTTCTTTTACTTTTATTTTTGCTGTAGCAATTAAATTTTATTTGACAATCTAATAGTAAAGCTTTGAATTAAATTTTAAAAACATTAACTTAAATATTCTAATGACTTTCTTTAAAAAAATTATGGAATAATGTTGTCAGATTTAATAAATGTCTGTGTCTATTTATAGGGTTTTATTTAATAATTTCACTTTTGAACATTCAATGTAGTTTAGTTTTTAATTAATTGAGAAATATTTGATATATAACTTTCTGTAAATTGCTGTTTTTATTTGAGATCAGAATTATAAACTAATTTTCTGGAAATAATGTATTCAAATTTATAAAATATCTTTATATAAATAAAATTTTTTGGATTAATTTTATCAAAATTGTTTAAAATTTAAAGTGGTTCAAATTTTCCATTTAAAATGAAATACTGCTTATTTATGCAACAAACTTTAAATCAAAATATTTTTTAAAAAAAATTTTTGATTTTTCTGTTATTTTATACCAAAACTACATCAGACTGTTATTGTGTCATAAAATGCACAAATTTGATACCTAATTTTTAAAGTAAAAAATTAAAAAATAGCTTAAACTTGAGTATTAAAGTTTTAAACAAATTGCATAAGACTTGATATTTTATACTAGTTCTTCTACAATGCTGCATTGATTATTGTTTTTTGATTTTATTAAAACTTATTGGTTGTATAATATAGATTTTTTAATGTATCAAAACTATTGTAATGCCCTTATATGTGCAATTAGTTGGTTCTAATTTTTTAATGTTATCTATTATATACTTTTAACAATAAATCGTAAAATATTATGTGGAAATAAGTTACTCATTTTACACTATAAAAGGGGGGAGTTATTTTGAAAAATTCTGTTTTAGTTCTGTTAAAAGTCCAATATTCTTATGGTAATCCGATATTTATAATACACTTCCTTTTTTGCATCACATGTCTTCATAATAAAAATATCTGAATTTTTTAGTTTCCTGTATTGTTGGAGCATTTAATTGAAATGCATTTAAAATATTTTGTCGTTCTTTTGAATCTTGTTCTCATGCAATCTACAAAAACACAATAATTTTTAAATCTTTGTCATAGTTATATTGTTTTCAGTCTTCCAATAATTTATTTTCTATTTTCTGTTTTTAGTAAACACAATTTTAAAATATTTGTACAATTTAAAGAATATTTATATACCAGTATCTAGTATTTAAATGTCTTTAAAAAATAATTTAATTTGATTCCTTTTCCTCAATGGAAGTGAAAAAGGACTCTTGTTATACATTTATTTTTTAATGTGGTTTGCTGCTTGATCACAAGAATAATTTATTGATAGCATCAATATTGACAAAATCATTAGTGCTCATCATGAAAATATTGATTGCTTAATAGGAGATGATGGTGTCTAAGTTGATTTCCATTTGTTTACAGAATCAGCTGTTAACTAGGTGGAATAAATAATTTTGGACACCAGATATAATTTCTGCAACAAGAACTTTGATGTTCTCATTTAATTTTAAAATTTGGCTTTTTGTGTCTTTGCTCCATATTTAAATAATGGTTTTTTTATCACTTTCAAATATAAAATATGGTATCTTTATCTTTTTTTACATTTGAAATTTTGTTTAAATTTATTACTAATATTTGTATTTTTGGTATATAGTAATTTTTCATTCAATAATTACTTTGACTCATGTTTGTATGAAAAATGTGTTGCTGTTTCTTAGTATCATTTCTCTCCTGTTAAACAGAAATTTGAGAAAAATAACTGTATTTAATAGAAAGAAACCTATTACTACTCTATTGAATATAGTTTTTTGATGCAGAGTTCATACAGTTCCTGGAACTGGAAAAAATATTTAGTCCCCTTGAAACTCCTGGAATTGTTGACTAAAATAAAGATCCAATTCAACCACAATAATTTCATGATAATCCAGTTTAGTCAGGATCAGATGTAGTATTTAGATTTATTTGCATGAAGTGAAGGAATCACCGACAAAATTGTCATGTTGTGCAATCAGACAGGCGATTTTAATTGATTTTTTCTATTTGTTTCTCCTTTCTTTATATTGTATAAAATTCAAGGAAAATTTATTTTTAATTATAAAATTTTTTAGATAAAATATACTTTCCACATCTTCCTTGGTGAAAGTACCATGTAATTTCAGAGAATTGGTATGAATTTTTTTACCAATGAAATATTAGCTGAAATAAATAATTTAATATGCCTATTGGAATGAGCCTTATTAATAACCAGTAGACTCTAAAAAAGCCATATAAATATATATTTGTATGTATAAATAACCAAGAAATGTGAAATGTGAAAATTCTGCTGTTTTAAAAGAATTTGAAAGTAAACAGAAGAAAAATTAGAATTGCTTATATTAAATATAATTAGGGAAACAATTCATCCTGAAAATTTTATCTAATGGTTGTATTTGTTTTAAGTAAGTATGTTTGTATTTGAAAAGAGGTTATATACAAATCTTCAAATACTAATAAATGAATAGATAGGAATGAAATTGAAGATATTTAAAAACTCCCACCCATTATTCTTAACCCATTATTCTACCCATTATTCTTAACAATGTATAATCCATTAATATAAAGAATATTGATAATTTAAATTTAAAAAAAATTCTGTTATAACTGTAAATTTATTGAATGATTTTTGTAGTAATCATTAAATATAATTGTAACTTAAATAAAAAATACTCTTTAATTTTTGCAATAATTTTTTCCTATTATATTATTGGAAAATGTTGTATATTCATAATTATATGCATATTTGGTTAAGAACAATTTTTAAAATAAAAAACATTTAACATGAATGTTGATACATCCTGGAAATTTTTGATTTAATTCCTTAGAAACTCTTTAAAACTCCTGGAATGGAAATCTAAACAAACTCTGTTGATGGTTGTTTAAAAAAAGAAGTTCTAGTTTATATTATATTATTATATATATTAGTTAACATATATATATATATATATATATATATATATATATATATATATATATATATATATATATATATATATATATATATATATAAATTTATGTAATTATTTTATTTAATTTATTTTGTATACAAAATTGTATTAAACTCAGTTTTATGATTGCTATGTCTATTTGAACAAAAAATTTATGTACTCAAAAATTTACTTTAATTTTCTGTATTTTATTTTAATATGAATAATAATTGTATTATTGTAAAATCACTGCATTTTAACTATATATAATAAAATGAGTGTTATTCCATTATTAAAATACAATATACATCATTCGATAGAAAAATTTTTTTCTTTTAAAGATTATAGTCAGCGAAGTGAAACCTCATCTTGTTCAGCACCTCCTAACTATGGCACTGCAACAACAGATGAGCGTGATACTGGTTCTGCACATTCTTCACCTGCTGCTACTGCATTTACAATAGCTTTTGAAACCGAAGCCAGTACTCCTAGGAAAAAACTTGGAATTAGAGATAGTATTAGTAAATTTGCACCTAATAAATTAGATTCTGAAAACAGAGTATCATTTCAAAAAAATAGTAAAATAGAACCTAGCCCTAAAAAAGTAAGTGTTTATTATTTTTATTATTTATTAAACAATTGTGCTACTGAAAAGTATAAAAACTTTGCTTTAAAACTTTTTTAACTATTTAAAATTTGTTCAAAAAATAAAAAATTCAAATTTGAAATTCAACATTTTTTTGTAAAAGTCAATAAATTGTTTTATAGAACAAAGATAAATAAAATAAGCAGTATAAATTAAACTTACACTCTGTTTTTCCTGTTTAATCAGTCAGAGCTCCAGTGGCTCAGTAGCTTCACAGCTAAGGGAAGTATCATTTACTGGTGGCAGTGGTTGGGAGGGTTACCTCATTTACCCTCACTGGGCTGCTGGAGTTCTGTGGGTTGCAGAAATGTCCAACCCACAGAATGTTAATCTGTGACCTTTTGCTGGTATGGCGTGGATGTGGACAGAAAAATGCCTGCTCAGGTGTGACCTCATCAGTTGACCATGGTTCATAATTATAAGGCGCTTAGTGTTGGGGGCGAGTATTCTAAACCTATTAACCGTAAAGGAATTCTTGAATGAATTTTGTTTTCTAATCTTAGTTAATTATATTGGTACTTACCTAAATATTTGACATGTTATCAACATTTTTATTGATTTGAACTTTGTTTTACTTTTATTTTTCTGCATTTTTTCTTTCAAAAAAGTAAAGTGAAATATGCATTCATTTATATGTATTTTTTTTTCATGAAAATAGTTTTTCTCAAAAATAACTTTAAACTAAGTTTGTCTCATTGTTAACTTTATATGTATTTAGTATTTGCATTGATTTCAAGAACTGCTATGTGAGACAAATATTTTTTTATCTATTTATTTTGCTTTATTTGTAAATGCTAATGCTTATTGAAAGTGTAAATTAATAAAATATATTGCTTTCAAAAGTGTCTTTTAATTTTTTGCTTATTTATTTCACATATTAGAAACCAAAATATTTTGAGCACATTTTTTTAATAAAATGATTTTTTTACTTAAATTATTATTATTTGCATTTAAATTTTTTTTATATTTTAATACTTAATTGTAATAAATCAGCTAAGTGCATGTCAACCCCTTTTTTCTTAATTTCAATTACTTTAGAAATTTTAATAGCTTATTATTTATAAACTAAAATGCATATTTAAAATTTTAAAAAATGTTTTCTATTAATTTACTTGTGTAAATTCTTTACTCAAATATTTTATTTAAGTTTTATAAAAGGTTTGCCATTTCTCTTTGCCTACTTCCTTTTCCTCTTACATCCTATTTTGCTTCCTTTTCCTTTCTTCTTCCCAACCATTACATTTTCTTTTGTAAAGATGAATAATAAAATTTACAGATTTTTTAAGGTAGTTAAATTAGTATAAATTTATATATTAAATTTTAATATTTTGCATTAAAATAAGAATTATTTATTTACAGTTGCCCGTTAGTGATGCAAAACCACCTCTTCCAAAAGCAAGAACCCAACTTGGGTCTACTGACTTGAAAGGTTAGTATTTTAATTTTTCTGTTCATTTATTAATTTTTCTATAACAACTAAAAGTCTTAATCTCCTGTTTTACATTTAAAATTTTTGATTTTTTTAAAAATTCTATATTAATGAGTGTGTTAGTATTTTCTATTACTATGACTTTATTATTTGAACACTAATTGTTTTACATTTTATTTAGCTGTAAGACTTTTCCCATCATTTAAAAATAATTCAACTGTGTGCATTGATGGAAATATGTAGTGACAGATTTTTAGATTATTTTACTTAATATTTTTTGCTAATAATTCATTCCATTTTTATTTGTTCATATAGTTTATTTAAATATTATGCTTTGGAAAGTTTGAAAAAATAATGTGGCAACTCTTAGCAAATTTCTAAATAAATTCAATTTAAAATAAGCTAATTATTCATATTTTATATCATTTAAAATATTTCTGTCATGCTGTTCATAAAATTAAATTATATAATTTTCCTCCCTTATGTTATTTAATTCATAAATTGTTCGTTTGTGAATAATATTGAATTTTTTATCTAACATTTTATTATTAGAAGATCGTTGTGTCTGAATTTACGTAGTTATTTACATTTTTTAATAATTTTTCTCTTTAGATATAAATGAAGAAATAGGAAAAATTACTGATTCAACTTCCTTCTTAATTAAAAAGATGCTCAATGGAGAAGTTTCACCTAGTGATGTCCCAGAGGACACATCTTTAAAGGAGAAGCAGCAAAACACACAAAAAGATGCAGATGACCGTAGTGAAGCAGGCACATATACTGTTGAAACTGAACAACCAGATTGTGATGTTGAAGAAGCTAGAAAGAAGATTGATGAAGTGTTTGGTGTGATCCAGTTATCTAATTCTGTTCAATCTTCATCATATTCTTCTAGCACAACTTCATCTTCTAATAAACAGGTAATTTATGTACAAATTTTTCTTAGGATGGCAGAGTTTATTGACCAAATTATTGATAAATTGTGCTTTTTTGTCTGTGCAAAAAATGGACATTTTAATTTTAAAATTTTGATTTATTTTAGATTCCCCGCCTTAATGGAAGACTGAAACAGCCCATATTAAAAACTCCTATCAACCCTAAAAGAGGTTTGTCTATATGATGATTAATTTCAAGTAACATATAAATTTGTATTAAATTCAATAATTTCATATTTATGATATAATTTTTTTAAGTATTATTAACACATAAAAGTGTTTTAAGAATTTTTTATGAGAAAGGAGAAATCTCTCATTTCAACTCCTTTCTCAAGTTAAGATTTTAGTGTTTAATTTCCAGATAAAAATAATTTTTAAAAGGAGCATATTGCTATCCTGATATCTCACCAACACTGTACTACTATTTATGTTTAAACTTAGCTATTCTATCACTTTTGTTTTCATCCTTATATCTTTAATACATAGGAACTAGTATGCTCTAGGTGAAGAAAGCAGACTGAGCAGTGCGTAATACTATAAGCATTTTTATTCTTTCTAATCTTATATATGGGATTAATAAAATTTAAAAATTAAAAAAAAATCACATGACTTTCTGCCTTGCAATCAATATAAAGTATGTTACATGTGTATTTTTTATAACTTCAGAATCTGGAATGCAGTGGAATTCTGGCAAAACATATGGCAGAACTAGAGGTCAAGGCCCGACTCCAGCAGCTTCAACTGAAAGTCTCAATCATAGTGATACTTTACCACGCTCACTTCAACGCACTAGAAAAGTTTCTGAGCCACCTTCAACTCCTGACAGAACAAGGCGAGCTAAACTAGCTACTTCTCCTAAGTCCCCTGCAAAAGCTAGAACTCCTTCTACTCTCAAGTCCCCTGGAGCTTTATCAAATAATCTCTCAGCTGCTCCATCTAGTAGGGATTCACTACATAAAAGTAAAGACTTCATTAACATTATCATTTTTATATTATATATATTTTTTATTAAATACTGAGCTTTTGCCTTTTTTTTATTAAATAAAGTACTTTTACAATATTTTATTGAATAATGTGTTTTTACTAATTTTTTTTAATAACTTGCCTTTACTACTTTGTATTTAAAAATCTCATTATTTCAATTTAAATCATTGTGTTGAGCATTTTTCTGACAATTTATGACATTTTAAACAGAAATGTTTTTTATAATTTAATTGATAATGTAACCTTACAATTACATTTTTGTTAAAAACTTATTCAATTTGTATAAAGTGCTCTTAAAAATAAATATCTACCAAAAAAGTAAAAACTAATCAATTTATACTATTATTAGAAAAATGTTTAAGAGATTATCAACAATTTTTTCTGTTGAAAAGTATTTGAAAATTATGATTACTCTAATTCATTATAATAAGTTATTAATATGGTATTTAAGTAAATATTGATGTGTGATCATATACAAATGCTTTTTAAGTTTTCAATATTTGTTACATTTGATTAATTTATATTAAGGATTGTTTTACATGGTAAATAGAAAACCATATATTAATATTGAATATGTAAGAAAAGAACATGCTTATCCACAAATTTTCAAGATTTTTTTTCTCTCAAATTTCCAGCAAACAGATGCATATATCTCTTAAATTTTGAATAAGCAAAGGGTTTCAATTTTTTCTTTTGTTTGAAATGCATTTATGTATAATATTTTTACTGTGTGTGTTACCTTTAAATAATTTCATATTTTTTCTCAGCAGATGATATAACAAGAAGGCATTCTACTGATAGTCGCTCAGAAGGATCTAAATCTCCACATGCGAATGCTCAATGGCAGAAAGTTCCTTGGAATCTGTCTGGGTCAGATTTAGACCTTGATCGTAGTAAATCAGAAAACAATAGCATTCTTTCAGACACTAGCACTGAACCAAGCTCTCACAGTTCTCACTCTGGCCAGAGCCGGCCTGACCAAGGTCCTCAAATGAGGTTGAATAGAGCTTTTGCCTTGCGAAGGGCAAGACTAGAGAATGAGAGTGGAAAGCGTGGCAAAGAAAATAGGACTTCCACAGGAAGTAGCCAGCCTAAACCAATTAAGAAATCTGGTAAACTTTCCTCTAGCACTTCTACTCTTCGGGATGAAAGCAGCAGTGGTGGTGGGGGTAGTTGTAGTAGTAGAATGAGTATGAGACTGACTCCCAACATGACAAAGCCTTTTGCAGGGCGCCAAATGCCTCAGTGCTCTGATCCTCTTAAAAGAAAGGTTTGATTAATATTTTTATTCATTTTTAAATGCTCTTATATTTACTTGAATTGAAAAGGTGTGTGTAAAATTTTTTAGTATTTTATTTTTGTAGTTTTAAATGATTTATCTTAAATGATTAACAATTTTAATATGCAAATTGAGAATAGTTTGAGGTTGATGATTTCTAAAATCATTAAATAGTTAGTGCAAACCTCACTTTGAAATAACTATATAATTGAAATGTTCCTAATC
Organism: Latrodectus hesperus; assembly: GCA_037975125.1. NCBI lineage: Eukaryota > Metazoa > Arthropoda > Arachnida > Araneae > Theridiidae > Latrodectus > Latrodectus hesperus. The sequence continues at coordinate 570,114 of CM075854.1, read as the reverse complement.
AATGATTATCATAATCATTTTTCACGATCTTCATGGCACTTACAATATTCCAACACCCAACTGCCAAGTTTTCCCACAGAAATTCAATCCTTTTATGAGGAAAGCCACCTGGATCTTGTTTGGAAATTGGATTAACAATTTTCTGTACAGAGTGCTTTAAAAAGTCTTGCTGTTTCTACTATACATTTGGGATATTCTCTTGACAAATGCTCCCCTGGTGCTGGAGCCTATTCAAGTGCTTTCAGTATTAATTATCCTTTTCAGAAACATTGTGACAATTTTGATGGTGAATTAGCATTAATATCATTTACAGTCAATAAATTGGGAATATTGTGTTTCTTATGGATTCTCAAGCTGCTATTCTTGACTGTCACTTCCATATTCAAGCTATAACGAAAACTCACTAGTTCATTCTTGTAGAATAAAGTTAATTAAACTTAAAAAGTTTAGAAAAACCATTGCCTTCTAATGGATTGTGAAATAATGGATCTAAGCCATTGTAAAATTTTTAGAAATGGTCTCTTGTGTCGCAACTTAACTCTCCTCTGCCTGTATGAAACATCAAAAGAATCATTCAAGTAAATGAATAATAGATCCTTCTGATATAGTGATGCAGATATGGGTAAGAGGTGGAGTGTCTTGCTCAACTAAGGTTGTAAAATCTCCATTTCCCTGTCTTGATCTTACTGGACAGGACTATATGCAGAAACACTTATGTCTTATTAGAGTCAAAGATGTGGAATTCTTTTTATGCTTTGTCATCACTTTATTGGATTGCTCATCAGTTAATGGCAGAGATGCCAAAAATGGGCATGGGATTAAAAAATGTTTCTTCTATTTAAAGCTTCAGTCTTTAAAAATGTAATTAATTTTTTAGATTTTCATTTTGAAAAACATTTTATTTACACATCTCATTAATTTAGAATTTTCTGTTAATATAAATATTTTATAACTTAAAACTACAGGAAACACGATTTAAAGTTACTTATTTTAAAAATTTTCTTAAATTTCCATTTATTGTACTTTATTATTATCAACTAAAAAATATAATTAATTCAACTGTTTATAATAAACTTTGTCTAACATATTAATAAGTACTAATAAGAAATATAAAATAACTTTTAAAAGTCTATAGGTGTTTTTTGTTTATAAAAGCTGTATATTTGATTGCCAGTAGCATACAAAGAGTTTTCTATAATTTTTTGTTTATTAAATTAGACAGATATGTCAAAACTATAATATATTATACTAACAAATGTTGTCATCATAATATATAGGTCCAAGCAAACATTTATTATAATAATATAATAACATAAAATAGAATATTGCAATATTGTGATAAGTATTGGTTGAAAATTTTCTTCTGAAGTTTAAGGGCAACTGCATGAACAAGTATTTTTACTTATTTGCTTAAACATGTAAGAATATGGTCTCTTTCCTATGAAAAAAATCATTAAAAAGATTCATTTGATAAATTAAGTTTTAGAATATTTTCTGTGACCTTCAAGCAGTAAATTTGGCTTTGAAATAAACTTCAGAAGAAAATGAATTCAAACATCTTCAAGTATCTATATTGTAGTTGAGTGTCATTTTTAAGTTTCATAATGATGTGGTGAAGATAAGTTAATATATTAGTTATGTTATGTTTTATTGAAAACTGGAACTGCTAATTCTCTTAAGACTCAAAGATTTACAATGTAGTGATATGCCATCGCTTAAGGGACACCATTAATTTTTTTATTGACATATAATAACTTGTGTTATAAGTTTGTGTTACATAATTCTTTATTATAGAGAGAATTCTGCACAAATTTCATCAATTAACCATTTGAATTAAAAATGGAAAGTAAATGGGAGACAGTAATTGCTTGTTATTTATTTCATTATTAGAAAAATGCCATTTGTCAGGTTGTATCCTTATAGTTTAGGAGAAGGGTATCTGTTTCAACAATAAGATTGAATTTAGTGAATGGTCTGAATCTAGAAATCATCAAAGGTACTAGAAAGATTACTTCCAACACTAATGGTTTCTAAAAATTGTGATGATATTATTTACAAAAAGTATGAGCAGTTAGATAATCCCATTCACAAAAAGGATTATTTTCAGATTCTGTAAGTGGTAGTCAAGTTATGGCCCAAAAGTGCGCAAATATTTGGCTAATATGTATGATGTCATGTTCTTATACCTGACAATCGGTCATTTCAGATTAATTTTATATTCTTACTTAGATGAAATAATAAATTTAGTATCCTGCTTACTTATCTAACATTTTTCCTACTGATTTTTATATTTTTGAACAATTATTAGTAACTTTAGAAAGTTTTGATTCTCTGAAATTATCTGTATTATAAAAATGCCTATTATAAATTATTTGGCAAACAAAATTTTGTCAGATTAGTAGATTTGATTCCTACTTTAGGTTAAGATGTTTGTAGTGATTTAGAATCCACTTAAACAATTGCTCCTGGTTGAATCATGTGTGTAAAATTTTTGTGTTACAAACCATGTTTTGCAAATCCAAATTTTCTTTTGTATTTTTAGTATTTTTGTTTTTTAAATCTTAATTTCAATCTTTTTATTTTGATTAAAAGTTTATTCCATTAGTTTCAGGCACATCTTTTCTGCATGAAACTATTCTTCAACTGGTATATTAGTTTTCTTTTGGTGATTATAGAAAAATTTATTGCAGTCTTATTTATGCTTTGTATAGATATCTTCTAATAATTTTAGCAAAACAATTTGTTTCTAATCATTTTCCACAAAAATTTCTCTATTTGTGCTCTAAAAAATTTTTCTATTGAAAATAATTTTGATAAAATATTGTTTTACTCATTTAAAATTTGAAAAGGGGGAACATTAAAAAAAATTTATGATTTTTTGCAAATGTAAATTTTTCTATTTTCATGAGCCTTAATGCATAAGTTGTATGTGGATTAAATAGTTCCCATACAACTGTTTTACAATCGTTTTAAAACCTCTTAATTTAAACAAAATTCTATAATATCGATCTCTTATCTAAATTTAAAAGCTAATATATGTGTATTGTTACTTTTTCTTGAATTAAATACTTTAAAATTTAATTCTAAAATATTCTGAATTAGCACAAAAAAGATGTTCAAAGTCATCAAAGGAGTCTTATAAGCAGTGTGTTGCATATGTATGTGTGTTTCTTAATTTGTATATAGCAACTCTGAAAGTACAAGTATCTAAAGTAGTAAAATATATTTGTTAATAGTTTTTATACAAAATTAATATAAAAAATATAAGAAATACTTGATTTCCTAAAAATATGGTTAAAAATATTTTCCATTAAATAAAAAAAATCTTATTTAATAGTTATTATAAAAGCAATGTGCTAATTAGCAGTTAGTTTATACAAGAAGATTCTGAGCAGTGATGTATTATTCAGAAGTCATTAAATAAATTTAATTTAAATATGTGGATCAAAATTAAAACATTTTCTAATCATTTGTCAGTATTATTCATAAAAGAATATTATTTTTGTTTGAAAAAATAGTAAACACAGATTCAGATTTGTTTCTATATTTAAGCAAGTGTTTCTTTATATAGCAAAGCATGCTAATGAATATTTATTTTATTTATTGAAGCTTTATGTAACATTATTAAATTATGAAAAAAATCTTTCTCAAAATTTTTTTAATATTTAATTACATTTTCATAATAAATTTCTCAGTAATGAATGAAAAATGTCTGTTAGTATAATAATTTATTTTATTTGCAGCTTGATTATTGTTAAGATTTTTGGGATTTTTATCAGTAATGTTTTCCGCCTAACTAATAGCTGAACAATCAGCACCTTAGCCTCCAGTCTGTTAAATTAACTTTTGTGTACAAAATGATATTATTGAAATGTGAACCATCTAGTCATTGTAATGAAAAGCATTTCTTCCAAAATTGAGGTTGTTGCAAAAAAGTAATTATGTAATAATATTTAAGTGAGAATTGGGGAATATAAGAAAAAATACAATTTCAGTTATTTATTTTACTCAGATAGAAAATTCCTGCCCCTCCCCTTTGTTAGGCACTTTAAAAAATTTCGGGACTAGATTCAAGTCTGTATGTGTATATATGTTGCAATGCTATTTCAATAATCATTGCTGAAATTAAAATTTTCTATATTTCATTACAAATTAAAAACTGTTTGAGGCACATCATAAGTGATGCTTGGTTGAATGCTTCTGCAGTTTTAATTTTAAAAAATTAAAATTTCTTTATTTATATCAAAAACAAATTTTTATAAAAGTTGTATTGAGTGTGAAATGCTAAAAATTGAAATTAGATTTCTTGATGTATTACTTATTTTAATTGACTATTTACAGTTACAAGTATTTCTTGAAATGAAAAAATATTTGAATAGTAGATAGGTTGTAGTTATCAGATATTAAAGTACTCCAATAACGTAATAGTTCTGTATTTGTATCAATTGTATTTATCAATTTATATCTATTTTTCTGAAGATCTTAAATAAAACTTTAAGTAAATTTGTTCTGTGAAAGTGGATGTATATATACAATCTTGAATTTCTAAATTAAGTAATGAATATTATATTAAAACTGACTTTATTGTTACTTGTGATGAATAATTCAATTGAAATTTAAACTAAGCCACAAATATTATTGAAAGTGTGGCAGTGGGAGGGGTAAATATTTTCATTTTTTGGATGAAGGAGAACAATGATAAAAAGTTTGCGAGAATAGAATGCTAACAATAGTTTTGAAAACTTTTCATCTGTACATAAAAAAACAATTGAGAACAATATTAAAGGGCTAATATATCTTTACTCCCTAAAAACATTTTAATTCTATTAAACAAAACTAATCATTTCATAATGCTTCATTATAAATTCTATATATTGTGTTCATAACTTTGCATACTTCCTTTTTTCTCTGTATTTGTACTTCCAGCTATTTTCTTTTTCTAATATTGCTTATGATTGATGTTCTTACCTTATTCTCTTTGCTGACTATACTAAATGTGTAACTATCCTGTGTGCTTATTAACTTTCTTTCTCCCACTAACTTTACTTGCTGGGATGTTTTTCTAGAATGAGTTGAAAAGTGGGCACAGGCGAATTGAAAGTGATCCAGGTAAAGGCATTCCAATGTGGAAATCTGATATACGTCCTGTTACTTCCGACCATGATGAAAAAGGTGCAGGTAAACCTGTACCTATGGATTTGTCCCTTGATGAAACCAGACTTCAAAAGTTCCACAGATCTGTGTCTTGCAGTATTGTGAATGAAACCGATGTGCCAAAATCTAAAACGTACCAACGTGGTACAAGTCATCGAGATTTCCCAACTTCTCTAATTAAACATTTAGATTCTCTTATGTCTGGTTCACAGGTACTTAACACCTTTGACAATTCTGTTCTGCACTGCAAGTAGATATAAATAGCATGCTGAAACATAGTGTCAGATGTTGGAACTGTTTTAATTCTTTATTAAATAGCTTTTTTTATGTGTGCATTTGTTAAATTAGTTTTGCATTTTTAAACAAATTAAAACAACTGAGTATTGTATATACAAATTCAAATGTCTTGTTATAGAATTGTATTGTTATCTATCTGAATCAAATAATTGAATATATTTAGAATACTGAGTATTAACTTGTAATTGTAAACGCATTGCCATTTTGACGTTTTAAGTAATCATTTGAAAAAATAAAAATTTAATGTATTTTATGAAAGAGCTGTAATTAGAAATCATATAGTTTTCAGAGATTTATTTTGAAATTTAAAGTTAAACATAAGACTTAAAATGCTTTTTTATTGTAGTTATCTATTGTAATAAATTTGAAATATTCTTTTTAAAATTGTCTTGACTTTTTTTTAAATTTGATTAATGTATTGCTTGCTGCATTTCGTTCTTTCAATTATTTGTGATTTACTTGAATTGTATTTATGTTAATTTTTAGTTATTTTTATGCATGCAAAATTGCACAATTATATAATTAAGTTCTTTGTCATTTTTATGTAGCTCAAAGTAGCATCTTTTTAAAATTAAAACATTAGATTTTATCATTCATTGATAAAGAAAATATGTAAATTTGAATTTACTGTTCTATTAAATGTAAATAAAAATGATTTATTTTACAGATTGTGTCTAGTCATAACATGGATGATTATCAATGTAGGAGTTCAAATAAAGAAATCACGGTACGTTTCAAATAAATTTTAGTTAAAATTAGTTTATTAGAAGTATATTAAAACAGTTTATTTCTCTTTTATTTGAACAAAAAGTTTCCCTGACTTCATTTTCCAACTTTTCATTTTTTTCTATTAAAAAGATACTAAGAAAATAATCATGAAAATTGTAATACTTAAATTCTCTATTGTTATGCACTTACTAATTAACAACATTGGACAAACTTAATAATTAGGAAAAGAATAAAATCTGAAAGTTGTTTTTTATCATTTCTGCATACTGATTTTGAATTATTTTGTTGTGGGATTTACAGTGTAGAAAGCAGATTACCCATTATCAGATCTGTTAAAAAGCTAATAAGATATAGAATATATATATAATTGAAATAGATTATTGAAAAATTATTCTTAAAATAATTATTAATTGTATTAAAATATTTAAATGTGGAAATAAAATTAGTTTTTTAAAAATTTCATAAAGGCTTTTTCTTTATTGACACACTATGAGGCTTTTTATAGAATTTAATATCACTTTAAGATTTTTAGTATTCATGATGCAAAAACAGTTATATTTTTAAATAGATTTCCATTTTTAAGAAAATTTAAATCTATTCTTATGTATATCATCATAATTAGAACAGCAGTTTATCACTGAATATATAAAACACATATTTCAGTGTAAAAATAATAAAAAATTTAAATTGCTAGTCTCTAATAAATTTAAGATGATATTTATCACATATATACATTCAAAATGTATAGCTATATTTATAAAAATTAACTAAAACTTATTATAATTGAAGCAAGATTGTCATAAGGCTGTTTTAAGCTTTGATTCATGTTTTCAATTTTTGCTTATGATTTGTTTTTCAGAAAAGTTTCAGATACAGGTGTTCTCCTTAAGCAGAAGCTATTTTCTTACTCATTGTAAACAAAAAATGGAAGCAAGAACTGATTTCATTGTTTTCAAACCATCAAAAATAGATGTTTTCCAAATTATCCAATTCTTATTGAGTCTGCAAGAATAGCTTAAATTAAAATGGTTCATTTAATCTTCACTTGTGTAATAACTTTTTTGCATTTATACCCAGCGTAAATCTTGAGATCTAGTGCTGTTAATTATATGCTCTTTTATTTTGTTATTTCTTGGATTTGTATTTGTATTGTATTTGATTCCTAGAAATCATCAGAAGAAAACTTGTCAAAAGTAAATATTTAAATTTTAGTATATTTAATTATTTGGCTTCTAAAGACAGACAATTATATTTTTTGGAAAAAAAAGAAAAGGATATAAGATGTTTAAACAATTAAAAATTTTACTTAATATCATACAATTTTTTAATGTTTAAAAAAACACAATAAGAGTTTTAGATAACCTACCTTTTAAAGGATCATAAATTTTTTACAATTTAGTGATTCTTTCATTTTATGAATGTATGGGCTATTAAAAAGAGGCATTATTATGTGTGATTTTTATTCTTTGATATAATTCTTTCCTGTGACAAGATTGCTCCTAAATTTTAAAACAGTATGTGATAGAGGGACACACTGTTCTGAGGATTTCTGTATTCCAAGTATGATAATCAATTCATTACAATTGTAAACTTCTTATTAATGCTAAAAAAAGAAGTGATTGTTAATTAGCAATGATTGGTATTTAGATGCTTAATCATAGAGACTAAAAAAATTATAGCTGCTATTAAAATGTTATTTAAAAATAGATGTTATAGATTATGTTATGATTCATTTAAATCAAGAGTTTCAAAACTGTTTTCCTGCATATAAAGAAAACCCTTTTAAGAAAATAATTTTCTTCACAAACCTTCTCATTTTGTCAATAATATATAGTATTTAAAATGATCATAATGTTAATAACATAAATAAAATTTGAAATGCTATTGTCATGTGACAAGTGCAAAAAGGAAAAAAAAAAAAAAAAAAAGACAAGTCATATTGGGACCAAAGACAGATTTGATAACAGAAATATTAAGCAAAATTTTGAAGTTAGATTTTTTTATTTGATAAATTTATCCCCAATAGATCTCTAGAATACTATAGATTTTTTTTTTTTTTTTTGAATTTCTATCAGTGCCTAAGTGTTTTTACTTCAATCTCATTTAATATCCTTGATTTAAATATTCTTTTTAGAAATGTGATAAGTGAGAATAATGTGCAAATATAATTCATTTTTAATTGAATTTCAGCCATTTGTGTATTATGCCTTTTAAATCAATCACATTTGCATGATGTTATTCCCTTATCATATTTTAAAATATTCTGATATTTCATTTATAATCATTTACCTACCTGATAATTTATTTTTAGAGTTTAATTTTTATTTTTCTCTTGTTTGATTCTATATGAATGATATATGAAAATATTTAAGAATTAGTCGATCTCATGCAGCTGTGTTTTATTGACTAATGTATTAAGAATGACAAATAGCTTCTTTATGAAGAATAATTTTGGCTATGTGAGAAAAGAGAAAAATTGTTGTTAATGTGTATGTGAACTCTCATATAAACAATATACTTTTCTTAGAGCTCATTTAATAATCATTAAATTATTCAAATAATAAAATATATTTGATCTCTTTATTCATTTATTTTGCATTCCATCCAAGCTATTCACAGTCATAAAATTAATATGTTCAATTCTTCAGTTAATAATCATAAAGTAAAATAAGTGTATTTTTGCTGGCAAAGTATCTAATATTTATTCATTCTAACCATTCAAATGAACACTCATTTCCCTGAAATATTCAAGACTAATACTTACTGTTATTTTAAGTTATCTCTTTCAGTTAAATGTGCTAATCATGAAAGTTGATTACTTAAGAGTAATTTGCTTTATGGAATGTTGCTAATTATTTTTTAATTTACAGGCATTAGATTCTCTAGTCATTTCAGCAATTCATCAACTAGCCTCTAAATTATGGGCTAATTCTAAAGAATTATTAGAAAGAGAAAGGTTGGAATAAATTTTGTTTTTAAAATATTTTGATTTTTAATATTTGATAATAATTAGAAAATTAAGTGTACAGAGGCATAATTATAATAATTCTTTTTTCATTTTGTGTATATGACTAAAAAGTTATTAACTTAACTGTCTGAAAAGAATAATTGTAATTTACTTATTTTTAAAATTATCATTTATTGCTGAAATTTTTTTCAATTGATAATGATGTAAAACTGGAAATCAAATAGGTTCATGATTCAAGATTTTGATTCTCATTTTAATCATTAGTGTTTATTATAATTTAAAATCTACTGTAAACTACACATTTCGGTTAAATTGACCTGGTATTCGGATAGTTACTTTAATGCATTAGATAACAAATCATTTTATTAATGAATTTAACAGTAGTATTCTTTAATGAGAATTTGTTTCAAAAACTTATCTTGACATAATAATGTGTTTGTATTGTAAATTAATATTTCATATAATTAAGTTATTCATATAATCTTATACATTGATGCAAATTCATTTTGATAATGTTATTCTTTTATTAATTACATCATCTCATCTAATCACAGTAAAGTTATATTTTATTTATGTTTTAAAGGAAATATATATTTTGGGATCTGCAGATTAATCAGGAGAAATATTGAAGACAAATGGCTGGAATATATTTCCTAAAATTATTGAATTTTGCATCTTAGCATTTCATATTTTTCTAAGATGGGTTTTTTTAATATTTTTGAAGGTTGATTTGATAGTTGTAAATAAATTTTGTTATACAATTCATTATAATTTTAAATACTTTAATTATTTTCTGTTTCAAATAGTGATCGCATTTTAATATTATTTACAAATATTTGCTGCTCTAATATGTGAAGGCATGTTCTAAATTTTTTAAGATTTTTATCAATGCTGTTATTCCTGAAAAGGAAATAGTAAAAATACTGAATTATGGATAATGAAAAAGAATTTTTAATAATCTCTTTGTGTAGACTCTTCATTTTCCTCATTCTTATTTACAGGAAAAAATGTCCCAAAGGTAGTGATACATGGTTAATGATTGATGAAGTTTTACCACAGGGTCCTGTCAGTGGCACTCCAGAGGATGGAGATTTTACTAAAGATCTGTCCAGCATTTTGAAAAACTTAAAACGTGTTGAGCAAGGCATAGATGGTAAGAGGATTGTCTTTTCCTTCATTGCTTTACATATTTATTAAACTCTTTTTATCAAATTTCATTTAAAGTTTATTTAATTTCATTTTTTTTAAAATCAATTTCATTAATTTTCACAAAAAAAAATTTTCATTACCTTTCAATATATTTTTATACATTAATATACACTAAGAAACAGTAAAAAAAATTAAATTTTATTTCTAACTTTCAAAGTTTTGAATGTACATGGAAATGTTTCGTTTTTCCTCTTTATTGTTTTTTTTTTTTTTCTGTACTCATCACACTTCTCATTAAAAAAATAATTGACTATATTTAATAAAATAATTAGGCTTTATTTCTGTTTCAATATAATATTTTGGTAGTTTAATATCTGATTATTTTTTAAATATTTAAATACTTTGGTTGAGAACTACTCATTTGTAAATAAAAATAAAATTTAGTTTTGTAAATGTTATTAGATAATAATTTTCAAAAAAATGTAATGTCTTTTTTATCAAATAGTTGTGTTTATGTTTGTGTAGTTAATTTGTCTCAATATTTTTCTATTTTAGTTTTAAATACTTATGAATAAAAAATCACAGAAAACAGTTCTATTTAAAAATCTATTGAATCTATTGATATCTGTTACAGATGTTAATATATATTTTTTAAACTAATATAATTTGTGGTTTTAAAGCTATCTTAACAAAAAATTATTTTAATATTGAAATGGGTATAATGGTGTGTTTATTCCGTCATTATAGTAACTGCTTTAAATAGAAATAATACAGTGGGCTAATTTGTAATAAAATTCTGTGTAAATAAATCAACAAAGATTTAAGCTTACAAGAACTGATAAATATCATTACTGAAACTTTATCATATTATAAATATAGTTATTAATATTTTCAATAAATAATATAAAAAATTATTTAAGTTCATTTGGTCATTTAATGATAAATGGTTATTTCATAAAATAATGTAATGTGAGTAATGCACAGTTATATTAAATTGTGTTATTCTTTCTTTTTTCTACTAATGATTTTATGAAATACAACTGTTTTATATAAATTTTCTGTTATATAGTGTTTAAGTTTTATGCATTGATTAAAAAATTAAGGTTTTGCACTCTTATTTAAGAGTTTGCTTACAACTTCTTAATACTTATTGACATAAACTATGCCAACACTTTTCAGTTAAATAGTTATGAATATAATTTTGCAGCTGTGTATTGCAACTGTGTAATTTTTCAATTATATTGAAAATATATAAGGAAAAATAACAATCTTGCATAAGCTACCAAGTTACCATTGAAAATTTGGACAAATAGTAGTGTACTGATGCATCTGATTTTATAATTATGCGAAGGAATATAATAATAAAAGCTCACTTAGCTTTAGGTTACCATGAGGAATAATACATGAATAGATTTTGGATTATTAAAGATTTCATCTGCTAAACATATCAATCTAGTGGTGTAGTGATAATGGGGTTCATGCTTCCAAAATGTAGATCTGAGTTTCAATCCTTGGGCTGGGAAAGATCAACTTAGCCTTTCATCCGTTCAGTGGATTGATAAAACCAACGAGCATGCTTCGTAACTAAGCACTGGCAATTTTGTGCTAAACTGAGCACCTAACTAGAATATGTGCTTCACTCCCAATGGTTCTCAGTCAAGAAAACAGTTAACAGTCTTGGCTCCATGGAGGCTGTTATGCTTCTGAATATAATTAGATTTTAATCATATTATCACTAGATAAAATTCTAAAATTATCTAGATAAATTTTTTATGGATTTTAAATAAATATTCATCTTCAAAATTTTAATTGCTTGAATTTATAGAATAGAAGATGAATCTCGTGAACATTAATAACACAATGGATGTGACAGTCTTAAGTTCCTGCATGAAGATTTATTTCTTTCGCATATAATGTAGTGGAAATATAATATGTATGTGATTTGAAAAATCTTCTGCATTATTATTTTTAACATTTATGTAATACATATTTTTTTATTTGGTTATCTTTGTAAAACTTAAAAAATAATTTGTATTTGAAGTCAGACTTCTAATGGAATATGCAAATATCAGGAATATATACCTTTATTTCTTTTGGGGACAATTATTTTCATTATATAATTGCAACTTATGTTATGTGAAATACATAAATATTTCACTGATGTTTTTAGCCTTCTGCTTCAACAAAGTTTATATAATGCTACATTTAATTAGCCTTTTTAAACATTCTATAAATATGCATACAATGAAACTATTTTATATTTTTAAAAAATGATTAAAAATTATTAAAATACTTTTAAGATCTATATATGGAGTAATCCAACACTAGATGGAAGTTGCTTGCTACTTTTCTCAAAATTTTGTTTCATAGATATTTGTATTCTTTTCACATTTAAATGTAATTTTTTTATAAAATCCTTCAATTGAAATTTAAATTTTATCTTGTATTCAAATAGATAAAAAAAAATTATTGTGAATTGTACAATCAATGTTTAAAATTAAATGTGAGTGTATATTACCAGGCATAAATTTATTTTTGTATATTAAATCATTATTTCAAATTAAAAAAAGTATTTAACATTTTAAGCTATATATTGGCAATAAATTTCAATGAAAATCTGCTTTTGATTTGCTTATCAATGTAAATAGATGTGTCTTAAATTATATTTTAACTCATAACATTAAAATAAAGAAAATCCCATTTGATGAAAGAAAAAACTTTGGTAAATTAGATTTTATAATAAAAATTTTAAGTTGAAGCATCTTTTATTTCATTACATGAAAATTCCTGCATTTATTTGTTTCTATAATTATAAATCTTAAATTCTTAACATTTTTTTCATTTATTAGTTTAAAATAGATTTTACAAGCAATTGTAAATTTTAAAATGGTACTACTAACTTTGTTTTTGAATAATATGAAATGAAGCATATAAAAAAATATTTTTATGAGGAATTAAGCATAAGAATGTAAAATTTACTTCTCATATTTAGGGAATATTTTCATAGTTTTAAAAGAAACCAAAATTATGTGAGGAATTTCATGTTTTTTCTATCGATTCTTTTCTAGTTAATTGTTTTGGCTCAAACTACTCCCAATTCTTTTATTCATTAAACTGTTTTTTTCTCTTTTCACGCTTTCAACCTGAAATCAACTCTTTCCCTAAAAGCTATTGAGCAACTGCTGTAGATGCCATGATTTCAACTATATTGTAAGACCCTAAAATGTATCCCTTTTTGCCCTAGAATAGTACTGTTGAATTAAAAATTATTTATGTGTGTTAATTTTAATTTTTGCATGATAAAAATCATTACTTTTTCCTATTTATAAAAAACAATAGTTTAAAATACATTTCAGTACAACTTCAAATAAAGTGAAATATTAGTTTTCAAGGTATAAAAAACCTTGATGACTTTGTCTGTTTTACAATTATTATAATTTTTACATTTTGGCTATGAATAATATAACAATTTAACTATTTTCGTGTATGTAAAAGAGTATTTGAAATGCTAATAAACTCATATTTTCATGTTTTATTTATATCTTCTACTATTCTCGCCACTTCCTGTAATATCAGTAAAGTGAAACATCACTTGCTGCAGGAAGTGATTGGGAGGTTGGGTGTCTGTGTTCTTCCTCCCTTAGTTGCTGGAACTCGGGGAGTTAGAGACATCTTCATGTTAATCTGTGACATCTTATATTCATCTGCTGGTGTGGCATGCATGTGGAGAGGAGGGTGCCAGCTCAGGTGTGACCTTGCCACTTGACCATGGCTCAAAATTATGTGACACTTGGTAATAGGCATGTAATCTAAATCTGTTAATACTATCTGAGGAATCATCTGCACTGCTATGTATGTATCTCTTTTACAAAGAATAAATGGGAATTATAATTTACTAGCAGCAGTTCTAGATTGAAAATTTTATAGATCCCATAAATTAGAAAAATTAATATGGTTGATAGTAAAACTATAACTCAGACTGAAGAGGACTAAACTGAGTTTTTAAATCATGTTTTAAAGATATTTGATGGATAAAGTAATAGATATGAAATATATCTTTAAATAACTTTTAAATATGAAAAATCATAATTTAAGGTGGGGAATTATGATAATGAAAAAATATTTTGGGAAACAATTATTTTATTCTTTATTATGAACGTTCTCTTCACAGTAACTCTAAAATCTCTTAGCAGCTATTTATACATTTTAAGTTGCATAGTTGAGTTTAAAATTGGGTTTTAATTTATTTTATCTTTCAGTTTTAGCCTCCATCCTAGAAAATGGAAGAGATCCAGAACCAGGTGTTGAGCCAAAAGCAACCCTGCCACAAAATTTCTTTGTTGTGAATATGTAATTGTGACATGCTTTTGTGTGCTTGTGTAATATCTGATTTTATTTTTGTGAATCTACTAAGAACAAAACACATTTAATTAGCAGAGGTGTAACTTATTTTCTATTAGTACCATATTTTTATTTTTTTCTCTCTAACTCCTGCCATTTACTTCGCCAGCTGCTGAGTTGAGATAAGACATACAAATTGTATTATTTTTCGTATAACTTATTGCATAGAGTTTAACTACAAAATCTACCTAATTGAATATCTTTTTCTAGAAAGAAGTTGGTTTTAATTTTCAGAAATTATTTTGAGATGTATTATTTTTTACTTATAAATAACAATTGCTATATTAAGCTTTTAAATTAATTTATTTTAACCACAATTAAAAGAGAAATATTTTTATTTATATTAATACCATCATTTTTTCTTTAAAATCACCTTGTCATTCATAAATGTTTGTCATTTTGAAATGTGTACAAGAATTTAATTTTACTTCATAACTGACCTTCAAATATATATTTTAATTTTGTATGTATAATTTTTATCACTCTTTTAAGTACAATGAAGCTTTTTCTGTACACTCTATGTCTGTATATTTCATTGGTGATTTAAATCTTAATTATTTTCTTTATTGTGCCAAATGTCATTGAAGAGAATAAAGCTTAATTTATATTAAATGTGTGAGCTTTTGTATTATCGCTTAATAAAACTTTCAATGAGCTTACTTTAATCCTTATAAGATACAATTCTTCATTGCTTTAAATTCTGGATGATTTTTTTAATTATTATTTATAGCTGTATTTTTAGTGTGTTAATTTGGCTTCAAAATTGTCAATATATTTAGCTATTTGCTCTATCATTTTAAGTTAAGTGAAAAAATTGCATTTCCAGTTGATGCAACATTCCACTAATATCATAAATAATTTCTGAAACTTGCAACCATTTTACAATAAATTTGACTGTCAACAAGTTCAAAATATGTTTAAAGAAAAACTTATACCTTTTAATACAATATAAAAATCTCCCAGTATTATTTTTTTTAAATTTACTAAATATGGATTCCACCTGTTCATAGTATTTTCATATGAGTAAATATCTTCATGGAGTTAAAAATGTAATTATTACTGTACTCTTGTGTGTAAATGTCTACCTCTGTTAAAATACTGTGATATTTTTTTGTTCTTATGGAATGTTTGTTTGATGAGATAGATCTATCATTTGTGAAAAAATGTATGCTTTTTAAATTTAGGAGTTTTGAGTAGGAAAGCTAGAATTTTTAATCCAGTGTTAAAGTCACAAAAATATGAAAGAATGCATTTTCTAAATAATTTTATTGTATTCTTCATAAGGTTATAGCTTGATTACAAAAATTTTATGGGTGAGTGCATGCAATAGATTTTTTAATTAATCATGAAAGAGCGTATCTTCTAAAAAGTACTTTATTTTAAAAAAACATTTACCTGTGTCAATTGATTAAAAATGAATAAAAACTTTTTCTTTCATTTCAAGCTTAATTTGAATCTTAAACTGTTGCATCAGTATTTTTTTAATTAAATATGTTTAATATAATATGCATTGTTAAAATAATTAATTGATTTCATTTATTTTTAACAAAAATGCAGCCCCCCCCCCTTTTTTATCATCAAGAATTTTAAGATCTACAAAAACTATTCCACTTTCAGCAAAAATTTATTTTTAAGACTAATGTCTTTCCGATTGCAATATTTCTCTTTACTTTAAATTGTGTGGATTTATTTATTTTAGAATCTTTAAAAAGATATTTGATGAAAATATGACAAAATTTTAATTATTACATTTTACAAATATCATTATAGTATTTAATTTCCTATATTTTTTTATATACAATCCTCATTTTTTATGAAAAATTATCCTAACAAATATTTTATGATTGTAATATGCATATAAAGATTTGATAAAAAAAATAATTTTCATTGTAACTTTTTATTTAATGTAATTTTTTGATTGATGTTAAGAAATCGAATTTTGAAATCTTAGAAATTTTAATGATTTTTATACTTTTATGTAGTCAGTATCTTGAAAATGAAAAAAGTATAGTTATTAAGTATTTGCACTTGCTTATGGAAAATATTAGTTTGTAAAACATACTTTTTTATATTGCAGAGTTTTTATAATTAAAATAAATTTCAAAGTACCAGATTTCAGGTATATTATAGGATGGTTCTTAAATTTAAGTCAACAATTTCATTGTATATTGATTTCTCTCATTTTAAATTAATGCTTTTTATTTAATTTCATATTTTGACCTTACTAAAATTCTTTCAGAAGTAATATTTTCCCAGCAGTTTAGGAAATAATATATCAATGCTACAATCATTTTGCTTTCATAATAAATTTCATTCTTCAGCTGCTGTAAATAGCTAATGGATAAAGTTTTCATTTCCTTGGAATAGATTGTTTTTATTTGTGTAAAAAGCAAATAACACTGTCAACTCAAAAATTTATTTTTAAGTAACATATTTATGTAAAATTTTTTAGTCATGTAAAAGTAAATTTGCATTAGTTTTTCATCATAACTTTAGAATAAAAGGAAAGAAACTAGTCATAATTTTTCAAGGACAGTTATTCTTTTACTGCTACTCTATTTTTCATTTTTTTATATTTAAAGTATATTTGAATTTCAGATTAATGGGAAAAAACATTTACAATATAATAGTTAATCAGTATTAAAAGGAGCATATTATTTCAATCCCTATTTTTTAATAAAAATCAGCTATTTCCTTTTCCTTCTTGTAAACTTATGTCTGTATATTTATGTTTACAATAACTATGCCTTTTTATATACTTTTGTATTAAATATTGAAAACTTGATTATTATCAATTAAGAACTAAATTCTAAAATAGTAAATGTTAATGTTTGTCGTACATCGTAGATATTTTCCTTTATAGAATACATTTTACTTTATAGAATTATATATTAAAAACATTGTTTTTCATTCTTGTATTCTCACTCTTATTACCAGTTTTACATTATTTGGTTCAATATTTTCTTGACATATGCTTGTAAACACATATAATTTTGCTTTTTTGAACTTTCTCTTTACATATGCTAATTTAAAATATTAATATACTTCAATTAGTTGAAATCACTTTATTTTGATATACACATTAAAAATATTTAAAAAATCAAATTCTCAATAGTTCTACTGAATCATTGTTTCTAATCCATACACATTTAAAATTTATAAAATTCTTTTATTTCTATTGTCTTTCATTGTAAAAATGCTATTTCATCTAAATTTTTATTACTCTGCATTATAATATTTAACTTCCTGCGTGTGTTATATTGTTATTGTATTAATATAATATATATGAGAAGTAAAAAATTGTTCTGTGTTTTTGAATAAGATAATTAGTGATTTTAGTTTAATTGCAGGGAAATATATTCATTTGAAAATCGGTCAAAACTTTCTGATGAATATTTTATTAAAAAATTTTCAATAAAAAAATTTAATTTACTATTCTTTTTATAAATATTTTCTAAAAATAATTGTGTTATTATGTTTGAGCGTAATGAATCTTCTATGTCATTTTTGCTTAATTTATTTACAATGTATTAATTTTATCTCATGCTAACATTTATACTAATCTGGAAAATGATTTGTTTCAATTAAATAATGGATTTTTATCAATTATAAATCATTAGCATAGTTTACTCTGAAGCATTTGAAAGTTTTAAAATATTATTTATGATAGCTTACAGATAAAAAAATATGTATAAATACGAAAAATGTCGAACATAATAATCAACTTGCTTGCTCTTAAAAAGGAAAGAATATGCACCAAGGAATAATGGATATTATCTATTATTAAATAATTCCCAAAGTTTTTTGTATCATTAGTACATTAAAATATGAAATTTATTTAAAACTTTTTTTTCATTAAAATTATTTCTATTGTAATTAGAAATATTGTATTTTGAATAGGTGCAACTGTGTCTAAAATATATGTAAGCACTAAAAAAAGTATGAGTTTAGTGTGTGTATAATATGTAATGTACAAAAAAAATTGAAATTTTATTACAAGAATTGGAATTAAGTTATGTTAAATAGTTGATTTGTATATGAATGAATTTAATCAGGATTTGTGTAAGAACGAAGTATTCAATTTCATGACGAAACTTTAATTTCCAATATTCTTTGGTAGATATTCTTAATTCACATGATCATGAGTTCTTGTTTTTCATGTAAATTATGCCCAAATTCTTAGCAATGTATGCTAATATATAAGGAGCAGCTTAAAATTTTTAAACAAAGATTTTAGTATAATGTGAAAAGAGGGTTTTCAGATAATTTTCATTGTTTTAATTTTATGATGGAATGATAGTATTTTAAAATAAAGTAATGAGCACAAAAGTATAGTGAATATTATGTAAAATACTGTGAATAAAATTAAAGGTGTATTTTTAGAGTAAATTTCTATAATTTCACAAATTTCAATAGAAATAATACAAAAATTCTTATACAAATATATTGTTAATCTTAATTCTTTATTGAAATGATGTACATTTCTTCTAAATTTGCTTTTAAAAACAAGCTTAAACTTTCTATCAATATCTTTTATACAGTCGAAGTTCATGTCATGTTCCAACTTAAAATGTAAATCATTTACCCACAAACTGAATTATGTTAATATTTTATCATCTGTGTTTATTGCTTTCAGTTTATTTGTACCAATAACTATTTTGCTTATGCTCATAAATAAATGTTTCCTTCATAGTTATAAATTTTCTTATGTAATATATTACTTCATTAATGCCATTTTCAAAATAATGGTGTGGAGGTATTTGGTGAAGAAAAATTTGAAATGAAATAAGAAATTATCACTTTTTGAAAAGTTATTGAAATTTAGTTATTCAAGTGCTGCAAAAATAAATTATGACAATTTTATTCTTAATTAATAATACTCTTTTGAATTGCATTGAATAATTTTATAGTTAATCTTAAGAATTTATTCTTGAATAGCTAGAAAATATATATTAAAAGTATAGTATCCAAATATATCTGATACTATATATATTTCAAAATGAATACCATAATGATAAATCACATTTTAACTTCGAAAAGAAATTTAGAAAGAGCAGCTATATGTTAAATGTTTAAGCACATTGTTTAATTTATGTTTACTGCACACTTTTCATTTAAGTAAAATGCTTATTTTTGTCCTTATTGATAATACTTTATTAATTTTTCATTAGATCTTTTTTTCATATTTTTTTCTTTTTATTGTCTCTAATTCCTTTCATTTGTCTACTTTTATCCCATTTTTCTACTGGTGGTTACCCACAACAATGTTATCCTTCATTAATATTTATGAAATGTGCTGCTAATCTGCAGTGATGTGAATGATTTCTATTGCATTTCAATGCTTATGAGAAAAAAAGTTTCTATTTAGAGTGGTGATTTATGGCTAAAACTGAAAGTTTAGTGCAATAAGAATTATCATTAACAATTATTGAAAGTGTGTGATACATATTTTATTCATTAATAATTTTTTATTTGACTTTAAAACTCAAAAAAGAAAATTGATGAATTTATTTCTTACTTTTTAAAAATTCAATTGTTAACTTCAAAATACAGAATTTTTTCAGCTTTGAAATTTTTTATCAGAAAATATTATGACATTAATCACAGAGTGCAACATAATTTTATCTGATTTTATTTTATATGTGTTGTATTAATATAACAATTTGTTCCCATGTTTTAAAAATTGCTTGCTGATATGATGTTTCAAATTCTATGAATACTAGACTAAAGTTATTGCCTCTAGGAAGATAAATTTCAAGTATTTTTGTCTTGATATTGATGCCTTAATATTTGCTATAACTGCACAAAGGGTGTTATTATTTCTTTACATTTGTGTAGATTGTAAAATACTAATCAGATTACTGTGGTATGTTTTTTAAATATTTAGGACTATAAATGATTCTGTGTAATATACTCTGAATATTTTATGTATCTGTTTGTTTCTATTTTTAATGTGATTGTTTTTGTATGTCCAATAGAAATATTTAAGATATACTGCATGCCTTTAGCTTGTTTTACACAGTATTTAGTTAACTGTTTGATAAAGCTTATGTGTATAATAGAAACTAAATCACATGTTATTGTAAAAAATAAGTTTTATTGTTATGTTAACATAAAATTAATGAATTGTGAAATGTATTTGTATATATTGCAATAAATTAACAGTTTTTAAAAGTTCTTTGTGTTCTCAGTTGATTACCATTATATATTTATGGAAAAAAATACACCAAATATTCCTTTTTTATCATGTTGGAACTGTCACTTTATTAACTTGAAATAATTTAGATGTGATTATTAAATCTAATTATGTTAAGCATTGTACTTTAAGTGAACTCATTTATATTAAAAACATAATGTTATATAAGATTCAAAAATATAAATTTTAACCTCTTATCTCATACAAATTACAGATAACTACATTACTTTTCTGTATTATCAATTCAAATAGTACATTTTTATGTTACTGAAATCATGATGTTATTAAGCATCTTCTATAAAGAATTTATTTTGGTTTCCTGAATTTGAAATTGTATATGCTAAAAAAATTAACTGAACCATCTATTTCAATATAAAAAGTTTTAAATTTATTTATTACAAGGGTGTGCATGAAAGGGGATCGTAAAGGCACTTTGGGTTGATCACCGTTGCTAATTTTTATGATCCGCAAATTTAAAAATGTACTTATTTAAGCCTTGATTGTGAGATAAATAACAAATGCATACTATAACATATTGTGAGTAAATGCTGAAAATGTATATTTTTTCCTAACTGCTGAAGTATTGTTTTTCCAAGCCATATATTGTTTCAATTTCAAAATGAAATTTAAATTTGTCATTTCAAACAAATAATTTCTTAAGATGCATCTTATGATTACGTTATGACATTAAACAAAAATTCTGTGACACAAACACATTCCGAACCACTAAGTCCATTTGGCAGATTTTATCGATTGCACACTCTTCCATAGTTTTAATCCTTAATTTTCATGATTATCTTTATACATTAACTATGCACTAGTTAATATGGATGAAACTTGATAAACTATTTTGATTATATCATAAAAACTTATTTTGCCAATGATAAAAAAAATATCATTATAAATAAAATTTACAGCCAAATGCAGATATAATATCAAAAGAGTCAAGTCGATGCTGAATATAAGTCAACTCAATCAAGTAAATAAGTTTTAAAATAAGAATTTTTAATCCCACAAGAAATTAAATACAACAATAATAAATTCATATATTTTTTAATCCCCTTGATATATAATTATTTTTATAGAAATATGTATATAAACTATTAGTAATTGTTATCAAGTGACATGAATATGCATGAAATAATAATAATTTTCATTAGCAATAAAAATATTTTTATATTAACTTTTTATGTTTAGGTTTACATGATACTATAGCGAAATATATAAAAATATAAAATTTTACTCAAAAATAGACACTCTTTATATTCATTAATGTGCTAACTAAAGAACTTTGTTACAATAAAATAATTTAAAAGCATATAGTTAAAAGAATTCAACATATGTAATTCTTTGTAATGTAAAGTATTTATAAATTAAATCTAAATAAATAAAACTTGTTACTGATTCATTGTTTTTCACTGTCAATTCATTCGCTACCAATAATAATGAATTGATTTGAAAAATCATAGCAGTATAATAAAAACTTATGTTTGATAACATAATAAGTATTCAGACCAAGCAAAAAGTGTGTATATACCAGATTCACAATAACAATTATGCCGAAAATAAAAATACACAGACAAGCAAAATGCACAAAAATTTGTGGTTAAAATTAGTAACTTCATTCGAACTTATTTTCTTTCTCTTTTCATAATGAATGATACAATTCATGCTTCATTGACACATACAATAGTGACATTGATATTAATGCTGAAGTAACAAATATGACAGGAAAAAGGTCATCAGATGAAACAAATGATAAAATAATGAGGGAAAAAACTTCAACGTTATGAAATAAATAAATGAAGAAAACAAATTGTTGCCATTTAGATTCCTTAAATACATTTTGCAAATGCTTATAATACATAAATGATAATAAAAAGCGTGATGCACAATATACAGCAATGCCGACTTGCCACACATATTTTTGAGGATTTAAGCAGTTGGTATATTTTTTAGGTTTCTACCTACCACTTCTAGTTTGTTTGCTCCTAAAACAGAAAAGCTAATGTATTGGTGGTCAGATAAGCTTATTTCATCAGACACTTTCCAATCTTTAATAAAGTCAGCACGCTTACTGTTACATACCTCTATTAAGAATAAATATATTATAATACAAAATGTATTCTAGAAGATCCTCGCCTAGTCTGTTGCAATCACTACTTCTCCACATGATGAGCATTTGCATCACATCCTATGATGAGTTTTTTATTTAAATTGTTATAATCTAAAAGACTATGCACATTGAATGTTCAAATTGTTATCTTTGAAAGTGCTGTATTGTCTTTATCTTCAAAGGGAAAATATGAAGACATAAAGATGATTTCATCGTTGATTCCTTGCAATAAACAAGATACTTTTACAGCAACATTATCCCCATTTAGGTACTTAACCAGAATGAGGACATTTAATTTGTTGCTAACAGCAATACATGCTCTTGGTCTCAAACAACATTTATTGTAAAATATGATAAAACCCTGAACATGTAGACCCAAAACAGAACCATTACAAGTCCATGGCTCCTAAATTAAAACAATGTCAACCTCCCCTCTAGTCATCTTCTTGCTAAGAATAACTGAAGCTGATCAACTATTATGAAGGTTGATCTGTGCTACTTTGATGATACTTACCATCGTGGCATCCAAAGAAGTTAAGAAGCACTGCTTCCCATGTGTCCACAAGTAGGAGACTTTGGGTGTCCATTTAGGGAAACCTGTAGTTATTCTTATGGCGACATGATACAGAGTCTCTAGGATTGTTCGGTCTGAATACATGACATCCATAATCATACCTGCTGATAATATAAGACTGGAGACTCAAGCACCTCACCTACTACTTGCAATTGCTTTTCGTTTTTGAATGAAATGATGGCAGAAAGTCATGTGAAAAATACAGACCAAAAACTCGCACATGCTGGTTCCATCGAATAGGTTGCTGGTTAATATAAAAGTTGAAATTAGGTTGTTTCTTCCTATTCAAGGAGTTAATGACTGAACATTTTTGAGGATCCACCATAATCTTTCTGGGTTTGTAGATTTATACAGTAATATTGTCGTCTGCACATAAAAAAGCACTCAATTCCTTCGGGAATCATTTCACTTATGTCTGTCATAAATATGGTAAAAAGGAAGGGAGATAATATACTTACTTAAGGGACACCCCTATTGGGGGACATTTGGTCTGATACCTCTAGTTAGAAACTTCTCTCCCCCCCCCAATTTAGAAACTTCGATTCACGATGAAATTATGAATCCACAGTGCTACATTTCTTTTAATATTTGCATTTTTAATAACTTTAAAACTAAGCCATCGTCAACTGAGTCATACTGAAAAACTATGTCATACTACGTTTAAAACTAAGTCATACTGAATCAGAAGTTTTTGCAATATTTATAGTAACACACACAATAAACTTTTTGGAGGATTGAACAGATATAACTGAATGATAGATAAAACGCTGTCACAGCCTCTATTTGGCAAAAATCTGTGGTGTTTAATGTTCAGGATCAGTGATGAATATATATGGTTGGTAAGTGGCTTTATAATCATGTGGTCAACAGTTTTACAAAAAACGCTAGTAAGAGAAATAGGTCGGTAGGATTTGATGTCATGAAAACTTTTCCCTGTTTTTAGAATGGGGATAATAATAGTCTTTCCATATTTCTGGAACTATTCTTGTTATCCATGATTTATTTATAATATTTAGGAGACAGTTAAGGTTATTATGATCTATGCCTTGAAGTGTCTAATAGATAACTGACCTAATAGATAACTGCATTTTGAGTTCCAACAAGGAAAGTAGGATTTATGCGAAAACTTTTGCCCTTTTCGAAATTTAATTAAATTATGTTGACAGATGTCGCTGAATTGGTTGATAGTTTCTAATTTGTCATTTAACTGTTGGTTAAAAGAAGTAAAAAAATCAGACCACAGAATCTTTGTTTGCCAGTTTTGGGTTTTTACCAGTGAGAGAAATAATAGTTTTCATAGGTACATGATCACTATCAAATGAATGAGCCTGGATATTGATAGTGCACAAATAAAAAATATCTGAGACTATGCAGTAATCAATAAGAGGAGGATTGTGATGTGAACCAAAATGTGTCAGAACCTTAGTATTTAAGAGGCAAAAACTAACTTTTTGTATCCATTCAGGAAACTCAATACTTAAGGGAGACTCCCGAAATCGACCCAAAAATTATTATTCTCGGAGATTTCAATGTTCAACATATGTTGAAATCTCCAAGAATAATAAAAGGTGACCTGATGCCTTGGTTTATACTGTTTAATCAAACGCTTGAAAATTTTCCAGGAGGGATACAAAACTTTATTTTTCTGTTGTATTTTAAAATGTAAATACTTCCAATATGAACAAAATAATTTTTGTGGTAATAACTATATTTTAAGTTAAATGAGAATGGATAGACCACAAAAAGTAATAATTAATCAACAAAGTTTAAAAAATTGAACGGAAATCATATTGAAATAATGATAATATTTTTATTTTTGCACTAATTTAGCTGTACATCATCAGTTCAAATAATGATAGATATTTAAAAAATATAGGTTAATAAATGATTAATTCATTTTTAATATGCACTTATATTCTACGAAGAAAATAATAATTCGAAATAAATCAATATGATGAAAAAAATATGAAAATAAATTATTTTATAAACATTCAAAATAAATTATACTTAATAAACTTAAAACAAAAAATTTAATGCAAACTGATATTCAAAAATTTAATTTTTAAAAAAATTTCAAAACATAAATAATAAATCATACATTTAAAAGGCTTACACTGTATAATGAGAAAAAAACTAATTACTAATCAAATGCTTCAAGGGTTACAAGGAACATGATCATGTGAAGTCATTAAATAAAAGTTCTGCAATACAAACACATTCTGAAACATTAAGTCCTATTGGCTGATTTTATTGCCCGCTTGGTACATTTTATTGATCGCGCATTTTCAGTAGTCTTAACCTTTAATATTTATGATTATCATTATACATTAAATATGCATTAGTTAATATGGATAAAACTTGATAAACATATTTTGATTAGCTCATAAATATTTACTTTACCTATGATAAAAAAATATTAATCTAAATATAATTCAATTTTAATAAATAAATGTCCTTATAAATAATAAAATTTACAGCCAAATGCAAATATAATATCAAAAGAGTGAAGTCAATGCTGAATATAAGTTAACTTAATCAAGTAAATTAGTTTTTAAAACAAATTTAACTTTACTTAATAAAATAATTAAAATTAGACTATACAATTTACTTATGTTTTAAAATAAGAATTTTTAATCCAGCAAAAAACTAAAAACAACAATAATAAATTCATGTATTTTTAATCTTTGATAAAATTATTTTTACAGAAATTTGTTGATAATATATTAGAAGTTGTTATCAAATGATATGAATATGCATATAATAATAATAATTTTCATTAGCAATAAAATTATTTTTATATTAACTTTTTATGTATAGT
Source organism: Latrodectus hesperus (assembly GCA_037975125.1). Lineage (NCBI taxonomy): Eukaryota > Metazoa > Arthropoda > Arachnida > Araneae > Theridiidae > Latrodectus > Latrodectus hesperus. The sequence continues at coordinate 543,712 of CM075854.1, read as the reverse complement.
TTTGCATAATATTACAGTGAAATATATAAAAATATAAAATTTTCTTCAAAAACAGACACAATTTATATCCATTAATGTGCCCCATGAAGAACTTCATGTTACAATTTAAAAACAACACATAATTAAAAGAATTCAACATATTTAACTCTTTGTAATATTAAGTATTTATAAATTTAATTTAAATACATAAAATAATTACTGATTCATTCTTTCTCACTGTCAATTCATTCGCTACCAATAATTATGAATTGATTTGAAAAATCATAGGTAGCTGTATAATGAAAACTTATGTTTGATAACACAACTATGTATTCAGATAAAGCAAAAAGTGTGTATATGCCAGGTTCACAATACCAATTATGCCGAAAATAAAAATACACAGAGAAACTAAATGCACAAAAATTTGTGGTTAAAAGTAGTAATTTCATTCGAACTGATTTTCTTTCCCGTTTAGATAATGAATGATACAATTCATGTTTCATTAACACATACAATAGTGACATTGATATTAATGCTGAAGTAACAAATATGACAAAAGATTTCTGATGGACAGGAAAGTTTTCAGCTGATGAAACAAATGATAAACTCATAAGGGAAAAAATTTCAATATTCTGGAAGAAATAAATGAAAAAAACAAATCGATGCCACTTTGATTCCTTAAGTACATTTTGCAAATGCTTATAATACATAAATGATAATAAAAAGCGTGGTGCACAATGTACAGCGATGCCGACTTGCCACACATATTTTTGAGGATTTAAGCTTCCCACGGCTGTACTGATAGATGGAAGGTAATTTTGAACATTACAATGAGTACTTGTAGTTTCATCAAAATTGTTTAACACGGACCAAAATACGCAAAATAGAAAACTTATGAAGGGAATTGACGCTACTACTGTCCAAAACGATCTAAAAGGTATTTTAATTAAATAACTCATGTTGGAAATTATAAAGAATCATTTATAAAGTTATTTTATATATTTTTTAGAAAGAATTTTACAATAATAAAGAATTTTCTAATAAAATGTGACACTGCCTGGATGAAGCGAAATTCAAAATAATTTTTTGTTTGTTTACATCTCACCGGTTGATGAACCAATATTTTATTGTTGCCATATAAAATGATCACTATATAGAGTTACACTTCATTTCATTTACAAAATTCAGCTGAAGCAGTTTTCTTTTAAAATATTAAAAGAGTTATGGTAAATATGAATCTTATTTAAAAATCAACGATTAAAAATAAAATATAATTCAATCTGGAGCAAAAGAATGTGGTATTTAGTAGGATAATTTGAGATTAGAAACTGAATGTGGCTATCTGGCATCAATAATAAGTAGTTGAAGTTTATAAATAGTGCATCTGCATAATATTGCTTATGTTTGCAAGGAATCAGAAATAGTTTTCATTTATTATATTTATACTTAAGATAACTAATTTAATACTTCTATTACTTTTTGAAAATTTTAAATATGTCGAAAGTCATTGGTACGTTAGGGAAAATTTCGATTACTTAACAAATTACAGTCGTTAAAATTTGGCTTTATTCGTTATATTGAATCATATGCAACATATATTAATAATAAAAATATAGAAAAAAAAACTTATCTGATTTTTCACTCTGAGAAATCGTATATGAATTTAAATAATATGAAACCTTATACCATGAGAAAATAAACATTTCCATTTCAGCAAATAATAGATATATTACAATATAACACTTATGATTACAAAAATGTTTTTATACATATATATGTTATATTTATCGATTTCTTGGCCTTGAAAAAAAGCATTCAGTTATTAGATGCAAAATTATTGCCATATGCTTAACATTTTAGTTCGTGTAATAGGTAAATTTGTGTAAGCAGAAAATGAACTGTATCCAGATAATTAAATTACCTTCATTTATTATGCTTCTTGTTTTATAAGCATGTACTTCAGTGATATTAATACACTTACGCTATTTTTCTTCCTGAAGCTCTTTCTTGGTGAAATGAGTTTGTTTTCTATCTATACCTCTAAGACTGAAAATGATGGTTATAATCAATTTTTCAACTTTTGCAAAAATATCATACTTTTTTAAATTAACCAGTTATCTCCTTCAAATTTGGCATCTTTTAATTAATAGATAAAAACAAGAAAATATTCTGCTAATAATTTTATTTATCAGAGGAATAAAATACATTGATTAAACTTATGAAAATTATTCGAAGTGTTATCTATATTCAGGTTATTCAATCTGTTAAAGCTTTAACAAATCATTATTTTAATTATCAGTATATATCTGACTTTAAATCAGTATGAAACTAATGATGTATTTTTATGTATTTGGTTCATAACATTACATCAAAAACTTAAATGTTTGGAAGTTATTTTGTGTTTATTCAAATTTATGCTAGTCTATAGACTCAGTGTTATCAAAAAAATCTTTTACATTATAAGAAATTAATTATTTTTAATGAAAATACTACTAATCAAATGTTTTTTACAAATACATACCCAATGCTTTCTTTTCTTATAATAGAAAAAGAATTTATGCACTTATATTTTTAATCTAGTTGAAATACATTTAAATCCTTAATGTGAAGCTTGTGGTAAACCATATAGCTTTTCATATATTAATATGTTCAGTTTTTAATCATTATAGATTTACTTTTTTAACATCTTTAAACTATTTTATTTGTTGAGAGGTTGCCACCCCACAGAAACCTACTTAAAATCTGTAGGTTTTTTTTATGTTTTATTGATATTTTAATGTTCCTTAAGTTTAAAAAAAGAGAAAAAGTTTATTTATACTCTGAAAATCTATGCTTTGCCCCAGCTTGTCCATTTTGGACCTTGTGACATAAAATCCAACTCAACTGATTATAATTAATAAATTCATATCATTCAATGTGTCTTTTTTTCTTTGCTTCTTTTTTGAAAATTATGTGATTAAATTTGCAGTTATAATATTTTTACTTAAATATTTCTTTCATTATAGATACATTCCTCTTTGAAATATTAAAAGATGTTTAAAATGTTTCTGGTATAATAAATAATATTTACATTTATATAATGTATATTCTATATTTCTTATTAATATTTAATTTCAGTTTTATTTCATAACTATTCTTAAGTAATTGGCTATATATCTATATAATATAACATATAATGCATACACACACATGTCACAGAAATATGTTATTTATAAATAGTCATCAACTAAAGCAAATTTCTATTTTTCAGATACATCTCAATGGGTTGTATTTTTTACAAAAGCTGGTCTCCCACCAAATGTAGCTGCCAATTATGCTTTGATATTTTCTGATAATCGTATCCAATTGGACATGCTGTTAGATTTATCCAAAGAGTATTTATATGATATGGGCATTAAAATTATGGGTGATGTTATAGCAATCTTGCGATATGCAAAAGAATTCCACACTCAGGTATTTATACCATAATTTTTATTTATTTGATGGTAAAAAAAAAAGAAACATTGTTTTTTACAATTACTCTATGATCAGCATTTTTATTATTTTAATAATCAATACTTTAAGATACTTTGCCTTACTTTATAGTAAAACTTCAAGCTTTGCCAATCAGTTAATGAATTTAGTGCCACTAAATCCAAATCCTTCCTAATTTTTAACCATAGGTAAAGGATAAGGTGTATCTTTATTTATATCCTCTAAATCATATTAATAATGATATATTTTTGATTCCATGAATTTTAAACTTGTATATTGATTTTCTCTGTACAGCAGTTTCCAACTGGATCAAACAAGATTTTATCAAATTGATTCAATTATTGATTTTAACTAGTATAAAGAACATTTTTATGCATATTTTCTAAGAAAAGAAAATGTATCAAATATAAAATTTATATAACAATTTAGTTTTAGTTTTGAAATTTAGTTGATTTATTGCAATTGGAAAAGCTGTCAAATGTTAAAAATATCTGTAATATTAAAAATTGTAGCATACATTTTTGAAATCAAAGTTATAAATCCAAAAATGTGACAAATTTTTTTTAATATTTTTAGATTTAAATTGAGTTTAATTTGGAAATTTAAATGAAAAAAGTAGAGTTTTCAATATTTATTTTAAAAACATTTAATAAATAGAGAGTAAAATAACATTCCACATTGCATTTTATTCAAAAAATATTAGTTTTCAACAAAAGTAATACTGAAAATGCTACAATTTTATTATGGTATTTTTATTCTAAGAACTATGAATACTATTCTAGAATTAATATGAAATTGTTTCTGATTTTATTAAAACTTCATATAAAAACATGCTATTAGGATTTTCATTAACTGCTACTAAGGCAAATTGAAGCTATTGTTTTATGATTGTAAAATTTAGAAGTTCCAAATTTTCAGCATTTTTCTTACTATAAGAAGAACAAAATAAAAACAAGTGATAAAAATGTTTCTCTGTGTAATAAAAGTAAGAGAGATAGAATGATTTTCTCAAATTTAATTTTTAAGGTTCCAAAAAGTGTATCTTAAACTTTGATTGCAAAATTTTAATTTGACAATAAATGTGCCAATTTTTCATTTTACCAAGGAAAATATAAAATATTAATTTCTTCATGTTTACAATTTTATAGATTATCATATACATAAAGCATATGTTATTACATGTATTTATTAACATATTAAGCCATATTGTTAGTAACACAATGGTAAAAATAGTTTTTACTTTTTTGAACATTATAAAGTCCAAGAAACCATTAGCAAAATGTTTCTTTGTGAAGACACTAATATTTACATATTCATGATCAAAGAAGGGGAAAAACTGTGTAAACAATTTAAGAAAAGTCTTCTCATTAAAATGAGGGGTAAAAAACATGATTATTTTGATAAATAGAGACTTATTATTTTAAATTATAAGTGAATGACAATTTTAATTTCTATATTTATTACTTTACCCTTTATGTTAATATAAAAGCTGAAGAAAAAGTCTTTGGTTTAATTAAAACAAGCATGTGTTTTTGATAAGCAAATTTATTATTTAAGGAATATTCACATTGTGATTTGCACTGACAGGATGAGATGCACAAATGTACGTGTTTATTGATTACTTATTTTTTAGTTATCTAAAGAAAAGATGTTTGGAAATGCAGCCCTATCTAGTCCAAGCAATAAAGCAGGTAAAAAAATGTCTTTGTTAATGTTACCTAGTGATTGTTAAACCTCATCACTATGATCATAATTTATATTAATAGTTGCAGAACGTATGGTGGGTCATTATACAAGAAGGTTCTCTCCAGTCCAATCACCTGCTTTAAGATCTGCACAAAGTAATGTATTTTCGTTTTATTTCAAATTAAGACTTTAATCACTGATAAATGAGTTGAATGTTTTCAAAATGTTTCAGTTATCATACCTAAGAAGTTATGATTTAAATTTAATATTTAACATGCAATAAATAATAATATTTTGCAGGGAACAATATTATTTTGTATATTCTCTTTTTCAAAAATATATAAATTAATTACTTGAAGTATAAATTATCAGAAAAAATTTTGATTTTGATGCTTTAAAAATTGTGCAGATTTGAAATATTTACTTAATTTTGATTAATCGCCATGATGAATTTAAGAACTTAATTTAATGCTAAAATTACTTTTTCAATGACAGAAAAAATAAGTAATTTTTATGTGTGTTTGCATGTGGATAGTAAACTGTACAATATTCTTTTAATTTTAAATTATTATATTTCTTTTAATTTTTTAAAAATAGCAAATTTCTGTTCTCCTGTACTTGAAAAATTTATGAGACATGTTTTTAAAAAGCTGGATTTTTCTAAAATTCTATTTATTTCAGATATTAACTAAAAACCATGCAAATTAATTTGCAAGAAAAGTTTTAATTTTATTTATGAGATTTTCAACAATAAAATCTCGGAATGAAATTAAAAATTTTTCCAGTAAAATTTTATAACATTTATTTTACTATATTAAAATAATTTAAATTATTAGTAACAAAACTAATTTGAATTATAATATATGGAGTTACTAACTGTACAATTTTCTTTACTAATTTCCAAGTTTTCTGCCTTACAATTTATTTTATTGTATTTTTAATGTTTTCTTTTTATCAGTACATTTACTTAGTTTATTGAATGATTATTTTATACTTTATGGAATTAAATTTTACAAACTAAAATCAAGCATTTTTTTCCATTAAAATATAAACATTTTAACTAAATCGCATTTGCATTATACACAAATTTAAGTCAAAGAATGAAATACTTAAATTTTAAATAATTTATTTATAATTTGTTATTGTATATATATATATATATATATATATATATATATATATATATATATATATATATATATATATATATATATATATATAAATTTAGTAGTTAAGCAGCAACATGATTGTTGTGACATGTGTTTTTTTTTTTATATAATTAAATTTTTTTCTCTTGAACTTAGTTTTTATCAATTCTTTGATTTATGTTATTACTATGGCTTATTGCATTATGCATTTCTTCTAAAATGAAATATTTGTATAAAAATTTCTCTTTCTTATAAAAATAGTTTCTTTCAAATTAGGCCAAAAAAGGTCAAGCAAAGTCATTTCTTGATCAGTTTGGCTTCTACAGTGTTAAATCACGAATAGTATTATAAAGGTTATTTTCCTGAATGCATACTTAATAGAGAAATTTATCGCAGTAATAATTCTTTGTTATTTCCTATAATACTTCATTTTGAAATTCAAATACAAACCATTTATATATTCTTTTTAATTCAACATTGTGAAGTAATAAAAAGTAATAATAATAATTAAATGAAAAAATTTTGAATTTGGTTATTATTTTTAAATTTTTAAAGCCACTCCAAAAAAATCAACTGTCATTAGCTTAAAGAGAAACCTTTCTGATGCCAAAGAAGTGAAGAGAATTCGTCGGGTTCCTCCTGAAGAAGAAGGGGCTTATAAGATAAAAATGCCATCAGGCACCACTGAAAGGACTCGGCAGATTTTACAAAAACAAAAAATCTTATCCCTAGGTGCGCATAAAATTTCACTTCAATTATTATTGCATTAATCAAAAAAAAAAAGTTTGCACTTAAAAGCTGCATTAGTACTTTTTATACATAATGTAATCATTTTATTTTATCAGGTTCTAAAAGATCTGTTTTTTCACGACTTGGTGATAGTGCTGTTAGTAGCTCTACAGACACTAATAAGGTAAGAAAAAAGTATTATTGGTGTTTATGATAAGGTGTGTGTTGTCATCAAAATGTTTGATTTAGATTGTAATGCATATTTTCATGCATTTCTACAAAAAAATTTCTTTTACATCTACTTCAAAACTATTGTAAATTGAAAGAGTTGAATTGAAAACTTGTTTTCAGTGATATGATAAAAAAATAACATGCAAAAATGTATTTTATGTAACAATTCAGTTTCAATTGATTTATAATTATTTTTATTCTGTTAAATAGTATTTTTGTTGTAGCTATAATATTTCTTTAAAAATTAAATTTTATTTTCCAATAAAATGTATAAGTGTCTGTATTTAAAATACAAAAACATGTTGCATGTTTTAATGTGTCTTTTATGTTTGAAAATAAAAATTTTAGTACATTAAATTATTGATTCCTTACTTCAAGGTTAATTTTAGCAGATGAATTTAAGGTTAATTTTAGCAGTGCAATAGCTGTGTACTGATTGTGAACAAATTCATTCTGCACATAATATATCTAATCAAATATAGATATAGCATATAATAGTTTTTCTTGTTAAATATCTTTAAATTCTGTAAATTTATGTGGAATTGTTAAAAATTTTTAATTTGCATCTAAAACATAAAAGTTTATCCAAGATAAACTATATTTTTGGATGTATATTTTTATACATAAAATTTCAAAGTATTATTTATAACCAATTTATATAATTTATGTCTATTATTATTATCAACTTCTGCTTAAATTTATATTCATTTAACTTCACCTAAATTTTGACTTGTGTTTACAAATTTGCTTTGCATATTTATTTTCAAGTTTAATTTATGATTGTAATGAATCAACATAAACTTTAAATATTTATAAGATATTGATTTTTTATAAATTAGAAGTGATTTTAATGCTTTTTAAAAATATATATTTCATTTTTTAAATTGATAATTTGTGTGATATAATTTCTTACAGGTTGCTGCTACATCACAAGTTTCCTCTTCAGTATTTGAGAGATTAGGTCCAAATAAAAATAACTCAGATGACACACCAACATCCACTGTCTTTAATGATTCTGAAGGTACCAAAAAACGAGGCCCACCCCTCCCATATAGAGGTGTTCTCAAAATGACTGTTGGTAAAAATAGAACTGTGGTGTCTAGCTCACCTACTAAAAGTAAACAAATTCTTCATTTCAATTATTTATATTTTTATATTGTTGCTTATTATAATTTATTTTACATAGAAATTAATAGGCCATCATCAACACAATAATCTTTATGTTCCAAAATTTAATTTGCAGTTTTTATAACTATGTTGCAAAAGATCTTGCATATTACTCCAAATTTTTCTGTGAGTTTCTGATAATATATTTGCAGTAATCAGTAGGATTTATTGAATCCTATTGATAATTGCAAATATTGTTGTCAAGAAGTTTGGAAATGGAATATTCTAGAACTTTTTTAATATATGCTGGTTTTATCTTATATATCTATACACATGTACTCTTAAAAAAATCGAGTGAATTTCACTTAGAAGGAGTGAAATTTCATTCTTTTGAAAGATGGGGGTAAACCATTCCTTTTAAGGAGAGAAACAACAAATCACTTAAAGGGGTAAATTAGATAGAAGAAAGAGTGAATTTCAATCTTTTATAGAAGTATTGCTGATTTTTGATATTGACAATTTAGTGCAGAAATTAGGTTTTAAATTCTTTATTTTAAAGATTTTTTTTTAACAATTACAATATAAAGATATATGATTTCTTTATTCAATAATATAACAGAACAATTGAATATGACATTTTAATTGATTTGGATAATTATAGTGATTTTTATATTGCTTACATTATCAAGCAAATTGTTCAGCCATTTATTACATTATTTATATCAATTTAGTTTTACTTGTGAGTGTAGCAGTCTCAAGAAAAAATCGTCACACTGCTTATTTTTCAGTTTAGTTTACTATGGACCCATTAAGTACAAAATTAATTTTTATTCACTTTATTAGTACAACAAATTGTACACAATTTTAAAAAATACATAAATATTTTATATAAGTAAATATAATTTAAGTTCTTTTGGAAAAATAATTTATTTTTAGTATAGGTAAATATTTATTTTTGAACATTGATAATATGCATTTTTGAAGTTACGAGAGGATAAAGACAAATATTTAGATTATTTTGTTGAACAAAACTAACTTATATTTTTGCAAATAAATCTTGTTTTATGATATATTTTTCAAGTTTAAATTAAACTGAAAACAACTTCAATGAAAATAAGAATGAAGATTATACAAAAAACATTTATTCAATTTTTAATACAAAAAAATTAAATAAAAATATCTATACAGAAATTCTTATGTTTATGATGTCAAATTAATACTGGAGCTTGACAGTTTTATAGTCAGTTTAATGAAACAAAATAAGAATACTATTAAAATAAGAATAAAAAAGATAATATGTATTTTAATGCTTGTATTTTGCAAAATTTAAATCTTGATCGATTATAGTAAGAATGTGTAGTTTAAATTAAATTCCCAACTGAACCATTTTTTAATTTATAAATCATATAATCTATGAGAGCAAAAAATACAGTAAGTTTAACATCGTACTTAACATTAAACACATGATGACATTTATATAAAATATTGAACGCTTTTTAATCTTGTGCATATTCAACATTAATAAATACACTATCCACACATAAAAAGATTTCATATTCAGGTCTTGCTTTTGACCACAGCAAAGCAAGAGTGTTTGACTACTTTTGAGCGTTGTTCTTCTTCTGCAGATCTCTTCTCCTAATTTAAAAAAAAAAAAAAACATAATAACTAAAATTTCTATAATATTTGTATTCTCATTATAGGGTCTATATAAGCTTTAATACCAAAAAATTTCATAAGAATAATACTTCACAAAAGATAAAGCCTTATTTATTAAAAAATAAAGCTGCAAGAAATCAGATATCTACGTAATAATATTCTGTATTGGAATTATATTCAGCCTAACAAATACTATCATCTTGAATTCTCACGTATTTATTCCATATTACAGGACAAGTTTTTGAACATATGATAATATTCTAGGAGCATAGAATGCAGGATATTTATTGAGAAAACACTCAGTCTCTGGATATCAAATTCCAAATTTATCTGTAATAAAGAAAATAATCATATATATTAAATTAATAGAACTTTTTATTGTAATTTAAAGCAAGTGTAATGTCCATAACATTGTACACAATTGACTTACATATTTCAAAGAAGAAGAGGCCATTTGTAGAGGGGAAGGTTTCTTAGAAAAGAGAAACAGTTGCTTGTCCAGACATTTCAGTTATTATTTTCTTTTTAAGCAGTTCGTAACTTTTTCGTTACAGTGTGTTATGCATGCTTTTTATTTTTTGTTGAATATGTTTAATAGTGAGGACAGTGATCTAGATGCTTATTTTCCTTCATCTTCAAGATCAGAAATGTCAAAATATGACATTACATTTAAATATTGTATTTTTTGTTTTTTAAAAATAAACAATTATTCTCTTCTTTTCCTCTGATACAACGCATAACTGTGCATGCTTGTTTGAAAACTGATAGTATTGGGGAGCAAATCGCGTAGCTTTGCCAATCAGTCAAATAAGGGTCAGCACTATTGTCATTACATTGTATTCATAAGTGTTGGTTAAAATAAAAATCTTGTTCAGTCACAAAAACTTCATGATAATCCAGTCCAGTCAGGACCAGATGTAATATTTAGATTTTTGTGTGAAGTGAAGGAAGAGTAATCACCAATAATATTGTCATATAGAGCAGTCAGTAAGGCAATTTTAATTGATTCTTTTTCTATTTGTTTCTGTATTTAATATTGTATTAAAATTCACTTAATAATTAAATATAATATTTGAGCTAAAATATATTTTTCATATCTTGCTTAGTGGAAATTGCTTATAATTTCAGTGAAAAGATAAGGATTTGTTTAAATATCAGTGAAATAATATACTTAATATTTGTGGTGGAAAGTGTCTTTTTAATAACTGATACTCTGGAAAAAATTTTCTTTTCTGTGGTTCAGGAAAAAAAGAATTTTGTTATTTTGTAGAAGAGTTTAAATCATTACAACTAAATGAAAAATTTCAAGATTGTATTGATGAGAAATTTAATACCATTAAAGATAGAATAGATACTTTTTATTTTAACTTACTCTCAAATAAACAAAGTTATTGTGTTTTATGAAAAGTAGTTAATTTGCTTTTAATACTCTCTCATAGTCAAGCATCTTTTGAATGTGGGTTTTCTTTGAACAAAAATTTCATGGTAGAAAATTCAAATTGAATTGTGACTAAGTGCATGATTGATGATTACATCTGAAACATAGGAGGTGTCAACAATATAATAATTAGTAATGACCTATTTAGTTTTACTGCTGGTGACAGTCAAAAGTGTAAATTATATTTAGATGAAATAAAACAGCAAAAAAGTAGCCAATAACAGAAGGAAAAAAGCACTTTTTGAAAAAATCATGAACTTCTTGATGAACAAAAAATAAAAAAGAATTTGGAAGATGACATATATGAACTTGGAAAAATCTCCAACAAGAATTCTGAGAAATATAAAATAACTGGTAAATTAACATTAATAGCAAAATCAAACCCCTGTTGTTTTGATGTTTTAAAGATGGAAAGTTAGCATATTTTTTAATAGTAATTTTTTTATATTTACAAATAAATAAGAAATGTGAAAATCTATTGAGTGATTAAGGAAATAGAAAAGTCGAGAATATGGATGTGAAATTGTATTGTTTTAAAAGAGTTTGAAAGTAAATAGAATTACTATCAAACTAAAAACTAATTCTGCAATTATTATTTAATAAAAGTAATTTAGAATTGCTTTTATTAAATAGTAATAATGGAATAAAGTCATCCTGGAAACTTTTTGATAGTTGTATTTATTTAGTTTTGAGTAAATATATTTATTTTAAAAGCGATTGTTATGCACATCTTGAATCACTCAATAACTTTTAATAGATAGAAATCTGATGATGATGTTTAAAATCTCTAAAATTACCCATTATTTTATACAATGTAATGTAAAGAATATTGATTGTTTAAATAAAAAAAAATCTTTTATAGGTATAAATTCATTGAAAGGTTTTTGAAGTAATCATTATATATAATTCTAACCTAAATAAAAAATATATTCTTGCTAATTTTTCAATAATTTATTTCTATTTATAAATATAATTGAAAAATATTACGTATACATAATTATATGCATATTTGGTTAAAAACAATTTTTAAAGTAAAATAAAAAATTATTTCATATGAATATCTCCTGGAAATTTTTGATTTGACTCCTGAAAAACTCATTAAAATCTCCTGGATGTTGATTCTGGGAAATCTGTGTGTATCTAATAAGCTTTCGCAGAAACTGTCAAATGTGTATTATTTTAATCTATGATTATTTAAAATCACTGTTATATTTTATCATGCTAAAGAGACCTTCAAGAAAAAGTTCATTTTTAATACTGACATTTCAGAAATTCATATTAAAACTTATTATTTTTATTTCTGTTGAAATGAAAATCTTGAATTTGTATTATTTCTTTGGTTTTGTTGTATTTGATTTTGTTGTAAGTATTATTTTTCTAATTATTATACCATCTAATCAAACTTATTCAGATTAAATTCTTGATAATTTTTCAGTACCAAAGTGTGTATAAGTTAACTATTCTTTTATCTATTCAATTTCCAAACAGGATTTATCTGCCATATTAATTAAATACTGCTCATATAATATTATAATGATTGTTCTATTGTTCCATGCAATTAAATCATATGCATATCAACAATTTGTTCAGTTTAACCGTACAATGTATGGTTTTCTTATGAATTGTAAGGTCTTACATCTAAGTAATAAAATTGACTGAATGGATTGTGAAGTTAGATTAGAACAAATGATTAGTGCTCTGGCCTGTGGTATTTTGGGTTCAAATTCTACCATTGAGCCTGGATATTTGGAGTCCACTTTAAACTGTAAGTCCCAATCTAATTGATCTTTGTGTGAAAAAATGACAATTGAAAAGAAAATATACCAAACTAGAATCTTGAGTAATTAGTGATCATAAGATATGTACATCAAGATATCAAAAATTTAAGGAAGAAACAAAAATTATTTAAATTACATAATCTTCCTCATTAAATTTGCAGTTTTATTTCGAGGGAATTGATTTTTTTTTTTTTAAATGGTTGATGATCTTTGATTTTAATTTTAAAATTCCTTTTTATATCTTTTTTTTTGTAATTAGTTTGAATGTAACTGATACTGTAGAATAATAAATTTAGTTTATTGAAGATTACCAAAGGATTATTTGAAGTAAATATATCATTTTTTAAACATGCCAAGTGTTCTTAAGTATTTGAAGTGCAATCAATCGTGCATTTCATGACAGTGAAGTGCAGTTCATGACTTTTAAATTATTGAAATTTCATTTTGTTGAAAATATTTGTTAATATAAATAGTTGAATGCTTCTTTTCTAATGTTGTTTTTCTAATGCTTGCTTTAAAATAATATATATTTATTAATGCTGAAATGTAACAGTTCCATTCCTTAGAAAAATTTTTACTGTGAATGGATGTCTTTTTAGACATGAATTGCAAACATCAAAGAAACCATATTTTAAATTTTTAAATGTTGGCAGGTGTGCATATGGTTTGTTTGTTTGCTGTATGATTCCATTTTGCATTAATTATATTCAGCCTCAACCTAGGTATAAAATGGATTGTTAATCACTGCAAACATCCTTGTTCACAAAGGAGTCAAATTAATGAGTTGAATCGAAAACCAGAATTATAATAACTCAGCCTGGCACATAATTTGTAAAAACTCAAATTTCAGTAAATTATCCTGAAAATGTTTCTCTAAGATAATATGTAAATGTTCCTACCTTAGATTTCATTCTAGATGATTGGTAATATTTAATACTTTATTTAAATAAATTTGGTGATTTGCAGCTGCATAAAATATTTTTACTTAGAATTATTTAAGATTTCCTTTATATTTACTCCTTATAAATGTTGTATTTATTTTTATTTTTAAACAAAAAGTAACATGAAATATGCAATGACTTAAATTTGCTTTTCACAATATTGTCAAAATATTAAAAAAAAAAAAAAAAGACTTTTAAAGCAAAAATTCATTTTTATTTTATAATCTTCAGATAATGCATCGATGTTAATTTTCATATTAAATTACAATTACATGTTAAATATATTGTAGCTTTTCTAAGTATAAACTTGAAAACATGTTTTGCTCTACTAATTTTTTGTCCCTTATCCATTATTTATTATTACTACATTCTTTATAAATGTATATATATTAATTCATATTGCTAAATAACAAAACTCACATATATGTTTTTCAATAAGAATATTATGTATATATTTATACGCAGGTGTTGTACAAAATATTGAAAAACCCATACAAAAAGAAATGTTTTGCACTTAATATGGTATGTGAACATTTTGGACTTTTAAAACCACTTGAATCCTCCTTGAAAAGAACGTATACACATTCTGTATTGGTGTAAGTAGAATGTTGTACCATTCCTCCTGAAAAGTAGTTTTAGCTTACGTCTAGATGCACTGTAAGCTGTATGTCCCATTCTAGTTAGCCTTCATGTTTTAAAAATTATTATTGAATGACAAACAAAACACTTGGGTAGATCTCACTCTTTTTTAAATAGATCACAAGATTTTTATGAATTTTAAGTCTTGTGATTGGGCAGGCCACAGAAAGCGTGCAACTGATTCCTTATGTTCCCCCAACTATGGATCAACATATAGAATGTAGTGAATAAGAGGCTTATCGTTTCAGTGATTGCAATTTCTAGACCAAAATAATATTTGCATTGTAGAATGCAGTTGTGCATGTTCAACTAATTTGACTTTTGATATTTGTTTGCCTATTGGTCAACTAAAAGCGTGACATAGACTTAGTGACCTGTCCAAGTTGAATAACTATTCCTTATTATTAAATTATTACAGAACCAACTCTATGCTTCACTCTGTAATGTCTATGGGGGATTCAGGAGAAACTGGATTTATCAGAAAAAAACTTTTCCTTTGATTTATAGTCCTACTGTATTTGTTATATTTGATTTACATCTGTCACAAGAGATTACAGAATTTTCTTAAATCTGTAGGGAACTATACTGGATTTTGTGGGTGTGCATTCTACTCAACAGTTTCTGTTGCCACTATGGTTTTCTTTCTGGTGATCACATTTTCCTTTATGTCCCCCTTTTCTCTTGAAGTGAGCTTGGTTGTCCTTCCACAGTTGCCTCATAGAAGTTTTTTTGCCATGATAATTGAATACTGCTGTGACCTTTAACACTACTTATTGATACTCCCAATAGCTATGCCACTGTGGTTACTAATGTACCTACAAGATGGGCTTCCATTATCTGACCTATTTTGAGCTCTGATTGAACTCATTTTAATTTAACCAAAAATAAGCAAACAACTGTTTACAATGCAATCACATGCACCCTTGAGATTATAAGCAACAATGCAGTTAAAAAAATCTGCTAACTTAATTTAGTACTATACAATCACATAGAAGTCATCATTTTCAGCAAGGCTTTTTCCATTATTTTGGTCTATCTTTATTTGTATAATATCCTGAAATTTCAAGTCAGTTTTTTAGGTTTAACTATTAAGGGAACTAGAAAGTAACATTGCTTTCTTACATTAAATTCTAACGAATAAATTTTTAAAAAATCTTTATTTGTAAACAATATAACTACCTTCATTATCAGCAACCTTTTGCCATAGTGTGCATTTGTCAATCCTGGACTGATCAATTTTTTTTTCAATCCAAAGTAAAATATTATTTTGGATATCATCCAAATTTTCAAACGTTTTGCTTCTAAGAAAATATTGTAGGAATCGTAATAAATAGGTATCTGAGGCTTCGATTTCAGGTAAGTATGGTAGGTGAGGCAGTACCTCCCACCCAATTCACTAATTTTTTCTAATGTTTGCCTTGTACAAATCTTTTTGCACTGCTGTGTTGCAGAATAATGCCCTTTCTGTTGACAATTGCCAGATACTTTTCAATAAAAGATTGGTTCACTCAACCCAGTTGTTCACAATAAAGGTCTGTTAACAATTTTTCAGCTTTTAGTACTTTAAAGTGAACAATTCTGCAAATACTCCACCAAACACATAAAAGTGCCTATTTAGGATGTAAACTTGGCTTTGGAGTACTAAATGGTGATTCATTGTGCTTTGAATTATCATATAGGACCCCTCTTATGTCTGCAGGGATTAAATGGTCAGAAAATTGTTGTGTATGACATTGTTGAAGCAATATGTTGCTTGTGATGGATTAGCTAGCTTTGTTCAAACAAATTATGGGCCCAAACACTTGCTCTTCTTATTTTTCTAATATGCTGTAAATGTTCCTTGATGGTCCACCAAATTTGCTTAAGGGTGTTTGATAGCTTATCAATTGTTTAATATGGATTTGCTTCCATTTCACTCATAGCTTGCCATTTTCTAATGTTGTTGGTCTTCTGATCGATAGGAGTCCGAGAAATCAAAATTACCAGTTCTGAACTTGGAAAACCATCTTTGTCATTTACAAACATTTAATGCACTTGGATAAACATCACTACTGTTGCATTACTACTCTTGCAAAATTAAAAAACACAGTGCCGGGTATGCCCTTTTGATATTTAACTGGTCTTTTCACTTTAAATTGCAAAAACAAAGTTTAATATTGAATATATTTATTTTTAAGTGAACTAGCAGATATAGAAAGAAAATTATATTATGAACTGACAAATGACAATCAAATATCAATTTGTGCAGAAATGGCATTGTTTTCATGTCTTTCTAATATATATTTACATTTTATCTTATATTTTAATGATAATTTTCTATTTAGGTGCTATATCCGGTCGAACTGTGATTAAGCCTCGACAGGATAATTTTAAAAATATTACAAAAACTATAAAGGTTAACCAAATAAATTCAATTCTTCGTTCAAACAAAGTTCAGACTTCAAGTAGAGCTTCACAAAAGCTTTTCAAGGGACCAGAATCTCAGGGAGTTTTTGGTAAATTAATGATTAATTGCATTATTTATATTTTATTTAATTTGATGTTCTTTCATAAACTGTGATGAATTTTTAATATTTGATCTTACTGTATAGTTCTTAAGGAAGAATCAAAAAGTGAATCCTAGAAACTTATGGTATAATTCATTAGTAAAAAGGCTAATTCCGTTGATGAGTTTTAAGCGTAAATAAATGGCTGTTATTGATAAACTTATGTTTTTTGTTGTTAATTGATAGCATGCAGTGTGTAATTTTATAATTACAATATGGTCAAATATTCTGGTTAATATAAAAATACAAATAATCAAAATGTATAATAAAACAAAAGATTTTTTAGATAATTTTAACTTGCAACAAGGCACCATCACTATCTTCATCCAATACTAAATGAATGTACCCATTTCTGCTTTCTATTTTAATGATTTTATGTGTAGTTCAGTAAATATAATTCTATCACATGCTTACTTTTTACACATTTCAAGGGTAAAACATGTACCTAGATTTTGAGTATTCCTTTATAATTATGATCGGAAAAGATTATCATGTTAAAACTATAAATTGGATATTTTTGTATACCTTATGCCAAAATTAACAAAAAATTAAAATGATAATATTACTTCAGACTAAAGTTTTAATTTAAACAAGAAAAAATCTTATATTTAACACATAAAAATATACACATTATAAAATTATTTAGTCTCATGTGAGAAGAACCTGAGATAAGAAAGTGACCTGAGATAAGAAGATCCCCAACATAATCCATGTGTGTTGTAAAAGGCAACTAAAATAAATACCCAGTGATCAGTAGAAGATCTGGGTACTCTTCTGGAAATTATATCAGGGAACTGGTCTTCCAGATTGGGGATTAAGTGTGAGGCCAACTACTTCACCTTGTAAAACTCGCTTAGTTTTGAAATCTATGCAAGGGAATTCTAGACAGACTCAAAGGAAGCTACACAGAACAAATAGGAATAAGGATAATTTTGTCTACTAGATCGGAACTTGGAATATACAGTCAATGTTGTTACCTGGAAAAATGATAGAAGTGTCAGAACAATTAATTATAAAATAGAAATCACTGAATTACGAGAAGTTAGATGGAAAAATAGTGGTTGTGATTAAAGAAAAAGAATTTATTCTCTACTACATTGGACCTGAGGAATAAGGTTGAAATGCTGTAGGATTTATATTTAATAAAGATACTTCTGGATCACTTCTGAGCCTTCTTTCAATCAATGAAAAAATATGCAAACTAAAGATCAAGGGGTGTTTTTTTATTATATTACATTGATTAATTTGTTTTAAAAACTATGGGCTACATCAATGAAAGATTTAACATTTTTAAAGCTAATTGTGATTCGGAATATTTCCTGGTGGTTGCTAAATTTTGACATAGAATATTCATGGCAAAGAAAAAGAAACGGGTGTTTGATGAAAAATTTTAAATAATACTAACACAAAACAAGAATACGAGCCTGAAATTGAAGAAAGGATATCAAACTTAAATGTAAATGTTGAGATGGAGTGGAATTTTCTAAAAGAAACTATTTTGAATGTTGCTGATGCAGTATTGAAAAGGTATGGAGGACAATATAAAGAACAATTTGTTAAGGAGTGTAAAAAAGTTAAGTACATGAAAATGTTCAAATTTATAGCAGAGCAAAAACAAGTAGGATTACAAACACAATCATACCATTGCAAATAAGGTATGTAGAAAAAGGAAAAAAAGGGTTTCTAAATAATAAGATTGGGGAGTTTATTGCAAGTAACAGAAATGCGAATCCAGGAAATTATATTGAGAGATTAAAATGCTGGTAAGTGATGCCAATCGCATGTTCTTAACTGCAAAGGAACTGATGATAAAATCATTGCAGACTTACCAAGTGTTATAGAGGGATGGAAGCATTTCTTCCAGACTCTACTCAAATTGTAGCAGTAGAACAATATTGAATACTAATTTTAAAGATGCTAATCAGACAGAAATTCCAGTATCATCTTTTGAAGAGTAAAACTAATTATTCAAAAATGAAAAATAATAAAGCTCCAGAAAGGGATGAGATTAGAGTTGAATTTATAAAACATGAAAGAGCAAAACTGTGACATAAAATTTACAAACTGTTTACCCATATTTGGGAACAAGAGGAAATGCCATCAGAGTAGAACTCTAGAATTATTGTCCTAATATTAAAAAAGGGTGACAAGATAGACTTTTGTAACTACAGTTGTATTACATTATTAAATGTTACAAACTAAATTTTTATTTACTTAATCTACAGGAAACTAATGCCAATTGCGGAACAAATTATTTGTAATTACCAATGTGGTTTTGCTTTACTATTGACGAATTTCATATAATGAAAGATATCTTTTATGAATATAATATTGATATGTTTGCTTTTTCTGTTGATTTTAAACAGGCATATAAAGTGGATAGAATCAAAATTAATGGAATTTTAGTTGAGGTAAAGATGCCAATGCAGTTAGTTAAATTAATCTGAAAGATTCTCAAGCCATTATTTTGATTCAAAATGACTTTGTTGGTATTTTTAAATAAGTTCAGGTGTTTGACAGGGTGATGCATTATCCCCATTATTGTTTACTTTGGTTCTGGAACATGTCATCCGAAAGTTGGATCTTAGAAATTCAATTTCCAGTATCAAATTTGTGCATTTGCTGAAGACCTTGTGATTTTGAGCAGAAACAGACATTTATTGACTGCAACAGCAAGAAAATGTATAGAATTTGCACAATGTCAGTTTTTCATTTAATGAAAATAAAACAAAATATATGGAGATTAAATTCTCCAGTAACTACAGAGATTGATTTTTGATGATTATGGATTTGAAACTCTTAACATTTTTTTAAATATTTAGGGTCAATCATTAATGTTTTAAATACAATTTCAGAGAAGATTAATTTCAGAATTGTAAAAGAGAACAGATGCTTATTTGTTTCAACATCTTTTAAGAAATAAGCTAATAGTTTAAGTAGTCAAACCAAAGGTAATACAATTATCTGATTTGAGGTGACATATAATTGTTAGGCTTGGACCATGACATTAAAAAATATTAATAACTTTATGTAAGAATATTTTAACATAAAATATTGAGAAAGATAAATGGATCAATTCAATAATAATCATTAGGGAAAATAATCTTTAGAGAAAAAGAACTAATAGGAAAATATAATCACTCGTTAAAGACAAAGACATAGTGGAATTTATTGAAGCAAAATGTTCATCTTCACTTGGCCAAATTGATAATCGTATGGCAAAATTCTTGCAAAGGAAGCCAGTGTGCAACAGACCAAAGGGAAGATCAAAAAGAAGATTTCTGGATGGTGTACTAAATCACATAAAATTTTTGAAGATAACCAAGTGGAAGAAGAAGATGTATTTAAAATTGCAGTACTTTCTTTAAATATTAAAAATTTTATGTACAAACATTTTTTTAAATGTTTTTGGAAAGTCCTTATTATTCATTTATGTCTTGATAAAATGTTTTTTATAGGAAAAACAGCATCACAGCGTTTAGGAGTAAAAAGCAGGCTAGGAGCCAAATTGGATGCCCGAAATATGGCCAGAACAAAAATTTTACTTTCAAAAACAAAGCCAATAAAAGCATCATCAACTGTTTTTGATAGACTTGGAAGGTAAATTATGATTTTAAGTATTTATCATAATTGTTAGAAATGTTTTATTTAATTTGAAATGTTTTAATTCAATTATTTTCAAAATCTGGAAATAATATCCCATAAAATCTTACAAAATTACATAAATAATGTAAATGCATAAAAATAGTGCAAAATTATATAAGTATTTTTTTAACTAAGAACATTTTTTTTATTGACACACACATATTGTTTTCCAAATAAAACTCATAAATCTTCAATAAATATAAATATTATAATTTACAAATAGTAAATATTAAGTTTCAAACAATTTTTCTCTAATTTAAAATGAAAACTGCTTGTAAAATATTAAAGATTTTTAAAAAATAATTTGTTTTCACTAAATTTATTGTGCATTTAAAAAATTAGTATCATTTTTTAAAAATTACAGATTTTGTGAAAAAAATTGTGTCATAAAGCAAAAAGTTTAAGGGATTTATGAAAAAATTTTTTGAAAATCTAAGTAATTTATGAGTAGCTCTACTGAATTTATTAAAAAATAATTTTTCTCTCTTTGATAAAAGTAATAAAATTTTGTATTTCTTACATGTCCCTAGATATTTTTTAGTTGATACATTCATAAAATACTAATAATATTTTTATAAATAAAATAACATTCATTGAGATTGCTATGATTTATCATTTAAATCAAGTTTTGCTTAACTAAAATTGCAAGCTCTTAACAATTCTTTGATCGTTTTAATTTGGTAAAAATATTGCTTTGTTGGTAAATTTTTAAATTTATTTCTCTTATTATCACCAATGAAAAATTATAAAAGTATCTGATAAGTATAATTGAATATCCACTGTAAGAATATATTATACTTGCTGCTGAGAATGTTAAGACATAAAATCTTTAGGGGAAAAAAGAGATTTAGAGAAATTTTCATCAAATATAATTTTTTAACCTTAAAGTGGTTGGGTAAAACTGAGTAATACGGTCGAAGTTTGGCGATTTTTTGGATTTTTTTTTCGCCAAGTACAAGTAAGGATTGAAATTCCTACGCTATATTCACAGCGAAATACAAAACGAATATAAAAGACAGTATTGAAATTCCGGCACTATATCTAAACCGGGTAAAACTGAGGTCTGACCGTAATACTCAGTTTAGCCAGTGGTTGTTTCTTTCGTTACAATTGAGATCCTGAATACACCACTTTATTATGATTCTCATTAGTTTAAAATATCCACAATATCAGATAATATTTTATCCACGTCACATCGTATTGAGACGGCATTGTAAGCCTGACTTGTCAATGAATTTGCTACCTGCATTCAAATCACATTCTTCGAACGGCAGCAAATAAGACGAAGTTCACCATCAAATGTCTGAAAATGTTGTCGAAGCTCATTTTGTTAATAAAAGAATTTCTTATAAAGCAGCATTACATCGGTTTGAGATGTCATTTTCTATTGATTCAAACCATCAACACATAGACAATAGAACAGCAGAAAAAGTAAAATGAAAAAGACATGACAAAACATCCACTATATGATTAGTTTAAATCGGCCAGTATGATTTAAATTTTTAAAAATTTCATTAATTAATAGAATTTTAAATTAATAATTGCAATATTTGTAAACAATCTCTTTTGAATCTTCAGACTATTGCCTTGCTTACGCCAACATAAGAAATTTTCTTTTAATTAATATTGCTAAAATAATAAAAAGCAGATTTTTAAAACATATAAGCTTAAAAAGTAAGTTAATTTTCTTTAAAAAAATTATTCTTAAATTCAGGAGAGTGTGATGGAGGTGGAACCAATTCATCAGTGATCAAACACCTGATTAAATGTTCACAAGCTTATCTGTTATAATGAGGAGGTGCCCCATCATGTTAAAACCACATATGGTGTCTAATATGATGTTGCACAGGGTCAAGAAGTAATGTTGGTAAAACCTCTTGCAAAAAGATGAGATGTCGCGCAAGTGTTACTGGCGATGGCAACAAATAAGGTCCGACTAAGATGTCACCAACCATAGCAACCCAAACATTTACTGAAAAACGTTAGGCAGAATGTGGTCTCATGCCAAGTGGATTATCCCCAGCCCATAAATGCGTATTGGGGAAGTCTCGCATGAAATGTCCTTTCTCCATCATTAAAACGTAGGATGTGAAATATGTAAAACGTTCATGAGGAGGATAATCTGCAAGAGAATTAACTGTATTCTTTGCAGATGGTATGGATGTAAGCTTTCATGTTGCAAAGCATGATGAACACTATTCTGAGATCCTCCAACAGCAGTAGTAATGACTCGTACGCTGGCACTCTGATTCCTTCTAATGATATACAACACATTTTCTTCTATCCTGCGAGTTAAAGTTAGTCATGGCCTGTCCTCATTATGCTTATAACCTCATAATGACCTATATTCACACAAATTGTGATGCAAATTACGAAACATGGGCGACCCAGTGCTTTTTTCTGTGGGTACCTTTCCCGATACAACTTTTTAGCCGTTCATGCATTTCCTTCTTCCAATCCGTAAATCAGGTGCATATCTGCTAGCTCCATACTCCTCTGCAAACGATCACAGCTAAAATAATTGAAGGATTGCAGATCTGCTTCCTTATATGCTATTGTGAACAATGCCACCTAGAGGCAAATGAAGGCAATTTGAACCAATTTGCTTTGCAAATGTGTATCCTTGTGGTGTCCCCTACCTCCCCTTAAAATTTGTCCTAATATTTATGGTGCACACTGTATATTAGGTTTAGTGGAAAGTTCTGTCCACATTTTTTGGAATAAAACAAAATACAACTTCAATAAACTTTATAAAATAATATAATTGCCATTATTATTAATAACTTCTTGTTAGCATGAGAGTAATTTGTATAACCCATTTTTGAAAAATATTTAATCTTTTCATGCAAAAAATTTAAGTGGTGCTTGATTGATATCTTCTTCATTTTTGAGTTTTTTGCCCTTCAAAAAAATTTTGTAAGAACAAAAACAAGTAATAGTTGAAGGATGATAAGCCCAAGGAATATGGTGTACGAAACAATTTCCCAACCTAGTTCTGCAATTTTTTGATGAACTCTTTTCTTGGACTGCTCCCTTTAAATTATCTAGTTACTGATTTTCTGAATTAAGCTTTTCATTCAATTTTTAATGCTCATAATGTATCAATCCAATGTCTCACTGTACACACAACATTTTTCTTAGTCAGAGCCAATTTTGTTTTACAGTTGGAAGGGAAAGGTTTTCCGTACAATATACCCTTTTCCTTACGATTTCATAGGTTTTATCCCCAGTTATCATCTAGTTCAAGAAGGGCTTGGTTTTATTCCGAAAAAGTATATTGGTATGTGATGATTTCAGCATCAAAATTCTTTTGACTTAATTCTTGTGGTACCATTTTGAATATTTCCACACCAATCTTGTCTTCCAAATATAGTTTGCCGAGCTGAATTAAGCTTTCGATGCTGTCAGAAAAGATCTTGCTCTAATATAGTTTTAACAATATTGTCATCTCAACAGACAAAACTTTCCAGTAGACCTTATGTGTATCTGTAATATGTATCTTAAACTTAAGCATATTTTATTAATATTAAAATCTTACATGTTTTATTTTTGAAAATATAATCAAACAAAATATAAGAGCGAATGTGTTAAAAGTTTATGTGTTTTTATATGAAAATATCATTTTTATTAATAAATGAAAATATATTCATTCTTTAATTTTGTTGAACTTAAACAGGTAGACTTAATTCATTATTTATTTAAAGAACTTAGCTTACAAATTAATATAATTCAAACTGATGACACTAGTAGTCCTTGTGTTAGCTTACTATAGAAGAAAATTAAAATATTTATTAATGCAACAAGTGCAGAAAATATACAAAAAGGTGAATTTTCATCTGCATATCAAAGTAGATTTGAAGTTGGTGGTTATCTTCATTTTTTCCTTGTTACTTTATATCTAATAGTTATTATAAATCAAAAACTTTGGGTAAAGTATTAATGATTATTTCATCCAAATGTTTTTGAATTATCAATTGTTGACTACCCATTAAGACTTGGAATAAATTTACTTTAAAATCATTAGCTCTTAAAATTGTTTCCATTTGTATCCAATTTAGATTAAGTTAAAATGATATATTATGTAGCACCACTAAATGTTATAATAAACTTACTAAACTATTTTTATGTTGGAATAATAATGCAAGAAAAATTCAATTTTACCAATCCTTTTATGATGTATTTTACGTCTTCTGTAAAATTTAACATATTATCAATCATATAATTGCTGAAATATATGTAGAAAGAGTATGAAAGTTAAGATTACTGAAATTCAGCTCTAAAAAAAAGATATGTTTTCTTCAAATATTTCAGCCCTAAAAATAATTTTCATAATGTATTTGAATTAAGTAATAGTTATAAAGTTGTAGAAAAGAAAAAATTTCAAAAATGACATTATTAGTCATAGCAAAAAAGAAGTCATTGTTATTACATAGATGAACACTAGTGTTAAAAAATCAGCCAATGTAATTGATTTACAATTTTGTTTTTATTTAAGATTTATGATGAAAGAAGTGTTTTGTATTAACCCTTAAACTGTGCTAAATTTCATATATTCTGTGAATCAAACTATAATGAAATTCAAATATTAAAAATTAAGTTTTAAAATTAAATTGTAACATTAAGTTTTCTTTGTATTTGGCACAATTTTTCCTGATTGTACCTGGTTTAAAATTTTAAAATTTTCTAATATTGAACTTTTCAAACAAGAGAAATTCTCATATAATTTAGGAAAATTTATTGTATATATTGACAATAAAAATAGAACATTTTCAGAAATTACTATTATGCAGCAAAATAAAATATTTAAAAAAATTCTTAATACTTGTATAAATTATACTTATGCAATGTTAATAATATATTATTTTATTTTGTGCTACCATCATAAAATACAAACATTTCATGGAAGGCCTATTTTGTATATGTACTTTTCCATTATACCCTCAAACAATAATGGCCATTAGAAAAAGCTCGCAAATTACTGTTGTAAATATTTTATTTGTATCATGTATTGTTTTAGAGAGTTTGTATTATTTTTTAATAGTTTCTAAAAATGTAACCACTTTATTTACATTTTATAAATTAAATAATTATCACTTATTCGCTAAACCTATTTAAATGCCCATGCTTATTTCTGTCAGAATCTGCTTAACAATCTCATCGATGTTCAACTGTGTGCATATAATAGTGCCTTTTTTTTAAATAACACATAATTAAATATAGCTGTTTTTTACTGTTTGTGATTTCTGATCGTAATGCTCCTTTGAACAGACAAAATTATCACGGAGCCATCTTTTGCACCAATTTGTTTTAGCTTTATCACATTTCATTAAATTTTTGTACAAAAAAAAAATCGATCAGAATATATTTAATTTAAAATAAAGTTTTGAGCAATAAAAATCATATCTATGTTAAAATATGTTATTTCTTTGAGATCATAAGCGGGTGTATAATGGAGAAGTACATGTAATTGCTATACTAAATCTATTAATTGATCACAGTTTCTATATTTCTTATATAATTAAAGGCTAAAACAATTGTTCATTCTAATGTAAATATTTTAACATTTTTATTTATAAATATTTAATTTTATTGTAGATAAAATCGCACAATGCTGGACCTATATGCTGGACTTCGTGATTATGATGTAAAGTTTGAATCTGTACATTTACAATATGGGAAGTTGCAACAAGGCTGTAACCATGGTTTCCACATTGTGTTACCAAAACTAAATTGACTTGGTACTTCTTCAACCCCCATTTCATGTTTTGCCTTTGCTTTTTCTACATCAGCCATTATATTATAATAACTCCAATTTACTTCAACTGCTTGTGTTTCTGATGGATTTTGTGTTATATCATATAAAAGTGGTGGTCTGTGGTGAACTACAAAATCTCCAAAACAATGACACACATATTTACATCTATCTGTGCCTGGTATAAATTTTGGAGTAGTCCAGTGTATTTTCCATACTTTATGCTCTACAAAAAGAAAATTTAAATGCATGAGATTTTTTAACAATAAAGAATATTGTAATATTTTTATGTTTAAAGATTTTAGTTTTCTTTTAGTAAGTAATTTACTTTGAGGACATATGACATGTAGGTAAACAAAAACTATCTTTAGTAAACTAACTTTAAAAAAATAAACTAATATAGTAACACAAATACGAATTAAAACATTTTTTATAGTATTATATTTGAATCTTAAAATTCAAAACTTTCAGGCATGATACAAAATCACAATATTTTTAAAGTAAAAATTATTGTTTTATATATTTAAAAGCATATAAAATTTTAATCTACAATTACATTAAAAATCTCTAAGCTATAAAATAAAGACATCAATGTTTTCTTTTATCATTATTCTCATTCATTTGCTTTTAATGATAAAATATAATAAAATGTTTACTATTAAATAGGGAATTGATGGCATTGAAAAAAACCTTTAATAAAATTAATTCCATTAGTTTTTAGTCTTATTATTCCAATAAGTACTTATATCAATGTCAACATAACTGTTAAATATAAAAAAGTTATGTTGACATTGAATGCTTAAAAATGATTTTTAAGTGATTAACCAAAAATTCTGTAATCATATGAAAGTCAATGGAAATTCATAATGCATTTAAACAAATATATAAATTATTTAAATTTGTATAGAATTTTGCTTGCTAATGAGATTTCATATCACTTTAATTTTCAAAATAATTTAGTCTTCTCATTTATTTTAATTGTAAAATACGAAAATATTCCTGTGAACAAATTATATTTAATATTTTTCTGTAATGGAAAAATCTGATAGATCATAAAAGATCTTTTTACTGGAATGACAGTTTGATGTTTAAATCAAATAATGAATTTTAAAATAAATGTTTCTGAATATAATATGTATGCCAACATTTATTTGGATCACAGGTATTAAAGAATTAAGAATACATTGTTATATTTGAAATAATTCAATAATAAACTGTAATAAAAATTTCAATAAATGTTGATATATTAAATTGTTGCACTGAACTATTTTGACTTTCAGTTTTAAATATATTAAAGTGATTTTTTTAAGTCACCAAAGAAATTAAATTTTATAGTTTTATAAATATGAATGAATTAAGGCTTGGGAAATTATTGATTAAAAATAGGATTTAGCAAGGCAAGAATCCTTTCATAAAAAATATAATATTCTTTAATTATGGAATAAAATATCGCAATAAATTACAGCAAAGTAATGGCAATTCCATTAGAGGGCTTTGCACAATAACAACGAAAGCAAACATCGTTAAAATTATTTACTTCAATATTTTCATTCACAGACCAACAAAATGCATCATAATTATTTTTTTTTTAATATTTCTAATGGCAGATTAAAAACATTATAGTCGGCATGACAAACATAAGAACAAAAGCAACATGAATTCAGATAGCAAAACTGAAACCACAGTAAATTTTTAAATCTATCATCTTGTGCCGAGATCTGCAACATCTCTTCCACGAGTGTCCTGAGTTCAAAGCAGGGCAATGCCTCAAATGGCTCATGTCCATTTCTTGTATGTTGCACAACTGGCAAAGAAGACTTGACAGTATTTTTATATGATATAGATGTTTAGAGAGACAAACATGGCAAGTAGCGAGGTGAGAAATGGCAGATGATCTATCCCTTGGGTAAAGTGGAATATTTGTGATTTCATCAATCCATTTGTTTCTTTGTTTACCTCTTTTAAGTTTTTCCAACAATGTTCTCTGAAGGATTTTTCTATTAATCGTTATGTGGTATAAAAAGGAATTTGTTTACATTGCTATATGTATAATTTTGATTGCTTTCTTTGCCTGGAAATCAGCTGTTTCATTTCCCTGGAGTCCACAGTGTGCTGGTACTCACCACAGAGTAACCTTTTTCTGTTTTTCAATTAAATCATTGAGAGCTAGATGAATCTAAAATATCAGCTGACACAAGTGCTTCAGATGATGCAATGGTCAGGAGGGCAATCCTAGAATCTGACAGTATAACAATTATGTGCAGCAAAATTATACCTAATTTTAAAAGCTAAATAGTAGATGTAAGAAAACTACTATGTAAATTACACATATATTAAATTATATGTTTTCTTTGTGAAGTTTACAAAATCTTGAGAATATAATAATTTAAAAGGAATTGTAAAAAAAATAGAGAAGCTAATTTTTGGAGATTGCTGTAAAATAAATATAACAATTAAAAAACCATATTTATACAGGAGAAAACAAACAATACCTTCTATATTTGTTTAGTTTTCGATATATAATTATGTTTTGCATTGATAATTTGACAGTTTTAATTAGATTTGTAACTGCTAAATACATCTATGCATGTAGTTGCTATTTGCAGTAGAAAAAAAAAACCATTTGTTTCCTACATTGTCATAAATGCAATACCATATACAGCAAAAAATTTCACTATTATAAATTTCTAGAAAATAATTATTAATAAAATTTACTGCACTAAAATATTAAAAACAACTGCAAAGCTATTAAGATTTTCAGTTCAGCTTAAAATGAATTTCTAAACATCAAATCCATTGGCAATGAGAATTATGTTTGCTATTGAATTTTCTAAAAATGTAAAAGGTTTTAAAAATTAAACATTAAGAGTCTGTAACAATTGCTATTTTCAGTTGGTAAACCATCAGTGAAAAATAGACGTGTAGAAATTAGAGTTTGAATCACAAGTATATAATTTTTAAAGTTTATCATTTTATTTTACAGCTATTAATGATACATTGAAATATTCACATAAAGGTGATCAGATTTAAACTTACCTTCATGTTGAATGTAGGTAGCTGCATGAATTTCTTGACCACAATAATGGAAGAGAAATTCATGAGGACTTTTATCAGAATTACTTGAAATTAAACCAACTAAAGACTTCCCATCAATTATACGATCTTGTGGTACAGGTATATTAGCCAGTTCCATAATTGTAGGAAAAAGATCCATTTGAGAAGTTACAGAATTTATTTCTCCTGTTTGATTTGAACCTGACCAAGAAATTATGCTTGGAACTCTGATTCCACCTTCCATTCCACCCATCATTTTTCCACCTGTAAAATTTCTTAACATCTTAGGGATTTTTATTTATTTATTTTAACCTGTTTACTAAACTGACCAAAAGCATTTATTCTAAGTTTGCGACTTTAACAAGAATATCAAGCAGTTTATGCATATATAAAAATTAGAAAATTCTGTAAAAGAAATTTTAAGAGAATGAGTTTTGTGAGACAATATCTTATTAAATGCAGCCTTAATACTTAATTTTATGTTAATCATAAATATTAGTTTAATTCATTAAATATTTACCTCTAAGCTTTCCATTATAACCGCCTTCTCTTTGTCCATCTCTACCAATTTCTTCAATGTGTGCTCCATTATCAGATGAAAAATAGATGAAAGTATTGTTCAATAATTGAAAATATTTTAATGTCTGGACTATCTCACCAATTGCCCAATCTAGTTCTTCAACATTATCACCATAACGTCCATGCTTGCTCTTTCCAGCAAATTCATCTGAACAAAATAATGCTGTGTGAACATGTACAAATGGCATATATAGAAAAAATGGTTTCTTCTCTATTGCTTGCTGAGACAAGTAAATTTTGGCTTCCCGAACAAATCGTTGTGTAAGTCCTTTCAATTGAATTGGTTGTTCTATGACATCAAAATTTCTCATTAAAATACCATTAAGAGTTTTAAGGTTTAACAAAAATGTAATGCACATAATTGGAATTACTACCAACAGTATTATTATAAATATTGAAAGTGTTCTTCTTTTCTTAAATAATGAAAGGAACAAGTTCATTCCTAATATAGGAACAAGTAAAATATATGAATAAAAATTAGGTATATATGCCGTAATAACACTCTCTCCTTCACTGCCCAGATCTTTGAAATTAGAAAGTGGTAAACCATAAAAGTAATCAAAACCATGATTTAATGGATGATGGCAACCATCTCCTCTTCTAAAGCAATCATTACCCAGATGCCACTTCCCTGAAATAAATTTGAAAATATTTAGCTGAATGAATTACTTTATGAAATTAGTATCTAAAATTATTATAAATCAAACAAGAACATTTTTATTTTAATATTGCATGCATGCTTGTTTCAACATTTAAAAAAATATTATAAATATTTTTTCAGAAATTTATTTTGTATGATATGTAAGATCATATTATAAATTACTATTATTTTTTAATTATGAATTACTGTATTTTTATAAGTCTTAACTAAAAAGGATTTCGTTGATTTAAAGAATGAAAGTTTGTATGCTATTAGATTAAATATTTTAATTAAATAAATATTTTCTAAAAAAACATTTTATTAAGCATAAAATTTAGACATTATAATCAGTTTGAAAATTGTTATTCATAATTGTAATTATTTATACACAATAGATATTAGATGCTAAAAACTATATTAATCAGTTTTCTCTAAAAATAAAAAGTATTTAAATTGTTATAAATAAAATTAGGTATATTTTTCAAATATATAAAACATGATCCAATTTTATTGAAGACAATGATAAAGAATTGAAGCAACAAAATCTTACTCAAATTCCAGAATTTTTCATCAATTTCATAATAAATTCGCAATATTGTTTTGTAATGCCATTAGTTATAATCAATTATTAGTTACACTCGTAATTTCAATATTTTGTTTCACAAAATTTTTATATACAAATAAAAAGTTTTTAAGACGTTTGTTTAAAGTTTAAGAAAAAAGTAATTTTTATGTACGCTAATTCTATTAAAAATATACATTAAGAAAATTTTTCTATTGTTTAGCATTCAAAAAGTATTAATGCATAAAAATATTAAGTTATTTTTTACCAATAATTGCAGTGTTGTAATACTTTTTCTTTAAGGCTTGAGCAATCGTAATTTCACTTTGTGGTAAACCACCACTTGCAGCAACAAAAAAGAAAACTTTATTTCTGCTGGAACTCTCCATTCCTAAATTATATTAAATATTGAAAGTATAAAAAATAGGTTTTTTGAGGAAGACAATTAACTAAAGAGTGTCATTCATTAGAAATAAGATGCTGGAGATTAAAAATGTAATTAAAAAAATTGAATGCAATAAAAACATTTGTTTATTAACAAATTTAATTGTAATTATCCTCAAATATATATATTTTTCACTAATTACATTTATTGAAATCATACTAATAAAGATACACTTAAAATGTATCATATTTTACTATATAAGTAAAAAGTAAATATAAAAATTGGCATAACTTTTCATCTGATTAATAGAAAAGGATTAATTATTTTCTGAAAGATGTCTTCTTAATATTTAAAATAATTTTTATAGATATTATTTAAATGCTCCCAAGCATTATCAGAAATAATTTTCCTTCACAATTTTTTTTTAAATTTTATAGCTAATGAATCTTTT
The DNA here is from genome assembly GCA_037975125.1 of Latrodectus hesperus. Taxonomy (NCBI): domain Eukaryota; kingdom Metazoa; phylum Arthropoda; class Arachnida; order Araneae; family Theridiidae; genus Latrodectus; species Latrodectus hesperus. Next base: position 511,289 of record CM075854.1, on the reverse strand, counting down.
TGAATAGCAATCATTCTTAATCGAAAAAAAAAAATTCTTACTTTTCCTTTAATTTGATGCAGTACCTAATTTTGCTTGCACATAAAAATCATATGTAAGTGTTACTATAGTTCAGAAGTATTGTAATTTTTAATAATAATAATAGATTTAAGAATTATATATAGATTTTAAGTGTGTTGTTAAGTTTGCTTATAGATCAACTGTCACTTTTTACACAAGAAAGTTATTTACAGTTGGATCTACAGTTTCAAGTGCATTCTAAGCCTATACAAATATTTATGCACAATGTGAGAATTAAACTTATGAACTGATGAACCAAAAATCAGAGCACCAACAATTCATTTGCCAGTTTGACAGGAAATGTGTGTACTGTTAATACTCAATTGATTCACTAAGCTACAAAAATTTAATTCAAATTTTTACAATTTTCAAATTAATTTAGACAAAAGAATAACTTTATTTGCATAGAAGATAAATAATAATTTTTTTATATTTCTGTGTGTGATTTTTGTTAACCTTTGTTTTAAAAAATCATTATAGATTTTAATATATTAATATAGATGTAATCACACACACAAATAATTGTTAGCATTTTTTTCTTTTTTAATCCTTTTCAGTATTTGTTTTATCCTTAATATTTGCTTTTGGTCTATGAAAATATTGACAATGTTCTATAATGATCTTAAGCTTTTTTCTTTCATTATTGCATAGTCAGAATCTGACTAAGGCAAGGGCATATGGAGCAGTTAGCCCAAGTTAAAATATCAGAGGGGCCCCCAAATCAAAAAGAAAGTTTATTTTACATTATCAATCAAATAGAGACAGTTGCCAAATCAAACAAAGTTAGTTGTTGTGAAGCAGAAAATTCGCCCAAAGAAGTTTTTGCCCGTCCCCAATTAGGGTGAGTCGGGCTTTGTACAGAGCCCAATCATTAGGATTATTTCACTTTTCAACAATACAATGGAGCAGAAATGATGATAATTTATATAACAGGGTTCCAAACAGATATGATGTCACACTTGAAAGTCCGTGGGTCCATGTAATTTACAAGAAAACAAACCATAGACTTGACTAAGCATGTCTCATAGTCCATGAAACCTTATGTATCATTTCACTGAAGGATACTGCATGCATGTCCTTATTTATGAGCCATCTTTAATTTGCTAACTTCAAACTCAAAACCTTACAGACAAGTGAAATTTCTTAGCTCACTAAATTCAGATTTCTTCAGTTTTTAAAAAAAATCATCAGCAAATAGGATTTAAAAAACTTTGATACTTTTAAGGAATTTCATATTTTAACTTAATAAAAAGAGTATTAACTTATATAGTTTAGTAATTAATAAATAATCATTGGTTTAAACTATTTAATGAAAGGAAAATTATGTACTATGCAAAATAATTATTTCATTATTATGTATTATTTTTGAAAAGAACTGATACATTTTACTTATAAAATTTTATATTTCTATTATTAGTTTGGCTTTAAACTTTCATTTAAAAAAAAATATTTGGATAAATAACATGATTATAAGACAAAAAGTCTCACCAGATAAACATATTTCAAGTTCAATTTTGAAAAATCAGTTAATGTTTTGGAAATTCGTGACTCTAAATAGACATTTCTATAAAAATTTAAGAGGTAAAAGGTAAATGTTGTTTAGAAATAGTAATCTAATTTGATTAAAATTTTATTATTTATTTTATTTTAATGTTTTAGTTGCATTTGATAAAATAATAAAAAAATAGATATTTCTGTACATAATATCAAAATCCTAATTTTTTAAGGAACATAAAAATAAATTTATATTATGGATTTCAGTTTGCCATATTATTCAATTGAAATGAAAAAGTAATGAACAAACTGCAGTAATAAAATCCTATACATAATAAATTTTCTGGTCTTGCATACATTCATTTAACATAAAATTGTATTGATTAAATAATCTGATAGAAATTAACATCGGTTAATAAAATTTGCATTAGTAAAAATAAATTTTATTTTGATGACTATAATTTAGTCAGTTTTCAACTGATTTGAATAGTTTCTGGTATATGCAATATTTTCGATAATAACATTTCGTTTGGAGCGAATTTATGTACAATATGGAAGACTATTTTAATCATTAACATTTATTTTAATACAGAAACATGCTATAAAATATACTCACCAGATCTTACAGGATAGCGACCAGTAAGCAAAGCAGCTCTGCTAGGAGTGCATACAGCTGCAGCTGTTAAATGATGATTTAATTTAAATCCACTTTTAGCAAGAAAATCAATATTAGGAGTCTTAATTGAATGGTTTCCGAAACAACCAACATCGCCATAACCTAAATCATCGGCCAAAAGTATCACAAAATTCGGTAAACTTCTTACGCTGGCTGTTGTGGCAAGTAAAATACTAAATAATGCGAAAAACATTGTGACAATAATTTAAATTTCAAGTTACCATCAAGATATCTAAATATTTCCAAAATATTCTTATGAGATCTTTTGTACAAAATATAACTATAGAAAATAATGCAGACTAATTTATTAGATTCAGAGTAACTAAGAAAAGTCTTACAGAACTTTGCATGTTTTTATTATTCATGGTATTTTTAATCAAATTCTTTTTATTTTAAGAGAAATTATATAATTTTTACTAAAGAATAAATAAAAAAATTAATTAAAGTTTATAGATAGCTATAAATACATGCTAAACAATCACGATTTTTAGTTACAAGTTAATTTTACATTCGCATCACAGTCGCCGCAAAAACAGACGCTAATATCTAATCTCTAGTTTTGTTCTTCATCTCAATTTTGATGAGAAGCTTTCTGTACCTTAATTGTACGGCTTGCTGCAGACTTTTTCAACAATACGTAAACAGTAAGACTCGTAAAAATTCAATAAACGCTATAGACTACAATATTGGCAAGCTTTCTTATTAGAATTTTTCATGAAAGGGTGTCAAAATTTTCAGTAATAAATATTTAATCCCTTCACGCTATCATTCTGCATTAAAATAACAAAAGAGTCTTTAGCATAATAACTTATCAATGAAAGAGATCGAAGTGGAAAAGGCATAGTACTCATGACCTTGGACTAACGAGTTCTATATCACTGATCACTTATATAACGCTCAGTGTTCTATACCTAATTTGGTCAAAGATCTATCATGTTTACTAATCGTGACTAATAAGACATGTTAAATTCGTCAGTGTTTTTCTATTGCTCTGGTGAGGCTTGGAAAAGAGATGTCAACTCTGGTATCAACATTGTCATTTGATCATGGTTTACAATTATGAGGCAATTGGTTGCTATTGCAATTTATTAAGTTATTGGAAATAGGTAATCAGAAAAGATAAATAATAATAATCCTAGAATTTTGCTTAGGTCAGGCGCGTTTTCCAACTTTCACGCCAAGCACTATGCATAGTTACCACATCAACCTACATTACGTCACTTCGTGCAATATCCAGTTCAAATTTTAATCAAATAAAAACGAATTACTAATTAAATGCTTCAAGGGTTGCTAGCACACAAAATAAATTTCGGGCATATACACAATCACGTTTCGTTATAAAACTTAACAACATCCCGAGACAGTAAACCAGATTAGCGCAATTTATAGCAGCACAGGCACCTAGGGATAGGCCCAATAATATGTTGAAAGGTTAAAAATTTTCATCTTTAATCGATTTTTACGTTTTTTTAACATTGAGTACAGGTAATATCATGGAATTAATACACTATAAGTCAAAACTAATAAGCAACTAACATACAGTTACAGACTGTAAACAAGGTAGCACAATAGCTTGACCCAATATTGGAAAACTTGCCAAGATAACCCCAAAAATGGACCAATGATGGGCTTTAAGTTTTCCCCAATATACAGCATGCCAAGATAAACCGAATACTGGACCTATAATTGGCGTCACGTTTTCCCCAATATACAGCATGCCAAAATTGGTCATATCATGGGAGCCAAGGTTACCATAATTTATAACATCTCAAGATAAGTCAAAGTTGGTCCTATCATGGGGGTTAAGTTTTCCCCAGTCTACCATGATAAGCCATTATTGATCCTAGAAAGGTAGCCAAGATACTACCAAATTTGGGTATGCCAAGATTTTGCCTTAATATATCATATGTAGATCTACATATGATATAACTCTAGAGTTATATCCAATATGGCTGCCTAAGAATTTTCCTATTAATTAAGGTCAATGTTCCTGAGCTTCAATCATCTTAAAGCTTCTATTCTTGAAGTTTAATCGCGACTTTTTTATTTATTTGTCAAGAAGTTTTCAAAAAGTCACCGTGTCGGTAAGTATGATTCTTCTTATATTTGTAATAACAAATTCTGGTTACCATGAAAATTTTTAATCTATTTGAACTTTAAATTCTAATCAAAATCAAAATGTTTCATATTTAGATCGATATTACTTGCAGATAGATAGATATTTACTTGCAGTTGTTTTGTATGTTATTAAATCAAAGCCTAAAATTTGATTACATTCTTATACATATAAATAAATTAGCTCTGTACGAATATTTATCTTACTTTTATTTATTCATACAGCAGTTGCAAATACCTTAACATGTATAAGTGTTTGTTCCCTTTAAATTTAATTGATTAAAATTTCTTTTTTTTTCAAAAATATGAGATTTTTTTCCCATTTTTAATTTTTTTCTTCAAAAATATGAAATGTTTTCTCCCAATTTTAATGTTTTTAATTAAAATAGACACTCCTTTAAAAAAATTCAATTATCCGAATTTTTGATTATCCGAATGGGGTCCGGTCCCAATTGATTCGGACAATAAAAGTTCTACTACAGTTTCCATATAGAAACAACGTATTGTTCTAATATGGTCAATTCCTCTTTCAACGCTCTACGGTTCTATGTCTCCGGCAATGTACTGAGGGATAGTGTGGAGCTAGGGTAATTAATGGAATGTATAATTAAAATAATAGCGATTTATTAGTAAATAACAGAAATTGCTGAAAAGGATTCGTATATTAATTGAGATACATATATGTAGCCGATAAAGTCATATAATATTAGTAGAGATACTTAATATAAGTTACCGACAGGGACTTAAGGGACGCGGTGGTCTGGTTGGTTAGAACGTTGTTCTTATTATTGGAAGGTAATGGATTAGAATCCCGGCTTAATCGAAGATCCGTCATTTTGATTAAAGGTGGCTATGGCACGTCAAATATGTCGTGGTCGCAAGGCCCCCAAGTGAAATGATACTTCTGGGAGTGGCAGACCAAGAACGTCTTCTGCTTGGTCCTTGCTTCAAAATCGTGAAGAATCCACCTGGCTGCTTCTGTCTAACTGGTAAAGCCCAATTCAGAGAACAATGCTGGTGCAACAGCAAGGACTCGTAATACACCTCTTTCTTTGACTGCTATCGACAGAAATCAGAAGTTACGAGCAGTAATGATTGCATCGCCGCTTACACAGAAACACTGTTGGTAAAAAAATCTAGGATCGAACCCGGGATCTACCGCTTCGAAAAATACTGTTTGCCGCTAAGTGACAATTAGCCTAATTTGTATTATATTGGCCAGAAAATTTTAAATCGTATTCGTAATGTTATTTCAGAGATTAGTGTGATTATTAAATGTGATTAATAATGATTTTATGGACAGTATGTCAAAATATGCTGTACATGCTTGAGTTTATAATAATCATGACTATATTATTAGCACAAAGGATGCTTCAATATATTGCTTCAATTAATTGAAGTATATTGCTTCTAATATTTCTTTTCCATTACTTTGCTTTAAATCGTACTTAAAATGTACAATTTATATGCATTCCAATAATATTACAATTAGATAATAAAAAAATATGGATGATTAAGTAGAAAATTGCCGTTGAATTTACCGCACCTTTGTATTAGAACAAAGAGAATATATTTAAGTTAATAAAAAAATGTTTTTGAGAATTTGTGCTGTTTGTTGAAGACGTACAACTCTGTTAATAGATTCTCACAAATGCCAAATTAAGAAGGGAAAGGTGTAATGTATTGCAGTTATGATTTTTTATCTATAGATGTCGCTGTGACTTTGATTTATTTATTACATTACATATATTCAGACTTGTATGCTTGATTCTTGAGATCCGCTTGTAAGTCTTCGTCGATAATAGGACAAATAGCACAATGACAGATGTACAACCACAGAAGAATAACGAAGAAAACACCCAGGGCCTCGGTGGGAATCGAACCCACACTCCTACGCTCTCAAGCGATTAGCGGAGTGATGCTTTTGACCACTCAGCCACGGAGCGCCCTGTGACTTTGAACGCCATTTCCTTTGTGAAAAATATATGTGTATGTAACTTGCAAAATTCAAAAATTAAATTGGATTATTTGGATAATATGTTATAATTATGATTTTAGAAAAATAAATTAATCAACAACTTGTCCAGTTTTAGGAAGATTTTTTCAGAAAACTCTCTCAAATTTAAAAAATAATATTGATATAAGCTCACATATATAAAATGCTTCTTTTTTTAAAACATCAAAATTTATTTGATAGTAAACCAATAATTTAAGTCACAATTAAATCAAATAAAAAATTGTTAAATAGGGCTATGATTCAATAAAACGGCCCAAATAGTTTCCATTCATAAAATAATTTATGAAAAATTAAAAAGAGGAAGAATAGTATGATTATGCGGTAAAAATATTTTTGATTTACTTTTTTTATTTATAGCGATTTTTGCAATTAAAAATAACTAAATTTTTATTAAAAATAATTTAGAATAATAATAAAAATAAAGGAGCAAAAAATATTATAACAACGGAAACAAAAATCGTGATTTTTTTTATTTAGGTAGATTTTTTAATTATAATAATATTATTAAGTTTTCTTATTATCTATAAGAATTTCCTAGAGATTCAAAAAATACTGTTATAACGGTTTTAATAAAAAAACAATTATTTATTTTTTAATTCAATCTATTTTTCAAATTGGGAATAATGATTAAATTTATAAAAATATAAAAAAATAATACATTAAAAATACATACATATTTATAATATCATTAAAAAACTTATTAACTCTTTATATTTCTCTCCATTACTTACACACAATTTATATAAATATATTAATTTATAAGTTAACTTTATAGCACAGAGAGAGGGCTATTACAAATGAGTCATCGAATTTTCTTCTATTACTATGTTCGAACTTGGAAACGTATGTGTTCCATGACAACGGATACGAGGTGTTTACAGTTTCACGCTGCGTAATGCAATGTATATGTGGTTGTCATGGTTGCTGCGCGAACGTCATATTTAAAATGGTTGCGGGACTGCAAAAAGCATTTTGTGTACAATTTTCAAAGTGTGAATCGCTCATAAACGTTCAGATAGCATTCTGGTGGGCATACAATCTTGGATACTTTCGGTTTCTTTTCATGTACAACTCATTCTTGTAACCAAATTATGTACCAAAATAAATACTTCGGAAACCCGAATATTCTTCTGTAATAATCCTGTGTTAATTACAATAAACACAAAAACTATTACAAATATACATATAGTTTACTATTAAACAAGATTATAAAACTTCTCTCAGATCGTAAAATATTTTTTAGGGAAGAAATAAAATGGAATATTAATAAAAAATTAAAGTACTCTAGATAATTTTATTTTTATCTCTAGTTAGCTTGAAATCAACAATGTAAACGATATTGCTATTTAGCGAAGGCTAAGCGTTCGTGATCCGCCAGAAATAATATATATATATATATATATATATATATATATATATATATATATATATATATATATATATATATATATATATATATATATATATATATAAAATTATTCAAAATAAAGGCAAAAAATAAAGAAGGCATTGTAACTAAATTCGTTATTATAAGCCAATATCTATGTAAAACAATCATTAACATTCTTTTTTGAGCAAGAATTTTATTCGCAAATTAAATTAATTAGTAAAATGAATGAATAAATTAAAAAATATATATTATGTAAATTTAATTGTTAATTTTATTTTATTATAAAATTAATAATAAATGTAATATTACAGTACAATATTAATAATGAAATAAATTATTTACATTTTAAATAAATTATTACTGATTAAAATGATGTTAGAAAATTATGAATTTAACAAAAAAATAAATAAGGTTAAAATCAATTATCTGTTAAAATACAGTTATATATAAAGTATTTTAACAGATAATTGATTTAATGTAAATATTGAGAATGTAAATATTATAATGAACATCTTTTAAACGCGTGATCGGCGGTGTTTTTATATCTTCCATGTGATAAATGTACATTATTTTAAATTCCACCTGCGGGAAAGCATTTATATCAAAATAATATTTTTTTAATAGAAATCCAGACTAACAAGGCGATTATTTTTAAACTGACTACGCCATTTTGGTCTCTCGCAAATGATTAAGGCAATCTCGATGTCATATTTTTCCTAATCTCAATTACATAACCGCAGTTATTTATAGTCAAAGATTTTTTCAGATACACATATATATAAACTATGGAAGAAAATAACTGAATTAAGAGGTCTTTTAAAAAAATGGTCACATTAGCGCTTCATTTTTCATTTTCCTCTAATGAAAAAAACAGTGAATTTATAATTAATGATGGTTAAATAAATGTATAATTTATTGTAATTTAAGTTCCTATAAGCGTTTTACTTCAGAATTCGCTTCCAAACAAATAATTGCGAACAAAATGAAATATTGCTAACGAGACGAACTATTGTATTTACGAAAATTATATAGCATTATTAACATTAATGAAAAATTGGGTATATAAGAGCATATATGTGATGTGATATCAATTCAAATGTATGCCTTTATAGAATTGGAAAAAACTGTAAAAATTAATATTTCTATTGAAGAACATAAAAGTAAAACACAATTAAGGAGTTATTTAATATGAAAATTGTAACTCGTTCCACCCGCATTGTAATCAATTGCGATCGGCAGCTTATTATGTGAAAAACAAACATGTTAAGTGCAATAATTTTTTCAAATATCAAAATAGAGTTTAAATATTGTAATTTAAAAAAATATAATGCAGGTGTTGAACAAAGGAAAATCTTGTGCAGCGCAATTTTTTTTTCCATGTCCAGATCGATTAAGTATCAATGGCAACTTTAAAAACGGAGGAAAGAGCCACATTCCTCCATTCTTGAAGTGAACAAAATACCGGAATGCGTCAGTGACATACTTAAATCAATTATATCGTAACTTTATATTGAATTTAAAGTAGAGTTAATTTTGGTTTAAATAATAAACAATCTCATCAAAATTTCAGAATAAAACTTAAAATTTCATTTATATATATATATATATATATATATATATATATATATATATATATATATATATATATATATATATATATATATATATATATATATATATATATATTAGTTAAAGTAAAAATCAAAATTAACAAAATTAATTAAAAACTTAAAAATCCTTTCAAAATTTTTAGTAGAATAATTTTAAATTAACTTGTATTGCTCAAAAAAGATTTTTAGGAAATTAGAAATACACTTCTATTAAAAACAAGATAAATCGCTTAGAAGATAATTAGAGTAACAGACATGGAACATAAAGAAAAAAATGAAATTAAACACAAAAAAATTTGCAAAGAAAAAAATATAGATAGAAGAATAGATACGATAGAGGTAAAAACTTGACCTTTCTCATCATTGGACAAAAGTCTATATATATATGATGAACTAAAGAAAATCTAGAATTTGAATTAAATTTTTTTGGTAATTGTAACATTGATTTTACTGTTAATTGTATTTCAAGTACACAAATAGAAGCATAAACTTTCCCTTTAGGCAAATTAAATATTTGTGGTATTTTATAAATCAAATAATTCATTTCTGGGGTTTTATCTAAAGTTGATCGACAGGATATAAATATTCCCAACACATATTTTTAAATAAACTAATGCAATGGAAAAAGGAATCGTTTCTTTCTTTTTCCAATCGATCGCGTTGAACGCACGCATGACTCATGCAAAGGAGTGGTATTTTGACAGCTGCTGTCCGCCGAATAGAATAAATTGTTCCGATTGTCGGATTTTTCTCATCCCTTGGTGAGGATGTTTAAGAATAGTTGGAGAAAATCAATATTTCTGTATGAAAGAAAATAGTTATTTTTGGAACTATAATGCAGTAATTCTATTTGGATTTCTATTCCTCTTCACTGATGATTCCACATAAGAAATTTTAAACGATGATATATTTCATATCTTTGTAAAATTGTTTAATAAGAAAATATCTGAAGAGTATTTTAATTAATGTGTAAAGACCATCACAAAAAATCAATAAACTTCATTTTTCAAATCTAAGGTTTTTGTCTAAAATCATGTATTTTACGTTTTTTTAAATGTAATTTCGCATAGAAGACTATGGAATTCGGCGGAATAAAATTCAAAAATATTATTATAAAGAAACCTATTATAGCTAATATCTTTTCACATTGCTGTGTAGTTTCTGCATTTAATACATTTAATATAATCCACATTGGCATTTGTTTAATTTATTGGAAATTAAATATTAAAATTTTAAAGCTTTTAAATTTTAGCGGACTTTTATCCAATATTAGGTCTTGATATTGAATTAATAAAATATTATTAACAGAGTTAAACGTTTGTTCTCAAATTAATTTTCTAACTTTTCAAATAAAAGTATCATTAACAGATTAATAATTCCAAGGAAAGCTATCGGTAAATAGAACAGCTTTCTTGCATAGTCAGAACCTGTCAAAGGCATATGGGGCAGTTGCACTAGTCATCCACATCAAAGGCGGCCCTACGTTTCCTACTTAAATGAATTTTTTTAAATAAAATATTTGTACAGTGTAAAATTCGTCATTTTATGTTGCCTTCTTCTCAAATCTATCGTATAAATATAAAAAAAATATTGATTATGATGATGTAATTGATAGTTTTGCAAATTAAAATTAGAAAAAAAAATCACTGAAAAAGAAATCTATTATAACTTAAGTATCAATAAATAGTTATTGTAAGTTCCATCTATTTTTACATATTGATTTATCACATACTCGAAATCGTCTCATTGCAAATTGGACGCCTATTTCGGAAGAAGAACATATACTCATAGTTCTCAAAAAAAAAATCCCCTTTTTCTACTAATTTTTCAAAATTTCCTAACAGCTTATAATGCAATTACAACAATTTTTCCTTTTGGAAGAAAAAGAAAAATCATGAAAAATTTTTAACCACTATAATTTTGTAATCAATTACAAAACATAACAAATATGAATATTGACACAATTATATCAAATTAAAGTCATTAATGATAATCGATAAGGGACAGCAAAACAATTTGAAAGCGTATCGAAAGCAGACTTGTAAATACCGACTCCTAATTTTCATTTGGTTAGCATTTTAAGTATGGCTTTCAAAAACTTTTCGAGAATTTCGCACGTAAGTTGATAATTTTAGTGTTATAGGAATTTTTTATATGAAATCTTAGTACAGGATTTCATAAATACCCTTCTCTGTGAAATAAGATTTTCCTAGTGCAGGTTTTCAACGAGTCTCTTATTGCAGAGAATTCATTTTCAACTGCAGACTGCCAATTGGAAATTCAAGGCATAATTTTCCGAAAATTATGATATTGTTGATTATAAAGAATTGAGAAAAACAAGTCATCAAGTCACACACACAATGAGAAGTCCGCATACTTTTCTAATAATTATATTTCTGCTTAGTATGAGCTTCATGGCAAATGAAAGATTAAAGAACAGCTTCACTTTCTGAGTCTAAATTGATTCAAGAGCAGCTAGTAAAATATTTTATTTTCCTTCGATATAAAGAGAAAAAATAATCCCCGAGTAGTTTTCGGTATTAAGAATGTCAAATTACTCATAGAAAACTATTTAAAAACATTCATAACACATTTCTTTAAAAAAATTTCTAGTTCCATTTTGAATCAAGTTAATTCAGCTTTAATACAATTTTACTGTGACTAGATTAGTTGTTTAGTCTGGAATCCAATTTATTATTTTTTATCACATTTTCAATTTTACTAAAAATAAAAGATTTTGCAGGTTAAACTAAATTTTATTAATCGTTCCATTAACTTGAGAAATGTCTTCAAAAAATGCAAGTGAACATGGAATATAAGAAAAATTATTCAATTGTTTTAAACAAAGCAAGTTTACACATAAAATTGTTTTTAGTCAATCCAAACGGTTTTATAAAGTTAAGAATATATTGCTCTTTCAATGCATCTTTTTATATTGAAAAGTAATTCTTCTGAAAAATTGGACATTTTCAGTCGTTCACAAAAACCAAATCAGATCTACTGTTAGTGATTCATTAAAAGTTTAACAAATACTTAAATTATGAGCATCCTGACTATCTTTTTATTGCATGTTGAATTGAAAACCAGGGTGCTAACCACTATACTGCCAGTTTGGCACATCTAAGAAGAAAGTCCTCTTCTAAACATGGGACATTTTCAGTCGTTCATTAATATAGGTATGGAGCATAAAAATTTGACAACTCAATGAAATTTTCAAAAAAAGGTCCATATATATTATAAATAAGTCCATGTCTTCTCTGTACTACTGATACTTCTTTGAACAATAATTTATCTGAGATTCAAGAAAAACTTACATATTTCAGCGACCTTTCACAAGTTCATCAAAATACAGAGCAAGTTTATAATTAATCATATAAGAACTTCTCTCCTTAAATCTTAAGCAATACAACCTAAAAATTTTTAATGATATCCCTTTCAAATATATATGAATGCATCCAGCTATTGCATACAATCCAGAATATGTACAGAACTTCTGTTTTAGAGACAAAAAGACCATTGTGATGTTAGATTTCAAACTATGAGATTGATTTTTATCTACAGTGATTACATCAAGAACTTATATGACTTAACTTTAGTTTTTATTATTAGATCAACATTACAAAAATTCTGAAATGGCTGAGAATGTGACATTTTTATCAAAAGCTGTTTTTTATATAAATGCTAAATATACAAGAAAAAGAGTGATAATTAAGCATTTTTCCTAAAAACTGACATTCCATGTTTGCTAGATCCTTCCAAGATTCTTAATATACTAGCTTAGCTTTTTGTCTAATTAAACAATGAACTTGGAGAAATTTATATCAACTAACAGTTTATTAAATATATTGCTTTCTTTAAAAATTAAAATAACCTTTGAATTTGATTATTAAAAACACATTATTAATAGTGAAAGAATGATTTAATAAGTGAAGTTTTTTCACAAAATAACATTATTCCATATCTGTTCAACACTCGGGAATAAATTTAAGCTTTTTTACAATATTGACTGCTGTTTTCCCTTTCATTTAATAAGTTATTTAAATTTTCAACGTTAAAATAAGTGAATTAAATAGGTGAAAAAAGTTATGACAGTTAAAGCCTGATTATAACTTTTAAGAAATTTTCCATACCACATCTAAAAAAATTTGGTTCACTTAGATTAATCGCTTTGATTATGTTATAAAAAATATGAGGAATGCAGAAAAAATTGACTTCTTTCTAAAGTGCTCATTTAAGAAATCTAATTAATAAAATCATTTTATGTCTGCTATGATTAATCTTTTTATAGACAGTCAATTTTCTGATGAATATAGGAAACTCTATATATTATTCCATACTACAAAACTTTTTGAATATTTGAATTTAAAAGGAAATATTGAATATTTTTATGTTAACTCGCAAAAATATTTTTCACTTCAAGAGATTCATCATTGTAAAAAGACAATACATCCTTAATTACAGTAATAATCATATAAAAATGATATATGGTATACAGCTATATGGGACATTCAGCAAGTAAGTTACATTTGTTCCTTCAGATATGGCATCATTACAAAAGAAAATCGACTATTGTGCAGACAATACTTGAATTCCATGTCTTTGCAGCAATTTTATTCAGATTGTTTGAACCACTGCTGCCTAGTACAAGAAATGAAATGACATGTCAGCTAGAAACTTATTCCAAAGTAAAAGCCTGCTGAACACTGTTTATTGTGGGTAAAACATTTAACAAATACAGAGAATCATTGTGAAATATTGGTAGTGTATGGGTCTCGTGCAATGTCACACCCAGCAAATGTGAAATGGTGCCAGCAGTTCAAAGATGGTTGCACAGAATTAACTGCTGCAGAAAGGAAGGCCAAATGCAGTGCGCACATCGGATATGGGAGAGTGGATGGAAGGCATTATCCTCACCAATCACAGAGTGAGCATCATACACATTGCACGGCAGTTGGAAATATCAGTTGAAAGTATTCATTCTATCATCTGCCTTCAATTGGATTACTGCAAATTGTGTTCACAATGGGTTCCTTATTCATTGAACTATGAGCTCAAAGAAGAAAATTCCTTCAACATTTTCTGCAGAACGCAATGATTTCTTAAGATGGATAATTACAGGTGATGAGATATAGATACATCACTTCACTCGAGAAATGAAGCAAATGTCGATGGAAGGGAGATACATATCATTGCCAATGGAAACCAAATCCACAAAATCCCCCCATCAGCAGGTAAAGTCGTTTTTTTATTGTGAAGGAGTTGGCAATATAAAGTTTATGTGAAAGAGCACAACCATTAATGCTAAGTCTTACTGCGAAGTACTAGGAAGTTTGTGCAAAGTTGCGAAAAATAAGTGATGTGGAAAGTTAGTAAAGGTCTTTACCTCTAGCACGACAATTCAAGACCTCACAAGACACTTGCAGCACAGGATTTGCTTCTCAGTTTTAATGAAAAGTCTGGAAGCATCCATTGTACAGTTTTGATCTGGTACCTGCGACTTTCATGTGTTTAGCAAGCTCAAAGAACATTTAGGTGGAAGATAATTTTTCAATGATGACCAGATTCAGATAGCTGGCACAAGGACCAAGGAGGAATTTTTTATTATCAGAGCTTCGAGTGATTAGTGCTATATTCCGACAAATGTCTGCAATGACAGGGAGATTATGTAGAAAAACAATGTGTTGTATTGTATTATAGTGTACTTCTCAGTAAAGTGTTTTTTGACTTACATTGTTCAAGTTCAACTCACTTTTTGAACGCCCCTATTAAATATGTCACAGTAGATAAACCAATAGCTTTAAAAAGTTGCCAAATACTATCAATTTTTTGAGATATAAATAACTAGAAAAATTAAAGAACTTATTCAGTTTATTATAAATACAAAATGAAACTTAACACATGTTATACATGCAAATAAATGTTACATCATGAAATTCCAATACTGAATATTGCAATAGAAATGAATTCATAAAAAATATAAATGAAAGAATTTATAAGTGTTCTTGACCAGGAGGTGGTGGCTCAGTAGAGCTTTCAAATACTTCATTAGAAGTACTTGCAGCCGATATGTCTTCTTCAGATGGAATGATTCCAAGTACATCGATCACAGCTTGAGGAATATTGGATTTTTGTGTTTCATTGAAAGATTTCACATGTTGGCACAAAGGTTCTCTTAAATCTGGGCAAGTAGTAAGAACTTCTTCCAACTGAGGAGCAGGTAATTGCAATAATACTTGAAAAGACTTTGGTTTGGTTCTTTGACAGCATTTCATGAAGCCTTCCCAAATTTTCTTTTGTTTCCAAACTTCTTTTAAAATTAATCGCTGTAAAATATGAGTAACAAAATCAAGAAGATGTGGGTAATTTGAAAGAGACTGAATAACAGTTCTCATTAACAAGATGGGTAAAGGATTTTGCTCCATAAGTTCTTGAATGACCATTGCTAAAACAACTTGAGTGTAAACACTTTTTTCTTCTAAGCACAGCGATGTAGCTTTGATAATTATTTTCAAGTTACACTTAGAGGGATCAATATTATGTAATGCCACAAGAAGTTCAGCAGGGTTTAAAGGACTTGCAAAATTAGTACCTAAAAGTCTATGCAACACCTCTTTCACAACAGTAGGATTTAATTTAATCAATTCAGGTAAAGCAGCAATAACTTCACGCTTAGAAAGACCATTAATAATTGGAATGAGAAAACGAACATCAGGTACTCTTTTACGATACAAATCTCGAACTCGGGCAACTAATTCAGCTGAAGGTGGAGCTTTGTCAGTTAAAATATGAATTATCCTAGTAATTAAGGTTTCTGCACCTTTAGGACAGTTTTCAACAAAAAGCAACAATTCAGGAGAAGCCATGCTCATTCCTTTCATTGGAACTTCTAAAGCACGAAGAATAATTCGTTTTATATCAGCGGTAGCTTCAACATAAACAGTTCCAAGATCTTGAATTAAGCGATGATTTATTGGCAATAAAGTAAGATATAAATGCAAACATACTTTAGTTAGTTCTTCAGACCAAGTAACAGGTTTCTGCTTAAAAAATAAGAAAAAATCTGTGGGAGGATCAGCATGCAACAAAAATTTTAGACTCCTCAAAGCAAATGCCTCAATAAAGGATCTCATGTGACCACTTCCATGAATCTGAACAGCTGCAAACACAGCTTTGGAACGTATATCATAGCTTTCGTGAAGTGTTAGGTCACAAATTACACCTAAGAACAAGAGCTTCTTAGTGGGTCTGCGAATAGTCATAGTTTCAGCCATTTGGAGAGCTTCAGCTGTGGATTCTTCATCAATACAAAGAGATTTTAATGATTCAGCCATGCCATCGGTAATAAATGGAGCATCTAAGAAAAATCGAGTATATAAAGCATTACTTTCTTCATCACTCTTTAACACTCCATCAAGAAGTTGATTAATTGTCTCCTCATAATGTTCAATTGGACTTTCAACAGAACTCTCAAATCCTCTGTATGCAGAATATTCTTGGTAAATCCAAGAAAATGCTAAATCTAACCGATTACGAGGATTTTCCAAAATATGATCTTTTAAATCTTGTGCAAAGTTACCTCTGAATCGAGTAGCCAAGTTTGTCAACAATTTTGTTCTTATTCCTGCAGCACCTCTTTTGGCAACTGCTTTTTCAGCATTAAGAATACGATTAAAAGCAGCTCTGCTAAATCGTTCAGCCTCTTCCTCAGTTAATGGTTTGGTGATTGACTGAAAATCTAGTTTCTTAGAAACTCTATTTGGTTTGATTTGTGATCCACCACTAGGCATTAATATAAGAGCTTGTTTCTTAGGCTTTGATTCCGTAGTTTGACTTATAACTGTTTGGATTTGCTTAGTAGTAGATTCATCTTCATCATCCTCATCACTTTCAATTTTTTCATTTCCCATTTTATATTTCATTTCTTCAACACCTTTTCCAATACCTGCAAGAGTTAACTGTGTAGCAAGGAGACGAGCTAAGTGCTTTATTTGATCTTCAGTTCCAGCAGCAGCTATTGGAGTATAAGTGGACTGAAAGTTTGTTGGCATAACATCAGGTAAACTCAACATACTAACTAATACTAAATCAACAACATTTATAGTATGAAGTTTTGGAACCAAATCTTCTGCAGTGATATCAATTGCAGTATTTTTTGCTTTACTTCCTCTTTCAATACTACTTTTTACTTTTTTGTGTTTAGAGCCAGATGCATCTTCAACATTAATATTTCTTTTAGAATAACTTGACTCTTGTTCTTTCCCTGTAGGACCTCTTTTTGATAACTCTGCTTCTGGAAAGCAACGATTGATTTGTTGGGGGCTTGCACCTAAGTCGGAAAGTAAAATCGATATTCTTGATTGAAATTCAACAGAGCTAGGGTGTCTAACTAGTAAAAATAAATGTAATTTCAAGTTTTTCCGCACACTGGTAACTTGAGATTGGCTTAATGTAGGAGGTAAATTTGCATGAAGCGATTCAAAAGCTTCTAAAACTTTTGCAAAGAATTCAAATCTTTTTCTTCCTATAGAAGTTAAAACATGCATGCAAGCCATCAGATTACAGCTAGAAACATGGGATGCACAATGAAAATCAACTATTCTTTGAAAAAATTCTTTTGCTTCTTCTTCTAATTTCCTAGGTCTAAAAATTTTCAATATAACAGGTATTTCGTCTAATGATAAAGCAGAGGGCTTTGAATCTGTATATTGGTCTTTAAATGACTGTGCTAATATCACACACTCCATAAACTTTATTACCATGGTGCGAACTCCTTCATTATCTGATTCGAGAAGAGCAGCAATTGATATTTTCAAATCTGTCATAGATGCCCAAGTTGCTTCCATTACATCATCAACATGTTTCGCATTAACAATATAGCGGATAGTTAGTGGATAAAGATGAATAGTAGTTTGAATTACTTTCTTTTGAACTTTAACAGCAGAATCACGCAACAATATTATCAGATTGTTAATAACTTTGGGTAAAATTTGTAAATCCTGCTTACAGGCATCTTCAATGAACTTGACAATGAACTTACGAACTTCTGGATTACCATCATACTGAAAACTAACAACTTCATCCAAAAAATTGTCAAGCAACTTAGGTTCTTTATAAACTATTAATTCTTTTACAATCTGCAAATTTTTTATTTTCCCATTTTGCTCTTTTGGAGTAACAGCATCATTCAAAAGCTGAACTATTTTTTCAGATGTTACAGCATCTTGAACAGTTTCTTCTTCTACAAAAAATTGTGCAGCGGTACTTCTTCGAGTATCAACAGTCTTTTTCTTTACTTTCTGAAGTGAATCAATTTCATCTGAAGGAAAAATTATAGAAGCAAATATGAGACATAAAATAGCAAGATAATAATAAAGAAATTACTAAATAAATAATAAACACAAAAATAATAAAATTATAATTTCATTGTATGAAAAATACCTAATTATAAAGGAAATAATTACATAGGACAAAGTAATCACATAATTAAAGCTTTATTTGAATAAATTTTAAATGCTTTGGAGCACATGTTGCAAAAGAAATCTAAACATGTAAATTTTAAAATCTTGGATGATAGAAGTATTTGGAATTTTAAAAACAGAATAAAAAGTAAACAGCTTCAGGAAAATAATAACATTTTTAAATTATAACAAATTTTTAAGCACTAATTTTTAAACTTAAAAAAATCACAAACAATGGAAAAGATATGGAATTTCATATATTTTTTCAATTTTTTCTTTCATAAGATCTTTACAGTATTAACTATGTGGAGTTTTTTTTTTCCTTGGAAAACATGGTAGAAAATAAAAAATTTTACAGAAAATTTATATATACATACAACGTAAATTACTTTTTGCTATTTCAGTTGTCTACAAGGCCATCTATTGTATATAATATATTGGTACCATCTATTGTAAATGTTTAATTACAATATAACCAATTTATTTTTACTAGAATGAATCTCAAACAGGCATTAAAAATAAAATAACATGAAATTTTTTCCTATAGACCAACTGCAAGGAGTAGAATTGATAGTGACTTCATAATTTAGAAGCAGAGACTAAACAGAAGAGACCTAGACACTGTCTTAAGTCTCTTCTATCTACCATTCCCCCTGACCTAGACACCTATCATTCTCATGAGATTATTTGACTTGGAGCACATAGAGCAACCATAACCTATTTTAAGTGCTATAAGCATCTTTAGTGAACATGATGCACCTTCAGTTAAATTGGGATTCAAACTCATTATCATCCTATGAGAAGGTTGTTTTAACCAACCACTGTAGCCTAAAAATGCAAGATACAAGATCGTCCATGAAACATGATTATGTGCAGATATATTTGCAACTTTTGTCTATGTCAGATAAGAGCAAATGGCTTGAAGAGGTTAATGAAAAATGAATTTATAAATATGTGTAAAAAATTATACCTTTGCAAAACAGGGAAACTTAAAAGATTTTTTTAAATTATTCTAGTTTAATTGACATTTATTAAATTTAAATAAAATTAATTTCTATTTGAGACCCCAAATATTAACTGATACATTTTGATGATTAATTTTGTTAAAAACTAAACATTTTAAAAAGTATTAGCCAAGTAAAAATAATTCCTAATTACATATACATTACAGATTTCTCAGACTATCCATCCATTTTTAACGTGTAATATTACAGAGATACATGGCTCTCTCTCTTGTAATTTATTTATTATAGAAAAGGAAATATTTATTTACATTTGGAAAATGTTTATATAAGGGAAATCTATTTATATAGCTATATTATTTTACTTGTCTATAAAAACAATACATACAATTCATGAAATTTTGGAAAACCGAAACTTAATATCAATATACGATTTTTAAGTCAAAATAAACTGGAATGAAGTTAAAGCAATCCTTCAAATCAATTTTTTATCAGAAAGTATTTCATTGATGGCTTAGTTTTATACTACAAAGAAATATTTGAAGAATGATTTAATCATTGTGATTTAAGTAAAATATTTCTTGTTTTAGTATTGTTTAACTGAAATCACCATTTCATTCCAATAAGCTATCTGATTTCTATTTTTTATATCATGTAGCTTAGGAATTAAAGGATAAAGATACAGTGAGATGGCAGCAGAACTGTGATAATACTCCACTAAAAGCATAACACATTTTTGGCTGCCCTGACATTTTTAGACTTCTGGTTCAGAAAATCCTCCTCCCATCGACAGCAAAAAGAGTTTATACTCTGAAAAGATCACAGAGATAGCTAGCTGTGTTCTGCAGACTCATGATCATCTATAGTTCTATCCATAGACATGACAAAAACCACCAACCAGGAATTAAAAGTATTATATAAGGATAGAAACCTGTGTACACAACAGAATAGTAAAACTCATGCACATACTGTTTGCAAGATAGAAAATTCCTTCCTATTTCAGTGATTTTTTTTTAAATCATAAAAGCTGTCATAACACAAATAGAATTGGGCATCAAGAATTAATAATTATAATTAGAAAAGATTGTTTTTTCCCACAATTCAAAGTGATTTATTTTTAAATTTAAAGAAACTGAAAATAAAAGATGTAAATATGAATTCATTAAACAATTGAGAAATCTGTATGTACATATATTACAGAAATTATTAGTATACAAAAAAAAGATACAGAGGATTTTAGTTTGGGGAGGAGAAGATATACGATTACCAATGGGTATACTCTCTTTAGAAAGGGAAAATCTATTTTTCGGGGGAGGGAAGTTATTGTTATTTGAGACCAAAACATTCTACATGTGGATTCTGGTTAGTGTTAAATTAACAGCGGTGTACATTAACGCAACTCATTGCAATTATACTTATTTTGTACATATTGATGTCGTAAATGTAGGAAAAAATATAAAATTTCAATGATCTGCTCAGTTATTTGTAGAATTATATGCTTTAAAATGCCATTATATATAATTTTCTGCTAGCAGTTGTATTGATACAAGATAGAAATGTTGGATATTTCTAGAAGCCGAGTTTTCCACATAATCAGAGTAAAACTATTGCATTGTTCACAGAGAAGGTAAAAGTAGAATGTATTTTAATTTTGTGATTTTACTAATTATACAGTATTATTTCCAAAAGAAGAGATTGGAAAACCAAAAGTTTGCTTTCTTCTTGTATAAGGTCAGGGACATTAACTATGTTTCTACCTAGTGATTTCTTTCACTGCTTCCAGAAACTATTGTCTTAAAAGCTATCCTTCAGTTAAAACACATGTGATTCCAGCCACCTCAGCAAAATTCTCCTTCTTATATTATTCTAATAAGGTTTGATATTTTGCGAATTTAAACTAAAGAAATATCTATTTAATAAAACACAATATGCTTTTGGTAATTTTTTTACATAAGCAGATAGTCTGTTGACATAAAATCGTTTCATTCTTTATTGACTTCAAAGCTAATCAAACATAAGAAATTAAACAAAATATTTATAATAAACTTAAGCAATATAGCCAAGAAATTTGTTATTTTCTTTCACTGTAAAAAATATTGATATCATATACAAGAACATCAAACTTCGGATCAGAATAGGAAAAAAGTTATGAAATTGTTAGTCTTTGGTTTCTTTATTTTGAACTGTAACTAAGATACTGTACATTTTCTAGGATCATTAGATGTGGTACACAAATTTCCTGTATCTATTGCCACTGACTGCACAAGTGCAGTATCTAATAAATGCTTATACAGGATCTAGTATTTATCTGGCATTTTAGGGCAGTAAAAATTACTACAATAATCACAAAGATGCATAAATTGTACTTGAATATCACACTCTTCTACACATTTTTCTAAGCAACCATTTCTTATAATACATGCAAGCTACATTTGAACTTTCAGAAATGTTTTTATATATGTTTTTTACTCTAAATTTTTTTACTGAATGCAGATATTTTACTAAGATTTATTGTGTTCTTAGATACAGTAGGTCCTAAAAGTGTACAACCACTAGATATTTTTTTGCACCTTTAATTCTCATAGCAGCAGCTAGGGTTTTAGAATGAGGTAGTCTTGTTTTGTCTATAAATTGTTCAATTGCACAAAGAAATTTTTTCTATTTTTTAAGTTCCTTGTGCAAGAGCTAAATAAACTAAAAAGAAGACAATAGTTGATCCTCACATGGCTACTGATGACTAACTTTGTAAGCTGATTGCTTAATAGTTATTTCCAATACCATCACAGACTCTCTTAAAATAAAATGAAGCCCCCCCCCCCAAAAAAAAAACTTTAAGTTTAGCATGCACTATGAAATTGTGATTGCGGTGGCAGAGATAATGTTTTTTTCTTATTTTTACACTATGCCAAACTACCATCCTTGAAATACATTATTTTCTTAAAGTTTGGAAATTCTGAAGTAAAACAAGCCTTTGGAAAGAAACTACTGCAATAGTATCATATATGAAACAATTACTATAATACCCATAGAAATAACTTCCAGCAAACAGTTTAACAGAAAATATGCTAACTAAGTAGGAGTGTGACTTGAGTGTTTTTTGACTGATATTCCCATATTAGTCAAATGTGAAGTTTTGTAAAAATCTAATAAAATGCATTCATTTTAGATCTGCTCTTTAAATATTCTGATTAGGTTCTGCAATATGTTTTGCCAAGACTTTCATACTTGATAAAAACTCTTTTTAAAGTTACATGTAGATAGTTATTGAAATGAGTTTTGAGCAATATGTAGTCACCCACAGTGGAAATGTACAGAACTCTTCAAATGAAGTTTAAAGTAGGTTCTGCAAACAAAGGGCAAGCATATCCTTCATTATTAACATCACATATATAATGAAGTAAAGATCACTAGTAAACACTTTAACAGATTTTTCATGAATGTCAACATTAACTTGACAATTTAGTTAATGAATTATATAGAGGCAGACTTAATAAGTTCCTATGAGACTTTGTAAGTGACCGAGCTCCTGTAAGTCCAGTTAAAAGAGACTACTTGGTCTGAAGACTAACAATTTAAAAAAATCCAGTTTTGTGGTAAGAGTTTTCAGTTTTACAAAAGCACAAGAGCTCCTTTGAAGAAACAAGGTATTTTTGCTTTTTTTTTTGCATGTAAACAATGTATGAGAGTATAAGGTGCTTGAAAAATTTTTTAACATGGTATCAGAGAATATCTATATAAGGAATAACTGAAAGTAAACTCTTTTCAATAACCTGATTCATCTTTAGTTTAAATTCATATAATTTAAAAGTTTTTTTTACTATACCTTTATAAGAAAAATGACTATCAAGACTGTTTTTTTTAACCATAATGCTTTCTAAACGGAGTAAGAAATCAAGTAACTTTTTTTTTTAGGAAGAAACAATGTGAGTACCATTGTAATAAAAGGCCAAAAACAAATCTTTGGTTTTTCATTTTTTTTTAGTCTCAACAATTTTTTTTAGTCTCAACTTCTAGCCACACTTGTACTACAACCACTCTCTTTAAAAACTGAAAATTGTAAAAAAATAACCAA
Organism: Latrodectus hesperus; assembly: GCA_037975125.1. Lineage (NCBI taxonomy): Eukaryota > Metazoa > Arthropoda > Arachnida > Araneae > Theridiidae > Latrodectus > Latrodectus hesperus. The sequence goes on along the minus strand of CM075854.1, from coordinate 487,435 downwards.
GTACTGCCATTTTTATATTTTCAGAGCCTTTGGAAATTTCAAAATAATTTAACTTAATATTTAAGCTCAGCAAATCATTGAAAATTAAGATATTTTCACAACTCAGTTACACCAACATGAGTACCAAATTTAAAGAAAATTTGAGTTGGTCATGCTACCAATCTTTAATTTTTCAGGTGCCTTAGTATGGATATAATAATCAAATTTTAACAGTGAAAAGACATGGAATGGTAAATAATTATTTAAAGCAAGTTAAAACATGAATAAAATTTTCTTTGATTTATTAAAATCTAAAGCCTGCCACACACGATAGGATTTTTCCTTAGGATTTGTTGGAGGGGGTAGACAGTAATTAAGCACTCACTTCCCTCAAACTCTGCTGACTACAGTAGGGGAGGCACATCTAGAGTGGGAAGTTATTTTTAAGGGTGCCATTTTTCAACATTTATTGCTTTTGGCTCAAAATGTGTGCCTTGTAAATGGAAATCGAAAATCGCCAAAAATTTCAATCATTAAAAGAGCTTTTCTGTCAATTTTATGACTTGACATATTTATGCGTCTTTTTAGTTTTTATTGTTGTATTCATTTGTCTGCCATTAAATGTTATTATAGGAAGTTAAGTAACGCGAGTATATTAGGCACAGAATTATTATTGGCTGTTGCTTTGGACTGTGATGAAGGTGAAAAGAAAACAAACAATAAAAAAAAGAAATGGGCAAAAAAAAATTGGTGCTGCAGCGTGAAACTCTTTCACACCTAAATTTGATAACAGAAATACAGTCGGAAGATAAAGATTTCTTTAATTACATGAGGATGAATGAAAAATTGTATGCAACGTTGTTGGATAAGGTAATACTTTTCATTATAAGAAAAGATACATCCATGCGCTCATCTTTAAGTTCTCATGAACCATTAAGTGCAGCTTAGCGCTTTCTGACAAGCGGTATTAATTAAAGAGCCCCATTAGTACATCAAAAAGTTTATATAACGAGTATTAATTATTATTATTTATTAGTAGATATAAAATCACACAATTATTAATTTATTATTTATTATTCAAGTATTCTTGGATTTTACAATATTTTCTTAAATGATTTTTAAATAAAAAGGTAACAAATTAACATTTACCAAATGATAAATAACTGAAATTGCATTTAATTTCAATTTTGCTTAAAGGTGAATAATTTTCTTTTGTTATTCTTAATCAATTTATTATTTTTAATTATCTAATTTTATCATTGTTTAATTGTATAAAGAATATTTAAGGAAAACAACAGAATAATATCAACTAATACCTTTATATTATTGTTTAAACTTAATTCATATTTAAAAATATAAAAAATTAAAATTTTCAAATGTTCATTTTGAAGATTTGTAAGCATTCTGAAATAAAAAATATATTGTTTTCTAATAAAGCTTATTATAAAATTTCATAGTTAAATTTTACGTTAAATGTGTAATTATATATATTCATTCAGATAGAGAATAATTTTACAAAATAAATTATTTAACTTATTTCATCACCATTCTCAACAAAACTTGTATCCAAATTTGTGGAATTGCAGTTTCGTCCAGAAATGATATACATTTAAAGTACCATAAAGTCGGCACACATATGCATCCTCCGTGCTTACACCACTTTGTTTCGATTCATTGATTTTTCTCTTTTATAGGTTCTACGGAGGGCATTAATTTTTTTCCTTTACTTCGTTAATTGAAGCTTTTTCATCTATCTTTTTGTATATTTCTAATAATTTTTCATAAGCTAACTTTCTTTTTATTTTATTTGTGTAATCGACGCTCATTATTTGCCACAAACAATGCTCATCTTTATAGATTTCAATAAATTCCTGCAATATTTGCTTCATGACATTTTTAAAAAAGGGATCTAATGTTCATGATGTTTCATAAAACGTAATTCTAATAAATTTCAGTAAATGAGAAATTTCAAATATTACTTTCCCCAAGTATCGCCAAGAAATAATTTGCAACCCTGTGAGACAGACACGTGACAACGGGAAGCAATTGCTTACTTCCTGTGTTGGAAGAAAAATCAGAACTTGTTTGAATTTTCTTGAACCTGTCCAACTTCCCCACACACGGTACAACTTGTTCACGTACAACAAATCCATAGGAAACATTCTATCGTGTGTGGCGGGCTTAAGAATAAAATTAACAAAGTGAATTTTAGGATTTTTCAATGAGGCAGTCTATGAATCTTGAAAGCTAAATTCTATTACAAAATATATGGTTAACAAATTAATCGTAATTTGATAATTTAGTCAAAACCATAATCAACTTACAGAATTAAAATTGAAAAACATGCAGTATGATTCCAGAAACTGAGATAATTAGTCAAATCACTCAGTAGTTTGAGTTTATTTTTATATCACAAATTTCATGAAAAAAGAAAACTAATGCTTACCAATACTTTTTCTTTTGGAATATGAAGAGATTTTCTGCAATCCTGAACTACCAGGTGCACTTCTGCTTGATGAAACTGAATGTCGCTTGTAATCATCTCTAGAAGATGAATGTCGTGACATTGTTTCCTAATGAAGTTAAATTCAATCTGGAAGAAAAATATCTTGTTAAAATTAAAATGTCTACAAAAAAGTTACATACAAATGATATTTTTAGAAACATCAGCATTACAAAATGAGAATATCAAATAAAATAAATTAGTCACATATTGCTCTTAAAAAACAATTATCAATAACTTTTAAAATATTTAGTCCCAAAATAATTTTTATCATATGCATCTCTTTTATCACTTTGACAGAAAATAATAAGCAAAGGCCATTTTTTGAAATTTATATCTATTCACATTAAGAGAAAGCAAATTTTTACTTTAAACACAAAAGTATTGACATCTAAAAATTGATATTTTTTTTTAAAATAATACAGCATTTCTAGAAATTAAGAGCTTATAATAATTTAAAAAATAGTCTACTATGCCTTAACAAAAAATAGGTGAAGGTATCATTGGGAAATACTGTCAGTAATATAACAATTCAAAGATAATGAAATTATATGCACAAGAAAAGTGATTACACAGCACATAACAACAAAGTAATTATCAGTCTATTAACTCATGTACCTCCTAAATTAAATAGTCATTTTATGATATTTATAACCTCTTCAGCTTTTTCTAAAGGCATAGTTCAATGTGTAATTTTTAATAATGGAAGCATACTTTTATTATAATTTAACTTATAATAAAATGGAGCAAAAATATGCAATTGTTGAAAAATATTTCGGTCCCTATTGATTTATAATTTTATTATCTGATATTTCCAAACATCAGGTTGATATAAATGGTGATATAAATTTACATTAGGTTGGTGAAAATAAAAATGTAAATCAAAAGGTTTACTTATAATCAATTTAATGCATATAAGGTGCACATGTATCATTTTATTCTATTCCTTTTTTTTTTTATCTTGAAATAGAAATAATTATTTTATTAATGTTAATTCAATAAAAAAAACTTGTTGTGCACATTTTGTTACATTCATATATCAAAAGAAGTGTTAAATCTTTTTTTTGGCTAAAAGAAAGATGGTGTCTTATCTCTAAAAAATATTTTAAGCTTTTAAGAGATGATATTTGAAATATCTTGAAGTATCAATTTCTGCAGAGGTAAATTTTACTAAATGGTACAGTTTTATATCAGAATTATAATATTAATTTTTGGTACGTTGTGTATTTTTTAAGACATAGTTAATTGCATTGTATTACAAGATGTTTATTTCTTGAATGCCAAGTAAAAATATATTCTGCCTTAAATATTATCCATTTAAGAGTATTTAAAATATTTTTTTATTCTACTGATATTTTACAAATATTAAACAGCAACATTTAGAATATATCTTTACCTGGAAACATCTACAGATGCAGGATGAAGGAAAAATATAACAAGAATGCACCCATGAAGTGCATAGTACTAACAGCAAATTAAAAACCCAAAATTTAATTTAATCGTGAACATTTTGATTTTGAGTGCTAAGAGAATTGTACAATGATTGTCATTAAACTTTTACTACATGGTTTGGAATGAAATTAAAGAAGCCACCTAGTATGTTTTTACTTTTTTATAATATTGATCACAATTTTATAATGTTAAGAATAAATGATGATATTTTTATTTAAACAATGGATTTAAATGAAAATTAAAAAGCACAACAACAAATGTTTTAATTAATAGTTGAAAGGTCATCCAAAATGTTACTAACAGAAAAATGCAACAAGTAAATGTAATGTGCATACATTAAAAAAATATGTGTACTTAAAATCAGAAATTATATATATATATATACAAATATAAATATTAGTACTCAAGTAGAATCTTGTTAATCATTTCAAAAGTAAAAAATTGTTATCAAATATTACAATGTAGTAACCATTTACTGCATAAGCTTATTCTTTTATTTTTAGCACATATATGTTTTAAATATATATTAATTTTCTGTAACTGTGTAACATAAAGATTGGAAAATGAATTAAGAGTAGAGATTTAATTCCTTTTAGAACATGAATTTAAAATATTTTCATCCAAAAGTTTTAATAAGGACAAGTTAACTATTCATTTTTTAAAAATAATTATTAAAATCTGCAACACTTGGACACATTTTAAAACAAAAATTATCAATAGGATAATAGATAAATACCTATATATATTTATATCTACTTTAAAAGCAAAATAAATTTTAAGACTTTCTCCTTTTTATTATAAAATTTTACTGTGCAATGAGCCTCATTTAAAAATCACAAAATTTAAATTTAAAAAATTATTTTTCAATTTATATAACACATATAGCATTAAATGAGAAATTGCATAAGCTAGTAAAATTTAAAAATACAAATTTGCACACTTTACTTTCATTATTCATTCATTTATTTGAACATTTTATTATTTAAATAATGATTTACTTTCAATTTCTAATAGAATTAAGCTTAATTTTGATATACATGATAGGTTTTGTTAGGAGTTTTTTTATGAGATAAATTTCCTATATTTAATCCTTTTATACGAGAAATCAATTTGAAACATAATTTAATAAGCAATTTCAATGAAGTAGTAACACGTAAATTATTACAATAATATATAGAGCAAATAGCTATTGAGATCTTTGGGTAAGAGTTTTTAATTTGAAAATCAAGCCTGCTTCTTTTTTTTTTGTTTAAATGTTATTTTAAAATATTTTGAATTGAAAACTTTGTTCTTGAATAGAAACTTTTCTGTAAGACTTATAGATCAATATTCGGTAAAATTCTAGCATCTGGTACTTGGCATAAACCAGCACAATATTTAAAATTCTAATCAAATTTTCATCACATTAGAATTTCTCATGTCATAGAAGATTTAAGACAAGTGGACATGTCATAGAAGATTTAAGACAAATGGACACATCATAGAAGATTTAAGACAAATGGGCACATCATAGAAGATTTAAGACAAATGGACACACAGAAGATTTAAGACAAGTGGACATGTCATAGAAGATTTAAGACAAGTGGACATGTCATAGAAGATTTAAGACAAGTCAAAACATAAAATATCCATTCTGACGCAGCATATAGCTTTGGCTTATTTGATACACATGCCAGGGTACTAGAATTAGACCACTGTTTTTATTAATTTCCAACCCAGCAAATTCACTACCAAAAAGTTGCTAGAAATCATAAAAACATGTTTTATGGTAAGTATATAATCAGAAATATAAATATTTTCATTCAAGCAATATTTTCATTTCATATATCATGAAACCAATAATTTAAATGTTGACTAAATAGAATTTATTTCAAAGTTTTGAATATAAGATTCCAAATATCCAGATATATAATAATTAGGTAAAATAATTATGATAGCTGCATGAACTATCATATTTTAAGTTGGTAATGAAATTATAAAAAGAATTAGGCTAAATATTAAAAATAATTAACAATAAACATTTCAATATATATATAAAAATTATAAAAAATGTATAAAATTTGAAATGTAAACATACCACTTATTACAACCTAAATGGTTTACTTTATTGGAATACCTGTATAAAAACATCAACAGTAAAATAATTAAGAGAGTTCAATAAATATCGAAATTCTTTAATATTTTGTCAAAACTACAAGTCCACTACTTGCTTTTTTGTTTTCGTAAAATTTCGCTTAAATGTTCCATACAGAATTTAATTTATATATTTTTTTTATCTTATAGCATTTAAAAACTGTTAGAAAATTAATTAAATGTGAATGCAGAACATTTGTTTCTCGCTTTGCATAACTAAAGGAAATAAAAGGTTTGGTTAGGTTACGACAAAAACTGTTTTGGAGCTTTATGCTCGAAGGCTTATAGCTCGCATTGAAAAGATTTTTCAGAAAGCGCTTTAGACACAGAGAAAAAGCAGAATTCTCATAATTTATCTAGAAAATAAAAAATTATATGGACATGGAGCGAGAGTTTGATGAATTCTCATCTTCTAGAAGTTTTTAGTGCTGCTTCAAGATTAAAAATAAATTTAATTTTTCTTACAGGAAATCACATATTTTATTTTATTCTTGATCTCAGATAAACTTACTTCAAAAAATGATGTTTAAAATTGAAATATCTAGACCTATCAAAGAAAATATTTGATACTCAAATATATCAATGTAGAAGGACAGAAGAAAACAAGTTTAAAGTGGCAACAAGACACGTTTTTTCAAGTTCATGAATTGCTAATCGAAGGAATATTCATGCATTGATTGATTGATTGAACAAATTTTAGATTTTTCTTTTATTTCAAAATTTATTCGTTGTGAAATTTTTTAAATCAAAGGAAATGTATATTTAAGTTATACAGTAAAGTTGAAAGTTATTAAGCGTATTTTTGTTGAAAGAAAAAAAGAGACAGATTTTATTAAGATATACTCTTCCGTTGCCATGTTGTGAAAGTTTAAGAAAAATATAATAAGACAACTCTTATTCCACCAATCACGAAATAATGTAGATTTGAGATATTTCCTGTATTCAATCGATAAGAAGAACACAAAAATTTGTTTATTTTCATGCCGGCAATTTCGTTTCTACTTCAACTATCCTTTATTGCTACAAGCTTTTCACAGTAATTGTTAATTATTATATCATCGTAATTTCTTCAAAAATGTCTCTACGAAAACAAATACCTCGACTTTCTGCTCGGTCTATTTACAAGCGTAACGTAAGTTGTAATTTTATTGCATATATAGAAAATTAAATGTTGCTTAGGATATTTACATGCTTTGAAATTTGAGTTGGCGATCTTACTCAATAGGTGATACTATGTAAATAATAAATTCAGTGTAAAAAAATAATGATGATATGTGTGGTAATAAATAGCAATTGCTTAAAGAGAAGAAATTTAGAATATGTGTTTAATTTACTTGTCATTAAATTTAGAAATGTAAATTCATAAATGATTTTATTTATTGAAAAGATCCATGCTTTAACAAATAAATAAGTCATTCTGTAACATCAATCATGAATTTTAGTAAGCATTGTAGAAAAACCAAAGTGCCAAATGTAAGTTTGCATTTGTCTTGAATAGAAAAATGTATATCAAAAATTATTTATTAGTATATCACTTACAGATTTTGAGGGGCACCCTCAAGTATATTTTTACCGTTATCTGTATTCACATGTGTGTTAGAATTAATTGATTTTTTTTAAATTAATTTATTTTTGATAATTTTGGTGTGTTGCACTAGCTTACTTTTCTGTACCTAGCCATGAGAGAAACAAATTATGGTGTGTTTTTAATGTTTAAGTAATTCAAAAAACCTTCATTAAATTTCATATATGCCATATTTCATATTTCATAAATTTCAAATATAAATTTCATATAAAATGCCATAGTTTGATTTATTGATTCTGATGCCGTATAATCCTTTCGGTGTATTTTAAAATGTTTTGGCTATCAAAAAAATGTTGCCAAGCTGATGTAATTGTTATCCATAAACTCGGGCAATCCTTTAGTTAGTGATATTTATTGGGCATTCAGCTTTTTTTTTCAAACACCAGCTGAATATAAATTTCAAATAGGAAAACTTGCAAAATTTTTCATTTTTAAAAATAATGTAATTTTATTTAAGTATGTCAAAAGTATTGCTTTCTTTAAAAGAAAAATTAAAATCATGTCTATGGATTTAAAATTGTAATGAAAATTACAATTTTTTCTAACTGAGCTTTCAAAATTATTAATGTTTTTTTTGTTTACCGTTGCTTATTACAATACAAGCAATAATTTCAAATAAATATGACTTGTATAAGTTTTATATATTAAAAATTCAAGTGCAAAAGTATGCCCTGTGCTATGAAATACGATATCATAATTTTCAACTTACAGACATTTTTTCCCCAAAAATTTTGGTCAACATCTGTAAAGGAAGTACCTAAAATGTGATCAATATACATTTGTTATATAAATTATGTTGCCAAAATTAATCAAGGCTTAAGAATAAATTTAGAGTTTAATTTGTCATTGACTTATGATGCTACATATTATGATATTAATTAGTAATGTAATGAAAATTTGATAATAATCTTAATTTATCTATTGCAAATGGTACATTATTACAAAAGAAAATATTTTCTTGTGCAATATTACATAAACTTTCTTTTCATTCATCATCAAAATTGCAACATGATTTTTTAAATGATTTTTGTGAAACTAAAGTTCAAAAGTTTAGTATTCCTGATGTTAGTATAGAATCAATGAGTTCAATGAATTTATTATTTTGGTTCTTTAATTAAAATTCATGGATGGTTTTACTATGTTAAGCAAAACATTTTGTAACTTTTCTCATCATTTGAGGAAATATTCTGGAAATGATGTATTTGCTTTGTGATGTATTTTTTATAGTATTTTCTAGTTTTAGAATTAAAACAGTATATTAATATCTTTGTTTAGCTACTCTCACTTAATGTGTCAAAATAACAAAGATTATTTTTATATTTATTAAAGTAGTCCTAAAAGATATGTTAAATTTTTCAAATATATTTGAAATAAATCTGCATTTTATATTCTATATATTCATTCAAGAGAATATGGTCTTTGTTAAAAATTATTTATTTTTAATGTATATTTAATTTGTTTGGTATGACTAAACAATATACACCATTTGGTTGAATTGTAATAATATTGTCAAATTAGTCTGAAAATATAAATGTTTACTCCAATATTTTTTAACTTGATTGATTATACAATACTAGTATAGTTTTAAGAAATAGCAGAAAGCAGTATGTAATGATTATATTTTCCAATAAAAATTTTATTTTCTTGATCTTTGATTTTAAATTTCATCTGTTTTGGATTTTGTTATATCAGTGATAACTAATAAGCAATTAAAGTTAATAAATATCTATATCAAGACATATTTAATTAGTTTGAATTAAATATATTTTTTTATATAAATGTTCTATGTATTCATATTTTTTCTGTTCTAATTCTTAGTTATATGTCTTTTATAAAATAAAAAAATTGAACTTTATTTTTTCAAATTGAATATTTAAAAGGAAGTAAATTAAGAATATTAATTTGGTAGTTTATTTTAAAAGTGAATATGATAATTATGGAATAGACAATATTTTCCAAAAGTTACTTATTTTTTTAACTAGAATTATCATTCAAAAATAAATCAGTATACATTTTATCAAATGAAACAAATTTCTTTAAATTTAAAGTCCATTTCCATCTATATTTAATTTCATGTAATTCCATCTGGGATATCAATTGAACAATGATTTAGACTAATAGTTATCTGCTTATAGTTATTTAAACAAAAATATACCCTTTTATGCATGTGCAAGCAGTCTTAAGCTGTACAATATATCTAATCTTCCAGTTTCAGTTCTTGAAGTTTCATTATTTTAAAAATAAAGATGATCTCAGATGTTGCTCTTTTCTTCGGCGTTCACCATTCTGTAATTTCATGTTTATGGAAACAATTCCAAACCACACAGATCGAAGGCCAGTAGCCGGTTGCTTCTCTGAAGCCTGTGGCTAGTTTCCTAAGGGTTACAAACCCCGCAGAAGATCGATATATTGTGGTTTTAGATATATTGTGATGATCGATATATTGTGGTTTTAGCCAAGCAGAATTGCAGAGTGACATCTATAGTTATAGAGTCCATTCTTCTTCTTCTTCTTCTTAGAATTGGGTTTGTATGCCATTGGGCACCTCTGCTTTTATCAGCATTTTGTACCATTAACTCCAAACCCAATGTTTCCTAGTTCCAGTTGCTCAGGTCACCCACTTTATTAATAAAGTCCGATAACCCTTTAATGGAGTCTAGGTGTAACTCTCTAGTATGGATGATGCCTAAAGAGGTTAATCTAGGGAGGGCAAGAGCCTTGCATTCATAAATGATATGCTCTGCCGTTTCCTCTTGCGTATGACATTTCCAGCAGATAGGGTCTTGCTGAAACAGTCCCATCTGGTCAGAGAGTCAGTCATACTAGGGATAGCTTCCTGACTTTCACCAGAAGATGGTTTATAGGTCATTTCTACCTCAAGTGAAGGATTCATTACTGCCCCTTTACAAGACTGCCTCTGAGTTCCCTTGTCTTTTTCAGCAAGGTCTACTTCAGAGGCATCACCTGCAGATGCAGAAAGGTTTGTTATTTCTTGTGTCTTTTCAGCCACAAGATAACAATTTATAAGCTCAGGTAATATAAGTCCACCCAGCATTGCCTGAGATACTGGGCAAGGCAAATTACTCTAGAAGTTTGCCAGGCAACTAGAGGCTCCGTTAAGACACCAATACCGCGGTGCCAATTAGCCCTAGGCACGGATCGCATAACACCAGGGTTTACGGGAGCTGGTTCGTGGCCTCTGATTCTATATTCAAGGCTATCCTGTCATTCCTACAGGACGTTCGGTGATCCACCACCTACCGACGCGCCTGGTAGCTGCTCAGGCCCCAGGATACAGAGTCCATTGGTAAGGTGATATCTGCTGCTACTGTACGCCAAAGATTACATATGAGTGGACTGTATGCTCGAAACCGGCAACACCATAATCAAAACAAAGGACACCATATTTGGCGAGATATCTCTTAGATAATATCACATTTATACCAAAATTATATAAAAGGGAACTCAGTTATGCATACTATTCAACAATTTTACCTAAATATTTTTAACATTTTAAATTTTTTTAAAAATTTGATGAACTTGTTCATTTACTTCATAGTTTGAAGCTATACAACATAGCTTGGCACAATAACGGCCGTAAGACGTTTTTTTTAACATCAGTGTCTTGTTTTTATTGTCGTGTGCCAGCCAGGCTGGCAATATGGGGTTGCCTGCTCCACTTTTCCAACTAAACCATATTTTAGTGTAGAGTCCGACTTCCTCAGTACACACATCCCATAGGAACCCGTTTATAGGGTAGGCAACCATTCACTCCACATTCATACAAGTAAAGGACAAAGACAGAATAGATAGAGAGAGAAAGTACATCCGTGCCCGAACCGGGATTCGAACCCAGGTTCTCCCTATCTGCAATCAGGCCGAGCTGTCAGCCGAATGGTTAGCGCTCTTGCCTTCGGTTCAACAGTTCGTGGGTTCGAATTCCACCTTGGGCATGGATGTTTGTAGTGGTTCGGATTCCACTTTAAACCGTAAGTCCCGGTCTAATTAGCCCTCGTGTGCAAAATATGACCGTTGAGCGACAAGCAAACCAAACTATCCGCAGTCAGACACGCTGACCACTAGACAAGTTGGGCACATCAGTGTCTTACAATGCATTTTTTAAATACCTACTGCATATTACAGCCCTTCTAGATGGAATCTTTATAGATACTGGGCCTTATTCATGGATTGCAAGGGAATAAACTAGTAAAACTATAAATCGTTCACTCTGACAGTATGCTTGGCAGAAAATAAACACAACACATATTTTTCCTGGTTTAACAGTAGCTAAGATTGAACCCCGGAAACTTCAATTCTGAACAGCGTGGTTATACCTCTGGGACATGGTAAGACTATATAATGAGCATTATTTAAAAGAATATAAAACTTATTACATTATAGTATAATGTAAATATATTTGGAATTTTTGTTTTGCTTTGTTTATTTTTATTGTTTTAGAATTATTTTTATTGCGTTGGAATTATTTTAACGCATTTAAAAAAACCAGTGTTAGAATACTCAAAAATTGGATTAAAATAAAAGAAATATTGGAGTAAATTTAACAAAACAATTAAGTCTGGCATTACTCTTGTCGAGAAATAGCTCTCTCTGAAACGGAAGATTTCATGTTCGATTCCACCTACGCACAGCGCACAAGATACCAAACATAATTCTGCCTACCATGACAATAGCTCTCACAAATTTGTCTATGTCTGTCTGTGGCAGGGGAACAAGACTTGCTCCATTTTCGACAGGTAAAGCCAGAAATGGAAGCCGCCTATCTCGGCATACAAAATGCCTCGATAGAGATTTTGGCAATATTTTTATTATTATTGTTATATTATTTTGGGAAAAAATGTGTTTTATATATTAACTATACACTTACTTCCAAAAGCTAAGCATGGAGAGGAAAATGTTAATTTCTGGAAGCCAATCAGAATTGAAGAGGATGCAAATCGCTGCAGAAGTAAAGGGAAGTATGCAAATATGTTAGGTAACAGCCAATCGCGCTTTCATGTCAAGAAATATGCAAAAAGGGCAGTCTTATAAGATATCAGCTTTATGAAGGACTATAGAAGTTGATTGTAAATTCTGATAGAGTTTAAAACTTTCGTACAATTTGTTTTCTTGACATACGTGTTTCTATGACTTTCGGAAGACGAATGGAAGATTCTGAGCATTGGCATGCTATGGGGCACATTGAAGCAGGACAGTCTAACTCAGATATTATTCTTTTCTTCGGCGTTCATCATTCTGTAATTTCATGTTTATGGAAACAATATCAAACCACACAGACAGTTGTCCAAAGGCCCGTAGCCGGTCGCCCAAGGGTTGCAAACCCCGCAGATGATCGATCTATTGCAATTTTAGCCAAGCAGAATCGCAGAGCGACCTTCACACATGTGACATCTATGGTGTCAACGTCCATTGGTAAGGTGATATCTGCAGCTACTGTACGTTGAAGATTACATATGAGTGGACTGTACACCTGGGTACCTCGAGTTTGTGTTTGTCTATCCGTCTAGTCTAGAGGGGCCTGATTAAAGTGGTGCTGGGAACATGTCAATTTAACTGTGTCTGACTGGGGCAATGTCATGTTTACTGATGAGTCAAGATTTGCTCTGGAGCCAGATGACAAGCATATAAAGATATGGCATGAACAAGGAATACACAATCAGCCCCAAAACATCACCGAGCATCACAGATTCCAAGGGGGAAGCAGTATGGTGTGTGCAGGTATTTCATTAGGATACCGCAGTGACCTGCACATCTTTAAACGGGGTTCTGAGACAGCTGTCTGGTATCAAGATGAAGTCCTAGAACCCATTGTGAGAATGTACGCTTCATCAGTCGGCCCTAATTTTGTTTTAATGGATGATAACGCACATTTCCATAGAGCTGATATCATCAATGACTACCTGGAGAGTGAAGGTATTGCGTGTATGCAAGACCAGCATATTCGCTTGACCTTAATCCCATTGAAAATCATTGGGGTGCTCTCGGTTGTGCTGAATCTTCACATTTCCCACCTCCAGCCACTCTTATTGGAAACTGTTCTACAAGAAGAATAGCTATTGCTTAATTCTACGGTGGTTGACCACCTAATTATAAGCATTGTCACAAAGTGTAAACTTTGTAAACAGAATGGGGTTATAACATACCCTATTGCTCTCTTTTTTTCATTTTATGTTGTTTATTTTCACTTTATACATTATTCTGTTTTAAATATTCAGTATGTCATTATCTGATAACTTAAAAAATTTAACATTGTTTTCATTTCTGTATATAATTATTGATTTTATTTTATGTAAAAATATATATGCTACTTTCCTGCCAAATTTTGTGTCAATCAAAGTAACATTTGTTGATTTTTTGCATCATGCTTAATTTTTGGAAATGAGTGTATATGAACATGTTTGTGTAAAATTATTATGTGTATGTAACATATGGATTCATATATAATATCGAAAATAATGAACTCTTATGAAAAAGCATGTAAAATCATTAGAGAATGATATGAAATTTAATGAAAACATACTTTTAGAATTACAATCAAATTGTTTAAAGTGGATTGCAAATATTGTTTCTATGTTGACAATAATAAATGACAACAATGTTTGTTAAACATATTGAGCAACAAAAAGTTGCTTAAATACATTTTCATTATTATTAAATCATTATGAAAAAACAGGAATTGATCCCTCTACATTTTTTAGTATTGGAACCTGAAATTCAGCAAGGTGAAATAGTGAAGAAAAAAGATGGCCGTGGAAGGCCTAGAAAATATCCAATACAAAATGTCCAAAACATTTTAAAATTGGATAGACTTCGGATTAGTAAGGCAAGAAACATTAAGCAGTTAAATGTGGTAACAAAAGACTTTTAATGATAGTTCAGAAGCTGCTGATTTGTTTCCTTTTTTCATACTTTTATAAATTATCCTAGAAATCAGCTTTTCCATCATTATTAGGCCTCTCAATTCAGCAGATAATGAAGAATTTGTAATGGATAATATTTATTGCCTTAGCAATATAGTAGATAGGAAGCCTGATGACATAATGGTAACATTTAACACATAGAAGAACAGGTCTGAGATTTGATCATTGGGCTAGGCAAGGTGGACTCAGCTTTTTATCCCTTTAGTTGGTCCATAAATTTAGCTCCAAGCACGCTTGGGAACTAAACACTGGGGGTTTCACATTAGGCTGACAACCTGACTGAGACATATGCTTTGTACTCCAAGGCCATCAGCATGGAAAACACTCAAGGGCACTGTAGGCATTGGCTCACATATGAACTGTTGTGCCTCTGATTTAGTTCAGTATTTTGTAATACAGTAAGCATTTATTTTTAGAAGCTCGTAAGGAATGGTAAAATAGTTCTTTGTATTAGAAGTTCATAAAAAATAAAATAATTATACTCTTTAAAATGATTAAACTCTTTTTTTTACCAAACCTCTTTCTATTAGTAAATTAATATTAATTAAAATTATTTATCATTATTTATATATAAATTAGCATTATTTTTCCTTTTTGACTTACGAATAAAACATTGTTCCTTTGTTCACTGAATGTTTGTTGAGTATTGAATTAGTAGTAGTGGCGTGGAATAGAGTAAAACTTGTATCAAATATCAGTCTTTAGCTCAATTTAGAACTAAGTTTTGCTTCAAAATTTTGATTATAATGTTTGTGGTTAATTTAAAACATAATTTACTCTGATTTAAATTCCCTGTGAAGTTACTTATTTAGTGAATTTAACTAACCTATGTATCGTTCTACTGCAGAATTCTTTCTCAATGCAAGAAATAAGGTTCTGGCTCTTTTCCTCTTTTTAAAATTGTTATCTATGTATAACCATTAGGTGTAAAGAAATATAAATGTGGTATGACCAATCTCTAGATTCCTATCCAGTAACTATTTTAAATTTATTGATATATAATTTTTTGCATAAAAAATATTTTCTTTTTCCTTCAGCAAGGAATGATTTTATCTTTCATTATATGTGATGTTTTGGAACACATAAAACAGATTTGCTTTCAATTCTTAATAGATTCTTTCTACTCCTCATTCTATTTGCTTTAATCTATTTGAGATTTCATTTTATTACTATAAATAACTTTGTGATGCACTATTATTTTATAGCTTGTATATTTTTATTTGTTAAATTAGAAGTTCACGTTTTCACAGGTAAATTAACAATTCAGTCAGAAGTGATTTCTTAAAATTTGTTCCCTTCATTTTAGCATGCAGTATAGTAAAAAATAACCAATATAAATTAAATTGTATTTCATTACATTAATTTTTGCTTTTTACAATTAATAACTAAGTATTTCATTTGTACTCTTGTATTGTTCAAACTAGACATTTAAGCCAAAACTTTACTTTGAAGTAACTTTTTTAATTTTTTAAATTTCGTTTATTCCATTGTGCTGTATATAAAAAGATCTAGTTTAAAAAAAGCCTTCAAAATTTAGATGAAACATTTTTGGTAAAATCTAAACCAAGTAAGTATATGGTAAGTCATTGTCAATTATATATTTGCTGAACCTTATTTAAAATCATTTAAATGGAATTCATCAAAGCAGGTACATTCATCTAATCTTTTTTTATATAGAGTTATGCTATTTAATTTATTTAATCAAATAAATTTGTATCCTTTATATAAATTTTTCATTTTCAAATAACAATCTTAATTTAATTATGTAATTTTAGTAAATTTTATGTAATTTTAGATCATTATAATCTGAAATCGTGATGTTTTTTTTGTCTTTTTAAATCTTCAATAGCTAAATTTATTGAGCTTTAATCTGATCGTTGTTATAGGCAAGGTCGATTCAGCCTTTTATCCCTTTAGTAGATCGATGAATTGATTACCAATCACGCTCGGGAATTAAACACTGGGGGTTTCACATTAGGCTATGAACCTGACTAGGACGTATGCTTTGCACTCCCGGGCCATCAGTCAGGAAAACACTTTAAGGGCACTGTAAGCGTTGGTCCAAAAATGGGCTGTTTGGGCACTGGTTAAGTTCAATTTTAAGAATACAGTAAACATTCATTTTTATTAACTCGTAGGGAATGGTTAAATATTTCTTTGAATCGAAAGTTTAATCGAAAGAAATAAAGTAGTGGTAAAAAACAATGGAGCTGTACAGATTTTGTGCGATTTCCAATTTTCGCACTAAGTGCTCCACAGCTATGTCGCCAACATAAATTACGTCATTACAAGCAATATCCATCTACCAATACTGATCACGTTCGAACTTCATGTTTGAAATCGCAAGCTTTTTCGAATTCCAAATATCAAAATTTTGAATATTTTGTTATAATTTAGTACTATAGAAGTATTATATAAAGCTCTAATAACTAGAAACAAATTTATTAAAACTCAAATTTCAATATACAATGCAACTGCGCACACCTTAAGAAAACTACAGTGTACCGCTACCTACTACAGTGACAGTTGGGCAATAAAGCTAAATATCTAATGTTAAAAAATTTGATGTTTTATTTAAACTCAAATTTTAATATATTGGGCAATTGTGCCCACCTTAAAGAAACTTCAGTGTAGTGCTACCTAGTACAGAAACATCTTTGCAATAAATCTAAACTTCTAACGTTAACAAATTACATCTTTTATGCAAACTCGAATTTCAATTAACTGGGTGTGTGTTAAAATCTTAAACTACCTTTAAAAAATTTCAGTGCATCACAATTTTACACTAATGTGAAACACTCAATAGAACTTACTTAAAGAAGTATTTACTTATGAAAACATGCATTTTTATAAAAACTAGAGTTTCTAATAATAACTCTGAATGAAATTTAATGAAAAATAAAATAATTCACCTGGCAGAGAAAAAACTTTTTTAAGAGGTTTGAAGAAATCTTCTACTGTATTTTCTTTATGCTTTCTTTGCCATGCATAATCTGGGATGTATGAATCAAATTGACCAAGTGAATGATGAGCACCCCGTACAGATTCTTTTATCGGTTGACCAAATGAAAATTTGAAATATAACTTTAAAAAAATAAAAACAATATAGTTTTAAAGATTTCAAAACAATATTTTAAAAATTAGAAGCAATATATTTTCTGAAAATTCGAGATATTATACCTTTTAAAAAAATTTGTAGTCCAATAGCAGGAACATTAACGTAGCAAATTCATAAATTGTAAACAAATAAAATTAATCAAATGCAAGAGTTGCACACGAAATGAATTTTGCGTATGTCATATGATCACCTTAAGTCATAAAACAAAAATCTAGTCATTAAAAATGCATTCTGAACCATTATGGCACACTTTATCCCATGCTTGGTGCATTTTACCCTCTGTATAGTTCTCTACTCCTAGGCAAAAATAATTGTTATTACTTAAAATTAATAAGCATTTTTTAATCAAGTTACTTTGTATAAGTAAATCAATATCTATATAAAGTAAAATTAATTACAATTATTTATATATAAATTAGCATTTTTTTTATTTATCTTATAGATGCAACCATTGTTCCTTTGTTCACTGAATGTTTGTTCAGTATTGAATTGGTAATGGTGGCACGAAATAGAGTAAAACTTGTATTAGGATGTCAGTCCTTAGCTCAATTTGGAACTAAGTTTTGTTACAAAATTTTGATTATAGTGTTTGTGATTTATTTAAAAATCAATTTACTCTGGTTTAAATTCCCTGTAAAGTTACTTATGCCTTGAATTTAACTAACCTATGTATCATTCTACTGCAGAATTCTTTCTCACTTTAAAAAAGAAGATTCTGGCTCTTTTCCTTTTTTTAAAATTATTATCTATGTATAACCATTAAGAGTAAAGAAATATAATTGTGGGTATCAACAATCTAGATTCCTACAGGGTAATTCTTTTAATATATTGATTATTACTTTTTTGCATAAAAAAGTATTTTATTTTTTCCCTCTGAAAGGAATGTGATTTTATCTTTTGTGATACATGACCAATGTTAAATACTTTGAAACACATAAAACAGTCCCACCTTCTATATTTAAACTTAATTCTACTACTTATTCTATTTGCTTATATCTAATCTACTTGTGAGATTTCATTATATTATAATAAATAACATTGTGATACAATATTAATTCCTTCATGTACTATTATTTTATAATTTGTATATGTTTATTTGTTAAATTAAAAGTTCCCATTTTCACAGTTAAACTCGAAATTCAGTCAGATGTTATTTTTCAAAATTTGTTTTGTTATTTTAACATGCAGTATAGTAAAAAGAGAACTAATATAAATTAAATTTAGTAACCTATTTTTAGATTTACAATCAAATTGCTTAAAGTGGATTGCAAAAATTGTTTCTATGTTGACAATAATTAATGACAACACTGTTGTATGTTGTCAAAAATATTGAGCAACAAAAAGTTGTCTAAAAATATTATTTTGCTTATTATTAAATCATTATGAAAATACAGGAATTGATCCCTTACATTTTTTAATATAGGAACCTGAAATTCAGCAAGGTGAAATAGTGAAGAAAAAAGATGGCCGTGGAAGGCCTAGAAAATATCCATTACAAAATGTTGAAAACATTTTAAAATTGGATAAAGATAGACTTCAGATTAATAAGGCAAGAAATATTAAGCAGTTAATCGTGGTAACAAAATGCTTTTAATGATAGTTCAGAAGCTGTTGATTTGTTCCCTTTTTTCATACTTTTATAAATTATCCTAGAAATCTGCTTTTCCATCATTATCAAGTCACTTAATTCAGCAAATACTGAGGAATTTTTAATGTATAATATTTATTACCTTAGCAATACAGTAGATAAAAAGCATGATGCCGTAGTGGTAGTTTTTAACACTTTTAAAGCACAGGGCTCAGTTTTGATCGTTGTTATAGGCAAGGTTGATTCAGTCTTTTATCCCTTTAGTAGATCAATAAACTGATTACCAATTACATTCAGGAATTAAACACTGAGGGTTTCACATTAGGCTATCAACCTGACTAGGATGTATGCTTTGCACTCCCAGAACATCAGTCAGGAAAACACTTTATGGGCACTGTAAGCCTTGGTCCAAATATGGGCTGTTGTGGCACTAGTTAAGTTCAATTTTAAGAATACAGCAAACATTCATTTTTACTAACTCATAGGGAATGGTTAAATATTTCTTTGAATCGAAAGTTTATAAAAAATAAAGTAGTGGTAAAAAACTATGGAGCTGTACAGATTTCGCGCGATTTCCAATTTTCGCACCAAGTGCTCCACAGCTCTATTGCCTACATAAATTACGTCATTACAAGCAATATCCATCTACCAATACCGATCGTGTTCGAACTTCATGTTTGAAATCGCAAGCTTTTTCGAATTCCAAATATCAAAATTTTGAATATTTTGTTACAATTTAGTACTATAGAAGTATTATATAAAGTTTTAATAACTAGAAACAAATTTATTAAAATTAGAATTTCAATATGCCATGCAACTGTGCACACCTTAAAAAACTACAGTTTAGCCTCTACCTACTACAGTGATAATTAGGCAATAAAGCTAATATTAATGTTAACAAATTGCATCTTTTATGCAAATTCAAACTTTTAATTAACTGGGTGTGTGACGCCCACCTTAAAAAATTTTCAGTACATCACAATTTTACACTAATGTGAAATACTCAATCAAGTTTACTTAAGGATGTATTTACTTATGTAAACAAGCATTTTTATAAAAACTAGAGTTTTTATAATCACTCTGAATGAAATTTTAATGAAAAATAAAATATCTCACCTGGCCAAGAAAAGAACTTTTTTAATCGGTTTGAAGAAATCTTCTACTGTATTTTCTTTATGCTATCTCTGCCATAAATAATCTGGGATGTATGAATCAAATTGACCAAGCACATGATGAGCACCCCATACAGATTCTTTTATCGGTTGACCAAATGAAAATTTGAAATAGTATAAGTTGAAAAAAATCAAAACAATATAGTTTTAAAAATTTCAAAATGATATTTTAAAAATTATAAGCAATATATCTTCTAAAAATTCGAAATAATTTAATTTTTAAAAATATTTGAAGTCCAATAACAGGAACAATAACGGAGAAAATTCATAAATTGTAAACAAATAAAATTAATCAAATCCAAGGGTTGCACATGAAATGAGATTTGTGCATGTCATACGATCACCTTAAATCATAAAACAAAAATCTAGTCATTAAAATGCATTCTGAACTGTTAAGCCAGTCTGGCGGACTTTATCGCATGCTTGGCGCATTTTACCCTCTGTACAGTTCTCTACTCCTAGGCAAAAATAATTGTTATTCCTGAAAATTATTAAACATTTTATATCAAGTTACTTTCAATAAGTAAAGCAGTATTAATATTAAGTTTAATTACAATTATTTATATATAAATTAGCATTGTTTTTTTTATTTATCTTATAAATGCTTTTCTATTTGCTTATATCTAATCTACTTGTGATATTTCATTATTTTATAATAAATAACATTGTGATACAATATTAATTCCTTCATGTACTATTATTTTATAATTTGTATATGTTTATTTGTTAAATTAAAAGTTTACAGTTAAACTCAAGATTCAGTCAAAAGTGATTTTACAAAATTTGTTTCGTTATTTTAACATGCAGTATAGTAAAAAGAGAACTAATATAAAATAATTAAGTAACCTATTTTTAGAATTACTATCGAATTACTTGAAGTGGATTGCAAAAATTGTTTCTATGTTGACAATAATAAATGACAACAATGTTGTATGTTGTCAAAAATATTGAGCAACAAAAAATTGTTTAAAAATATTATTTTACTTATTATTAAATCATTATGATAAATACAGGAATTGATCCCTTACATTTTTTAATATAGGAACCTGAAATTCAGCAAGGTGAAATAATGAAGAAAAAAAATGGCCGTGGAAGGCCTAGAAAATATCCAATACAAAATGTTGAAAACATTTTAAAATTGGATAAAGATAGACTTCAGATTAATAAGGCAAGAAACATTAAGCAGTTAAACGTGGTAACAAAAGTCTTTTAATGATAGTTCAGAAGCTGTTGATTTGTTCCCTTTTTTCATACTTTTATAAATTATCCTAGAAATCAGCTTTTCCATCATTATTGAGCCCCTCAATTCAGCAAATAATGAAGAATTTGTTATGCATAATACTTATTACCTTAGCAATATAGTAGGTAGGAAGCCTGATGACGTAATGGTAACATTTAACACATAGAAGAACAGGTCTGAGATTTGATCATTGGGCTAGGCAAAGTGGACTCAGCTTTTTATCTCTTAAGTTGGTCCATAAATCGAACACCAAGCACACTTGGGAACAAAACACTGGGGGTTTTACATTAGGCTGACATCCTGACTGAGACATATGCTTTGCACTCCAATTCCATCAGTATGAAAAACACTTAAGGGCACTGTAGGCCATGGTTCACATATGAGCTGTTGTGCCACTGATTTAGTTCGATATTTTGTAATACAGTAAGCATTTATTTTTACAAACTCGTAAGGAATGGTAAAATAGTTCTTTGTATTGGAAGTTCATAAAAAATAAAATTATACTCTTTAAAATGATTAAACTCTTTTTTTTATCAAACGTCTTTCTATTAGTAAATTAATGTTAATTAAAATTATTTATCATTATTTATATATAAATTAGCATTATTTTTCCTTTTTTAACTTATGAATAAAACATTGTTCCTTTGTTCACTGAATGTTTGTTGAGTATTGAATTAGTAGTGGTGGCGTGGAATAGAGTAAAACTCGTATCAAATATCAGTCTTTAGCTCAATTTAGAACTAAGTTTTGCTTCAAAATTTTGATTATAATATTTGTGATTAATTTAAAACATAATTTACTCTGATTTGAATTCCCTGTGAAGTTACTTATGTAGTGAATTTAACTAACCTATGTATCGTTCTACTGCAGAATTCTTTCTCAATGCAAGAAAGAAGGTTCCGTTTCATTTCCTCTTTTTAAAATTGTTATCTATGTATAACCATTAGGTGTAAAGAAATATAAATGTGGTATGACCAATCTCTAGATTCCTACGGAGTAACTTTTTTTAATGTATTGATATATACTTTTTTGCGTAAAAAATTTTCTTTTTCCCTCAGCAAGGAATGATTTTATCTTTCATTATATGTGATGTTTTGGAAAACATAAAACAGATTTGCTTTCAATTCTTAATAGTTTCATTCTACTCCTTATTCTATTTGCTTTAATATAGATTTGAGATTTCATTTTATTACTGTAAATAACTTTATGATGCAATATCATTTTGTAGCTTGTATATTTTTATTTGTTAAATTAGAAGTTCACAATTCAGTCAGAAGTGATTTTTTAAAATTTGTTTCCTTCATTTTAACATTCAGTATAGTAAAAAAATGATCTATTATAAATTAAATTGTATTTCATTGCATTAATTTTTGATTTTTTTCAATTCATAACTAAGTATTTCATTTGTACTCTTTTATTGGTCAAACTAGACATTTAAACCAAAACTTTACTTTGAAGTAAGTTTTTTAATTTTTGCAATTTTATTTATTTTATTGTGCTGTATATATAAAAGATCTACTTTAAAAAAGCCTTCAAAATTTAGAGGAAACATTTTTGGTAAAATCTAAACCAAGCAAGTATGTGGTAAGTCATTGTCAATTATATATTCGTAGAACCTAATTTAAAATCATTTAAATGAAATTCAACAAAGCAGATATATTCATCTAATCTTTTTTTTAATATAGAGTTATGCTATCTAATTTATTCTATCAAATAAATTTATATGCTTGATATAAATTTTTCATTTTCAAATAACAATCTTAGTTTAATTACTATATGCAATTTTAGATCTTTATAATCTGAAATCATGATCTTTTTTTGTCTTTTTAAAATTTATCAAAAAAGAATTTTTTTTCAGTAGATGGGTGTAATGATTGATATCTTATTAAGTATGGATAAAATAATTTCACTTTAATGCTGGTTGGAAGGTGACAAATCCTCTTGCTGTTTTTTGCTTGGTCCATTAGTCTAAATTACTGAGTATTAAAGATAAAAGTTAATCAAGAATTTGATACGTTTTACTGCTATTCTTTGATAAAACAACAAAATCCTAGTCACATAGCTGAAGTTATAGGTGGTGTTTATGGTACTGATGTTGTAACAGCTAATTACATGCAATTTAGGTTTCATCGATTTGGTTCAGATAATCTCATCATCAAAAATGACAATAAAATCATAGAAATAAATTATCACAATTGATTTGCATGTTAGCAATCATAGCATCACGCAGGATTTAAAGATCGATCATAAACCAGTTTTAAACCATTTACGCAAAGTCAATCTGAAACATGTTAGATAAAATCTAGAAGTTTATGTAAAAATAGTGAATTTTTTCCTCAACTTAATATATATGTACATGCAGATACATTTAAACACTAGTTTAAATTATACACAAGGCACTTTCTTTAAAAGAAAAATTTAAAATCATGTAGATATGAAACTGTAATGAAAATGACAATTGTTTTAACATGATTCCTTCTAAATCATTTAAATATTTCTAGGTATGTACATTTGCTTATATTAACAGAAGCAATAATTTCAAATAATTAAAATGTGTGGAAATGTTATTCATATTACTAAAAACCAAGAGCAAAATTATGTTGATTGCTATGCAATGTGGTATCAGAATTTTTAATTTGAAGAACCCTCCCTCCTTTCTTTCCAAAATTTTGTCAATCACAGTAAAAAGAGTATGTAAAACAAATAATCAGGGTACATTTGTTGCATAATTTATGTCAAAATTAATTAAGACTAAAGGATACGTATAGAAATTATAATTTTGTCTTTGACTTGACATTACATAATATGGTATTAATTTGTAATGTTGATAAAAATTTGATTATTATTTAATTGATCTTAAGCAAATGGTTCATCTGGGAACGAAAATATTTCTTCTTCTTCTTCTTCGAGTTGGGTTTGTATGTCATTGAGCACCTCTACTTTTATCAGCATTTTGTACTGTTAACTCCAAACCCAATGTTTCTTAGTTCCATTTACTCGGATCACCCACTTTATTAATAAAGTCTGATAACCCTTTAATGGAATCTAGGTGTAACTCTCTAGTATGGATGATGCCTAAAGAGTTTAATCTTGGGAGGGCAAGAGCCTCGCATTCATAAATGATATGCTTGGCCGTTTCCTCTTGCATATGACATTTCCTGCAGATAGGATCTTGCTGAAACAGTCCCATTTTATGGAGATGTTTTCTGAAATAGTAGTGCCCAGTTATGAAGCCTACGATTAAACGTATCTTCTGCCTAGAGCATCTAAGAATTTCATAGGAAATCGTCGCTGATGACCTACAGATCATACCTTTAGCGTGGGTTTGACCAGGAGATTTGAGCCAAGCTTCATACATCTTCCGTTTTTCCCATCTGCGAACATTGGTTTTTGCGGTCTTCAAATTGATCCCACAAAAAGGTTCTGGACCAATGGGAACAAAAGACGATCCTTGTTTAGCAAGCTCATCAGCCCTTTCATTGCCTTCGATACCTTTATGCCCTGGCACCCATACAAGGATCTCCCTGTTTCTAGTTGCCAGTTCTGTAAGAAGGTTTCTACACTCCATAATCATTTTAGATTTGATTTCGAAGGAATTAAGCGTTTTTAAAGCGGCTTGACTGTCACTGAAAATGAGAATCCGCTTATCGTAGTAGCCCTTCTTCATATTCAGTTGCAGACAGTGGATAATGGCCAAAACACGAAAATATTTTCTTTTAGAATATTCCAAAAATTATTTCATCTGTTCAATCATCATGGTTCTTTTTTTTAAAACTATTTTGATAACAGAGATTATAAAAAGTGTACTCCTGATGTTGATATAGAACAATAAGTTTAATAATTTATTTAGACTCTTTAATTAAAATTTATTGGTGGCTTATCAATGATTGTCAAACAAAATACTCATGTTAACTTTTCTGATCATCTGAGGAATTATTCTGAAAATGTCTTGTTTGCTCTGTGGGACATTTATTTTAAGTGTTTCTTGGTTTCGTCATTAGAAACTGTAAATATATCTTATTTTTGAGTTCTCTCACTAAGTGAATATAAATGATAAAGATTAATGTCATGTGTTGAATCACTTGAAATAAATTTGCATTTTATATGTCATATTTGAGAGGCCATAACATTGAAGAGGCCATAAGCATTCAATAGAAAGGCTCTTTATTTTGTAACAAGTTTAAGCAATGCATTTTCTGCTCCAGAACTTTTTCTCACTTCAAGAAAGAAAAGTCTGGTTCTTTTCCCTTTTTTAAAATTGTCATCTATATGCAGTAGAACATTAACAGTAGAAAAAAGTAAAGGTTGCATCAGATCATTCCTTTCTAGTTTCCTACAAAGTAACATTTTAATAAATAAAGAGATTTTTATTTTATTGTAATTATTTTGAAAAAGTATTTTTAATGCCCTCTACAAGAAATATATTTCATCTTTCTAAACATGTTGCCAATATTTTATGCATTGGAATACAGATAAAAACAGTTCTACTTTCATTTTTTAATGACTCCTAGATTTGTGATTGAATTATAGGATTCAATAAATTCATCAGTTTGGGTCTCTAATTACAATTCATTGATAACCTTGCCTTGAATGTTAAAGCAAAAAAGTCTTAACTTTATTGATAATTTATGAAGTATTTTGAAATACGTTGTTCTGTGATCATTTTCTGGTTTATGAAGAATCTGTAAATTATGTATTATTTTTAGTTGTTTAGTCTCAATGAAGATGAATTGTTATTATCAGTGTTCTAAAAATCATGTATTAAATTTTTGAGATAGTATTGAAATAAATTTGTATTTAATGTTTTATATGCTTTTGAGGAGGCCTTAAGAAAAAATTAGGCCTTTTGTTAAATATCTTTTATATATAATGTATATAAATGTGTGTATTTGATATCATTTCTCCTAATTTTGTAGTTTCACGAAGCATTTTTTTTAAAAATGTTATAGTTTTGTAATTAGTCTGAAAGTGTAAAAGCATACTTTCCAATTTTTTGAATTTGATTAGTTAATGACTATATAATATAAGCATAAACAATTTTAATAGTTGGAAGAAAGCAGTTTGTAATATTTTTATACATCTTTTAAAACTTTATCTTGATAAATTAAAATATTTTTTTAAATTTTAAATTCCATTTCCATTTGTTTTGTATTTAATTCTATCTTTAACCAATTTATCTGTTAAAAATAAATATGTTAGGGTTGTATTTAAATTATATATATGTATGCATGCAAGTGGATATTAATATTAAGTATGTATTTTTACTGTTTCAGGGGTGTTTGTGCTCCGGGGAAACCCCGGAATTCGGGGATTTTGAACTTCGATAACCGGAAATTCCGGGGATAGTTGTTCAAAAGGAAGTAGGAATAATAATGAATTATTTATTTTGATCTGGGTAATTTTGTTTTCTTTGAAAATAGAAAACGCAATAATTACGTCATTCAATACTTCATAATTGTAATTTTTCATTTATCCCCCCCCCCTTCTCGAAACTCCAAAATGTCGGTAGTAAGTCCGTAAAAGTTTCCGGGGATTTTTTGGGGTCCCACAAACACCCCTGCTGTTTCAATTCTTAAATTTTTTTTGATAATAAAATATTCAATAAAAAACTTTTATTTTTCAAATTAAATAGTCAAACAAAATTAAAATGTATAGTTTTAATTTAGAAGATTAATTTAAAAATAAATATAATAATAATAATGGAAATACACAATGTTTTACAAACTTACCTTTTTTAATTAGAATTATCCTACAAATAAGTGCGCATACCTTTGACCAAATAAAATATTTCTTTGATTTTGAAATCCATTTCCATCTATTTTTAATTTAGTTTAATTGTGTCTATGATAGCTATTAAACGATGGATTTAGGTCAATAAGTATCTGTTAAAGGTTATTTGAAGTAAATATATCCTTTAATTGCATATAATAGATATAATAGTAGTAACTATAAGTATTTCTCTCCATATTCTTAATATTCAATCTCTGAGGTTACATTATTTTTTAAAATAAAAAGTATTGTTAATTTTTAAGCAATCTATTTAATATTACTGAAGAAAAATAATTGATGGTATCTTCAGAAATTGTGTATTTAAATTTTGAACAGATTATTTGAATTTTTATTGTTGATTAATTAAAAAAAATATGTATACAAACAGTGGTTAAACCTAAAGCTTAATTTCACTTTCTGTGTAAAGCATTTCAATTTTTTTGTTGTTGTGTTTATTATCAATTGGTAAAAAAAAAATTAAAAGTGCTGTTTCATCCTTAAATAAAAGCTTCACTAAAAATTTTAATTTTGTGTGTGGCAGATGTATAATATGTATGAACTTGTACATGTAATATGTGCAAATTTATATTTATGTGTGTAAGATTTGGATTCATATAAAATATACAAAGCAATGTATTCTTGGAAAAAATGCATGTAATATCATAATAAAATTGTTTTGAAATTTAATGAAGAAATATTTTTGAAATTTTTAGTCAAATCGCTTAAAGTGGATTGAAAATTATTGTTTCAATGTTGACAATAATTTATGACAAATCATGTTGTATGTTGTCAAAAATATTGAGCAACAAAAATTTTAAAAAAATTTTTTAAGGTTATTATTAAATTATTATGAAAATACAGGAATTGATCCCTTACATTTTTTAATATAGGAACCTGAAATTCAGCAAGGTGAAATAGTGAAGAAAAACGATGGTCATGGAAGGCCTAGGAAATATCCAATACAAAATGTAGAAAAAGTTTTAAAAAGAGGAAGAGGTAGACCTCGGATTAATAAGGCAAGAAACATTAAGCAGTTAAATGTGATAACTGCAGGCTGAAGATAATAATTCAGAGGCTGTTGATTTCATCCCTTTTTCCATACTTTTATAAATTATCCAGGAAATCGGCTTATCCACTGTTTTCATGTCCCTCAATTCAACGGATAATCAGGAATTTGTTATGTATAAAAGCATCTAGTAATAACAGTAGATATTGTTTTCACAAACCTTTAGGGAACATTACAATAAGTCTTAAAATCAAAAGCTCATAAAAAATAAAGCAAGCATTATACCTTCAAATAATTAAACTTTTTATGAAGCTATTTTTTTCATTAATAAAGCACTATTAAAAAGTAAAGCAATTTATTTTATTTTTTAACAGAATGTCCTCTATGAAATAAAGTACTTTCAAAATAAAGCAAAATCATTTACTGTTGCATATATTTAAAAAAAAATTATTTTTCCTTATTTCTTATACATAAAAATCATTGTTCTGTTTTTTCGCTGAACATTTGTTCATTATTGAACTGATAATGGTACCACAGAATAAAGTAAAACTCATAGTAGGATATCGGTCATTAATTAATTTTGAAGGAAAATATAATTTCAAATTTTTGATTATAGTATTTGTAATAAATTTAAAACTTAATAACCTGAATTTGAATTCCTTGTAAGGTTACTTATGCGGTCATTGTAATTAATTTGAGGCAATGCATCTTACTGCTCGAACTCTTTCTCTCTTCAAGAGAGAAGATTCTGGTTCTTTTCCTCTTTTTAAAATTGTCATCTATGTATAATCTTTAGGTGTAAAGAAATATATATATAATAATTATAAAATTCAATTGCTTTATGTATTTTTATGATACAAAATGTTTTGATAATTCTTAACCTATCCATCAGATTTTACAAAGCAATAAAATTTTGGTTTAAATAAATAGTTTTAATTAAGATATAATAATTAAACTTTGAGTTTTGATTAATTATAAAATTGGATGTACACAACAGAGGGCTTGAATCTAAAATATAATTTTATTTTTCATCTCATGCAATTTCAATTTTTCTACAATTGTGTCTAGTATCTGTTGTCTGCTTGCGTGGTTAGCATTCCTGACTCCTGAGTTGTGGGTCTAAGGTTCAAATTCGGATTGGCGCATGGATGCTACTTACTCTCTGTGTTTCTCTGTCCTTTCTTCTGAGATGATGTATGAATGTGGCCCACCCTATAAATAGGTTTGTGATGGTGTGATGTAGATAATGCTATTCATCTCCATGACTTGGTTCACAGATGCCCATTGGATAACCACAAATGAATAGCAGTTTCTGATCTTGTGGCCAAGGGTTAGACACCCAATGCCTGCCATTATTTAAAAAAAATTATTTGTTATTGATAATAAAATGTAATTGCTTCCCTCCTAAATGAAAATGTCAATGTAAAAATTTAAATTTTGTTAATATGTATGTGCATATACATATACCTTGCTACTGATTTGTTCAGTTTGGTCATAGAATGTACATGTAAGGATTAATGGTAAGGTTTTGTTTAATGGTAAAATTTTTGATAATCAGGTTAGTCTGAAATTATAAACCTCCAATTTTTGAATGTGATTAATCAGCACTCATAAGATATATACAATATTCTTATAAAAAGCCTTAATGGCAAAGAAAAAATTATTTATATTACACAATATATTTCTTCCTTTTTATAAAAAAGTAAGAAATAATATGCATATGAAAGAAAGGAATAGTTTGTACAATGAAACAAAATTATTTGAAATTTATTGAAAAAGGGATTTGTAATTGCATTCTTATTGCATGAAGTAGATTGGCAGGAAAATGTAAAAATTTTCAAGCAATAGAAAGTTGTTATAAATTTTTTATTTTAAAATTATAATGAAAATGTAGAAATTTATCCTCTATATTTTTCAATTTAGGCATCTAAAATTCAGCAAGATGAAGAAATGAAGAAAAAAGATGGCCAAGAAAGCCCAAAAAAATCTCCAGTAAAAAAGGTAAAAAAAAATTTAAAAAGAAGCAGAGGAAAAGACAGACCTCCTATTAATAAGGAAAAAAACATTACACCAGTTAAGCGTCGTAGACCGAGTGCTGAAGATAATAGTTCAGAAGCTGATTGTAGCTCATCTGCAAATTCAAGTGAAAATTATGATGGTGAGTCAGAATTCTCTGAAGAGGTTATAACTAAGAAAAATAAGAAAGGAAATTTTACAAAAAACAAAAAAGTGAATAATGGAAATCAAGAAAATGAAAGGGAAAAAACTATTAGAAAAATGAAGGGTAATTCTAACAAGACAAATTTTGCTAAAAAGATTGAAAAGGAAGATGATGAGGAATCTGAAGAAGTTGAAAGTGATGTTGAAGATGAGGAGGATAATGATGAAAGTGAGGTAAGTGTTGAAGGTGAGGAAGATAGTGAAGAGGATGATGAAGAAGAAGAAAATGAAGAGCTGGAAGTAAGTGAGGAACAAGAAGAAGATAGTGATGAAGAAGAGGATGAGAATTTGCTGTACAGTTTTGCAGAGCAGAAGACATCCCCAGTAAAGAAGAAAAGAAAATTAACAAATGATCGTGAGTTCTATTTAATTTAAAATTGCTATAGCCGTATAAAGTTGTCATTTTTTATTTATTTATTTTAATTTAATAGCCATTGCAGAAAAGAAACTTGATTCTAAAGAAGAAATAAACAAAGTGAAAGATACAACTAATACAGCTGGTAGTATAAACGTAAATTCAAGTAAACAAAAAAAACTGAAACTTAATAAAAGTGAGTAATAAGTCTGTGTGTATCAATAAGTTGTATCTTTAAACTAAATTTTTATTTTTTACACTTATTGAATGATAAAAATATACTTAAAAAATAATTATAATTTATAATTGAATGCAAAAAATGTACGTTTTATATAACTCGTACTAAAATTGCAAGATTAATGATTTGTTTTCTGAAAAATCACAAGAAAAACTATTAAATTGTATGAAAAAATTTCCTTATCTTAGTTCGAATCACTTTTAGTAATTGAAAAATATTAGTTCATAAGAAAAATTTTGTATATACAAATTATTTATTATCCAGTTTGAAAAAAAAAAAACTATTCACTTTAAATAAGGAAACATTTCTGCAAAATCGATTGTCAATGTTTTTCAGCAGAAAATAGTTCTATATGGATAGAAATTCAAGTAGATAGCATAAATACAAATTATAAGAATATAATTCATAGAAATAATTATAAATTACTAAAATAATAATTTTTACTAAAATTACTAAAATATTAATTTTTATTTATTGAAAAAAATTTTTGAGTAATCTGCTTTTTAATTTCTTAATGAAAATTAAAGCTTACATGATGAAATCAAAAAAATGTTTTTAAAAAGGAAAGCAAGAACTTATTTGATTCATGATTTGTTAAAGTTAAATAAAAATTTAAATTTTTTACTGTGAAACTGGTTGGAAAAAAAAAGTAAATAACAAATTAAGGATATGTATGACAACAATTATAATTGACTTGGCATGCATCCTATAATCTGAGAATTAAAGCTAAAACCCTAATTAATTTAAATTGCTTCTAATTAATTAGCATCTTTTCATTATTGATTTTTAGTTAGATTTTTGTTTGAAATATCTCCATTTATGTAGATATTTCTAACTAACAAAAATAACATACCTGTCAACCTTGGAGAAATAAAAATCAATAGATTCTACTGATTTTGAGGACAAAAATCAAGAGACACTACTAACGACGTTTTTGCTTGTTTTTGTTGTTGTCTCAATATTTATTTTATAAAGCAACTTTTATTGAACAAATGCAATTTATAAATATTAAATTTATAAAATTATTTCCTTACATAAACACATAGAATATTAGAAATGAATTGGTGAACTGCTGTTCAAAACACTTTTTCTCATTTAAAGAATACTTAGCCGTAATTAAACTTTCTAAATTTTCAGAAGAAAGAGAAGACCTGAATTTATTTTTTTATATGACTGAACACAAGTTCACATTCAGCATTAGAATGTTGAATAATTTAAATTGTAAGCATAAACTGGGAAATATTGGAAAACAAATTTTTTTCAAACTCATTTTTCAGTCAAGATGCCATTGTACATCTGCCCTTGGTTCAACCAAGTGTTTCTTTAGTGAGGACAGTATTTTGTAGTTTGCAGAACTCAATTTGGAAAATGTTCAATAGGCTGCAAACAGTATACGTCTGCATGTTTTAGAATCTCCTCATGAAAGGGAAACTTTTTAAGCATGTAAATGTAATTACGCACAGTCATATAAAATTAAACAACTCAATAGATTTATTTTTCGCCAAAATTTCGGCAGTTTTTAAGTTTTTCACTGAAATTACCCAAAATCAGTAGATTTTCATGCATTATCGGGAGAAAAATCAGGAGTTTTCCGAAAAAATCAGTAGAGTTGGCAGCTATGAAATAAGTTTACATTTATATGAAAGCCACAGCTCTTGGTTTCATTAATATATATTGATAAAGACGAGAAAAGCGAAAAGAAAGAATTAATTCTTCTCTGGAAAGCAGTATTTCCAGTTCATGTTCTTCATTCACGCCCTTATATATAGCTTTTAATTTTAAAAAATATATTTTGTTGCATTAAGCAAATTTTTTTTAAATTATCAGATTATGTTCCTCTCATAAATTTTGAGTTGCTTAATTTTGCACCATTATTAAGTGATATGGGTAATGCTTTTTCTCTCATATCTTCATTTCATCCCATTGGTTGAAAATCATGGAACCTTAAAATTTTGAATAAGCTTATGCTTTTGCAGCTCTGATCGTTACCTGTATCAGCTATTACTTCCTTCCAGACGTGAATGATACCTTTTCTCAGTAGATCCTATCAGTCTCTCTTTGTAAAATAAAGTTTTAAGATTATTTGCAGGTCACTAAAATTATTTAGATAAAAATTTAATTAATGTATTTTGTTACTTATATATAAAGTCCATAACAATTATTTTTCAAAACATGCATATATTTATGGCTTGTTAGGTGAATAACTATGAGCAGAATTATATTTATTTTTCTGGTTCACCAATAGTGAATATTTTTTTCAATTAGTTTTATGTTAATGCTTTCATTTATACAAACTGCCTCAAATTTTATGTAGCTTTCTTTGGTTGCAGCAAAATTATTGCATAGAAAATAAGAAAGAAAAACTTGTTTGTCTTATTTTACATAGATCTTAATTTTACAATTTAAATATCCTAGTACATGAACATCGTGTTTTTGATGGCAAATGACTGATTGAAACAAAATATTTCTTTATTATCTTTTTGCATTTTCTGTGTTTACTTTTATACTTTATATAGATCTAAAACTGGTGTTATTGTTTTGCCTAATTCATTTACATTTTCAGTATCATTTATCTTTAAAACTTATAGGCAAATTTTGCTTTTCATTTACTATTTTGGTTTAGAAGTTTTGAAAAAGATTGCTTGTATTAACGGATACAATATTTGATGTCAATGAATAGTATTCGACTTCAGTTTTTATTTCATTATTTAATGTTTGTATCTATTTAAACTAAGATTATCCATATTATTAGTTTTCCAATTTTCTTCTTGGATACTTACAGTTATCTATTTAAAATACTTTAATTATTTAAATTTTCTGAAAATATAAGTAATTAATTTTATCATATTTTGTATTATAACACAAAAAAATCAGTTAAATTTTTTTTGTTATCTCTTTTTCTTTTTTTGCCATTAACATGTAGTTAGATTCTATTTCAAATTCTATTCCCTCTTTATTTAAAATGTATTTGTTTTGTATTTTTCAATTTTATTCCTGAAATTTTAATTATCTAATTTTTACTTGTCCACTGATCTGTTTTCATTACTAATACTTTTCTAAAAGTTATTTAAACATCCATTATTCATAACAATAAGTGCTTTTTATAATTTTTTAATTTGTTTTTATAAGATTGGGTTATTTTTTTTTTCTTCTTTTTCTTTGGTTTATAAAACTGTATACTAGTATTACTCTTATTATTTTCTTAAATTTATCTTTTGGCATTAATTGTTTTTAGTATTATTTTAAATATGTTTTAAAATTAACTATTATGTTCTTTTAAAAACTTAATATATGTGTAAGATTTAATTTGAAGAAGATTTTTTTTATATAATTTTGTAATATAAATATAAATTGTTAGTAAAGAATAAAGCATTAATGAAATATGTATTGTATTTTGTATAAATTAGTATATCTCTAAGAATAAGGAATTTTCTTCTTCAGTTTTATTTTCTTTTAAAACTTTGCCAAGTTGGTAGCTGAATGGTATGTATTTTAACCTTCCGTTTTAGCAGTTTGTGGGAACAATTTCCATCTCAAGCTTTAGTGTTTGTTCTGATTGGAAAGCCACTTTGAAGTATAAGTTCCCACCTAATTAGTTCTTGTGGGCAAGAAAATCAGATGTGATAAACTCTCTTGATTACATTTATCATATTTGTCAATGCACACATTAAAGGTCTCTTGTTATTTATGAAACGCTTACAGTTTGCATCGAATGCTACACCCAACAACCTTCAATGAAACATATTTTGGAATGCTTAAATTAAACATATTCTCAGGAGGATTTTTTTGCCTATTTGCTATTTGTGCTAGATTTTTAGAGTAAATAATCTTGTTAATCTTAGAGTAAATATCTTGTCTAAATTCATCAGAGCCTTGTGGATAAGCAGCAACAAAAGTAAACCAATCAAACAAATCAAAATTGTCATTTTTTTAAAATTTCCTGTGGTTTATGGGTTTTATGTATATTTTGTGCTCAAAATTTATTGGACTGCTCTGTCTTACACTCTAATTAACCAGTTTTCTAAATCTAATCATGTAATTTATCTCTTACATTACAACTTAGAAAAGCATTCGAAATATGCATGTGACCAAATTAGTCAATCAAGTAAGTCGCTGGGTTGTATTGGGAGAAGAAAAAATAAAAGCATCCTGCATTCAAAAAAGTTTTTCATTTTTTAATAACAGCAGGCATTTGGATGGTATGACAAACTCTTCACATAGAAACTGTTACTCATTTGTCATTAACCAACAAGCACCTGTAAATCAAGTCACGGAGGCGAGTAGCATTACCCACCTCATACCACCACAAACTCGGTTATAGGGTGGGCCATATTCATCCATTATCGCAGAAGAAAGGAGAGAGAAACACAGAAAGTAACATGTATGCTGGAACCAAGATTCGAAGTTGGAACCCACAGCTCGGGTGTCGAGAATGCTAGCCACTAATCCATCGGTTAGCGCACTCAAAAAAAATAAAAGCTGTTTAACAAACAGGATGTTTTTAATAAATTTTCTGCTTTTATAAAAAAAATTTCTTGGCAGAAACATGTTAACTAAGATTCGTAGTTTCATTTATTAATTTACTTTTTTTATTTGATATTTCTAAAATTGGCCAATATATACACACACACATACATGTATATATATATATATATGGATCTTTTACACAGTTATTAAATAATTCTTTATGTGGATGGAAACTTAATGTTTTAATGACTCTGAAAAGGAACAATTTTTATATATCTGAGGCTTCTTGGTGGATATTAAAAAATTTATATTTATTGAAATTTTTGGGAATAAAAATGTATATTAAATATTCTGAATTTTGCTAATTATACTTATATTTCCATCATTACTAAATTTTTAATTTTGCTTATTATGATGAATATCAGAGCTTTGAACGATAATTTTTATTTGTCTTGGTTAATTTAAAATAATAAATTAATTAATCATAGCATTTCATTTTGATTATCATTCCTCTAAAAAAATGGTTTTAGGTAAAGTTCCAAATGAATGATTTTATTTTATATGTATTCTTATTAGCTCTAAAAAATACCATTCTATCGTAAATAAAAATTTAATTCTGTCAAAGTTAGATTGTTTTTTTTTATTGGTGCACTATATATAATACAATTAACCAGTTAAATGGTAAGAGCAGTGAGCATTTGAATGATTATGTTGACGATGTGTACCTTTAACACTTATTCTTGTCACTAGAATGGTGTAATTGACTTTGCAATAATTATATAAGAATATGTTTATTTAATTGACATGAAAATTGATTGTAATTATTTTAATATTTTTTAATGTGGTTTCACTGAGAATACTTCTGTTTTGGTGAATAAATTTCAAACCTGAAATTGCTCTTTCAACGCTAACTTGTGTAGATGCTAAAACCGCCATTGCAATCTTAATGAAGTGTGGACAGGTAATTTTATTCTCTTCCCAGAAAACTAAAGTACTTTTTATTTCCAGAAAACTTATGTATTATTTTTTATATCAAGCTTTTGTTCATTGTCAAAACTATTTAAAATGAATTCAATGTCAATCTTGGTAGAAATAAGGAATTTATGTGTTTTATTTGCACTTCTTTACTTTTGAAGGATATCTCTAAATCTTCTTCATTTTTATTGTTTTTAGCACAAGATTGTGCTTCCTTGTTTAAAAGGGAAATGGATTTTTTCCAGAAATGTTAATTTGTTCCAAATATTCCTTACATGATGCACAGCCTGTATTTTTTGTGACATGGAAAGCCAGTTTGATAGTGGCGAATAAATTGTTCCTATTAAACTATTACTTTTTATTAACTATGCTTCCCTGTTAGGTAACTGATTATATAAAATATCTGCAAAGAAATTTTAAAATTTTTTAACTTTATTTTGCAATAGTTCCAAATTGTGTAAAAATCACTTAAAGCTAATTCTTCACTTTATAGTTTCAAAGTTTCTTATTTTAGGGTTTGTAAGGTTCTAGTTTTAGTTTTATAAACTAAAATTAGGTTTATAAACTAAAACTTCTAGTTTATAAAACTAAAACTAGAAGTTCTAGTTTATACTTCTAGTTTTAGTTTTTTTCTTTCTTTTCAACTAAACAAATCTGCTTTCTACAAGTAGTTTCATGCGAAACTGAAACATAAAAGTATTAGTGAACTTCAAAGCAATGTACTTTTAATGATAGTTATATGGTTGATGTTAAATTGCAAAATGATAAGTTGGTTACATTAACAGTACTAAAAATATATCAAGCTGAAATAGGCTGATAATGTTTTTTGTTCATTTTTTATTTGAAATCTTTATGAATATTTATAATAATTATATTTATTATAATAATTACATGTAAGTAATTTATGGGCACAAAAAGTTTTAATTTATTCTATTAAAATAAACCAAAAGGATGAAAACATATTGAGGATCAGCAATTTCTGTGATGGCACTCTCTTATCAGTGCTTGATTCCCATAATCCTTACTTAAGGAACAGGCTCCTTGTTCTATTTTATGGAACTATAAAACATCGAATTACTCTAAATGGAACTTCAATATCAATTATATTGTTCTTATTTTTGCAAATTAAGCAGGCATATAGATTACATTGAACATTAAGTTATAATTGTGATTAATGTTTTCTAGGTTGCAAGCAAAATTCTTCTGATCAAGAGTACAGTATCTGTAATGGTGATGCATTTAGTCTTTCTCATATTTCATCGAACGATGTAGATACTAATGATTTTTCATCTAATGACTTTCATCCTGGCAATACTAATAAACAGTTTTCAACTATTCAGAAATTGAAATTACCAGGATTATTGAGCAGCTCCAATCCTAAATCTAAAATTTCATCATATATTGAAGGTAATCGGGCTGCTAAGTGTGGAAATTTTGCTGCCCAAGAAGCTTTTCAATGGCTGATATCTCCAATGCATTACAAGGCCTTTTTTCGGTAGGTTTATTTTATGAAATTATTCTTAATATTAAATAGTTTCAGTACATACAGCATTTCAGTTGATTACACACACACACACACACACAACATAATGTTCTATAGTTGAAGAAAAAATAATTATCTTAAAAATTAAGTTGAATCATACAAATTATATATTATAAATAATTTATTTGTATATTAATTCAAGATAGTTAAGTAACCTTATTGTATTTACACTAATTTTTATATTGTATGAATAATCTCATTTTACTTTAAATTTCTTTTTAAGATATGGTAAGCTGAAATTAAATTTTTATCAAATTAAGTGTTTTAGTTTATGTTGTTATAATATTCTTATTTTAAAAATCATTTTTTTAGAAATAAATTTCATTTACAAAATCTAAGAACTTCTAAATTAAGTTATTTTTTTAAATG
This sequence comes from Latrodectus hesperus, assembly GCA_037975125.1. NCBI lineage: Eukaryota > Metazoa > Arthropoda > Arachnida > Araneae > Theridiidae > Latrodectus > Latrodectus hesperus. Next base: position 448,785 of record CM075854.1, on the reverse strand, counting down.
TAATTTCATTGTTTTTTGTGACATTTTATTTAAAATCTTGTGTTAAATTTACTTTAAGGATAATTTATTTTTGTAGTGATATCTTTGAGCAACAACCTTATCACGTTTCCCGCAAAAACCCTCATTATTATCATGGCCTATTTTCTTGCAATGACTTGGAAACAATGTTGAGAGAGGTAATTATTTTATTTGCATTAAATTAAAGACTGCTATATTTGGTATATTATAAAGTATTTTTCTTCAGGCTCCAATGATATTTATGTTATCAGTTTTCATGTAATTTCATGATATTTTTAATTTCTCCCTTATATGAAATGTTATCTTCATTTAATACTTAATGTTTTGCTTTTAAAATATATAATTGATATGTAGAGAACTTTTTAGTGTCCATTTAAAATATTCTCTTGGTGTATTCTTTTATTTCAATGTTAGTGAGCATATACTTGAATAAAAATGCTCATCAGTGGCTATATTGAACTTGTAAAGAAAGATTTTAGATGTTAAAATCTTAAAAAGTTGAGAATTGATGTCAGAAAGAAAAATTATTTCTTTCTGACATCTTTAGAAAATATGATAGTATGTGGATATTGAATTTGAGGATGCAAAAAGGAATGATTGACAACAGAGATTAAAATCTTCTGATTGCACCTCAATACATGAAAATGTCATAATGTATAAGTGATATTGATAAAGTGTTGTCACTCCTCCAACCATGTTGTAATGAATATAATGTTGACCAAACAATTGCATCTGTTCAGTGTTGATTGTTGTGTAGTTTGCTGTCCACAATGAATTTTTTACTTTAATTACTTTTGACTGCATTGCAATAAATTACATAGTTGAACATCCATAATAAACATTGTGATTTCATGCTATATTGCTTTACTTTCAACCTCATGATGCTCAAATTAGAACTTGGAAAAGCTATGAAGAGTCACTAATAAACTGATGTCTTTTGTATTTTGTACAAGTTTTCTGTATATTCCATGTGCAAGTTTAATTTTCACATTTCTATTCAGTTCTAACTAATATTGTACAATGAATAATAGATGTTAATAATAGATAGCCCTGTGACCTTCAACATTTAGAGGTTTGATTCTCAGTCTAGCATAGATTTTTGTAATGATTTGAAGTTTACTTTATTATAAATTCTTGTCATATTAATCTTTGTGTTCAAAGAAGTGACCATAGAGCTGTAAAAAATTTAATTGATGCACCAGGTTTGACGGATTCAAATCTTATTCAGATCTAAAATTTGGATAAATTTTATTCTTTTTTAACACTCTTGTATGCATTACTAGTATTAAAAGCTGTCATTAAATATTTTACAGTTTATAGCTTGTTCTTTTTATTTTCTTATTTTGTATATAGCTCTACATTGACCTCAATGTTTTGGGTTTATACTTAATCCTTGAAATTCCATTACTTTCATGGCCTGCCTGTTTTTCAAAAGTATTACTTATCATGTGGACACTAATTAGACAGTGACTAGATCAAAAAGGCATTACTGATGTACACACAAGTTTTATGTCCATATGTAACAAAAGTAACTATACTCAAGGTTTGTGCAATTCCTGGAAACTCCTAGAATTCAAAAAATTGTTTTAAGAGCAATTGAAACTCCTGGAATTTTAACTTGACTCCTTGAAAATCATGAATCACTCTTGGAATTTTTACTTAAATATGATACATATACTTTTTCTTAGAAAATATTATAATTTTTTGATTTTGCTTTAATATTTTAAATTTTTTTAAAAATTGCCCAATAACAAGATTGAGTGTTGGCTTTTAATGTCACCACTAGATGATGACATGATTGATATTTGATTGTTAATGTAGGCATAATTGTTGACTAAAGTAAAGATCCAGCTCAACTCCAATAGTTTAATGATCCAGAGCAGTTAGGAGCAGACATAGTATTTAGATTTATGTGTGTGTGGAATGAAATAATCACCAATAAGATTCTTCATTCGTTGCAATTAGGCAGACTATTTTACATTGTTCCCTATTCTTTTTGGTTATTTTAAATATTTTATAAAGTTTTATGAATATTAATATTTAAATATAAAATTTCTGAAATATGAAATTTAAATATGAAAATATATTTTCCATATCTTCCTTGGTGAAAATTGCATATAATTTCAGTGAAAAGTCATGAATTTGTTTGTTTATTAATGAAATAATGGTAAAATAAATTTTAATATGCTTGGTAGAAAGTGCTTTAAGTGACCATACAAAGATCGATTTTTGGGTGGTTCAGAAAAAACACATTGTCTAATTTGCTAGAAAGACTTTTGTATTTCTCATATGGACAAATCAGTTGTCAAATCTCATATAAAAGAAGAAAAAAATAGTGTATTTACTATTTTTGTATTGTAGGCTGTATCTGTCAAAAAACCTATTTATTTAAAACAGTTTTCATTGTACTACTGTTCCTGTTAAAGAATATAAACCAAAGCTATGTTCTGAAGATTTAGATTCATTTGTTTCTTTAAAAGAAAGACAAAACAGTTTGACTGCCAGGTAAGATTTTGTGATAATGATACTGTTAAAACATCATGTTACTCATCAGATTCTTTAGGTCATGGAGATATTTTGTTTAAAAAAAATGAAGAGAAGTACTTACAATTAGGAACAAATGGATTGCTCCTGTTGTTAATAGATAGTCTGAGTGTGAACTGGCTTGTTTTCTCTAAAATAGCTGATTTTTTTAAAAAAAAAGTGTACAGCATTTAAATTTTGGAAACTTGAAAGAGGTTGTTATACACATCTCGAAAAATTTAATAAATTAATAAGTAGAAATCTAATGAAGGTGTTTAAAAGCTAAAAAATTACCCATTATTTTATAATTAGTAATATAAAGAAAATTGATTATTTAAATTTTTTCCTATTATAGCTGTAAATTCATTGAAAGCTTTTCTAGTAATTGTTAAATATAATTCTAACTCAAATAAAAATAATCTCATTAGTTTTTACAATTATTTATTTATATTATTTACAAATATAATTGAAAAATGTTGCATTACATAATTATATCCATGTTTCATTAAGAACAATTGGTAAAAAGGAAAATTTTTTAACATAAATGTTGATATACATTGTGGAAATTTTTTATTGACTCCTATGAAATTTCTGGAATTTAATTCTTAGAGATCTGTTTGAATCATGTTTACCAGTATTTCTCAACTGGATTTACTCTAGGACAAGTAAAATATTTTGGTGTGTTCTCTCGCAGACCAATAAGTTTAATAATTCGACCCATTGACAAAATTGTTTTACATAAATAAATTATGAATACAAAAAAAATTTTCATAGTATAATTACAGAGTTAAAATAATTTTATAAATTATTAAAATTGATATTCAGCATTCAAGTAATCAGCGATACTCAAGGTAGACAGGGGCACACTAATTGGTGTACACTAAATGTTTAGCACAGAACTTTATGAAAAGCGATTAGGTACATAGTTGCCAGTTTGTTATATTTTTCATTTTCAATCTTATTGTTTTCTAAACTAATAAACTATTTTCATTGTAATGTGGGTGCTGTTTTAATATCGGTTGTTGGCCGATGATACTTTGGATTTTTGACAGGTAGATGGTTTCAAATTGGCGAAATTAAGAGTGTAGATAAAATTGACAAATATGATAAAATATCTAAATTTATGATATCTTTATTAGTGATACCCCTTAGCAATGCAGAATGAAAGAATTTTTGTTTAGTGAAAAAGTATCGAAATGAATATAGAAACTCACAATCTATTTATAATTTAGAAAATTTGCTTATTGTGAAATCTTTAAGTGATAGATTTTGTTATGAGCAAGAGTTCAATAAGAGTTTGTGATACATATAGAAAAAGCTAAAAAAAAGCCACGGTTATATCATTGAACTCTTCCAGTGTCTAAAATATTAAAGAAATGTATTTTATCAAGACAATTTTGTATGGAGTTTTTTATATCTTTAACCCAGAATTTTTATTTTATTAATTGTTTATGTGTTTATAATTATTTACTTTAATTGATTTAAAACCGATTATGTGTAGCAGAATTCTGCCAAGAAAACTTATTCTTATGAAAAAATGATGAAATAAATATTTCAACAGAGTGCAGTTTAGTCTCATTGTGGGAGGCAAAATGTTTCTTTTTAAGTATTTTAATATTCAGAAATCACAAATGGTAGTGTATAATGAATGCATTCTAGAATCTATGGATTTTAATTATTAATTCTTTAGATGAATTAAATTCTTAGCATCTGCATTTTCATTAGTTAATAATTTATTTTTAATTAATATAAAATTAATAGTCAAATAATTAATTTAGTTAATAAAATTATGAAAATATATATCTGATAGATATGTAATTTTGATACCCGAAAAGTACTTTTCCGAAAGTTGGCAAGTATGCCTGTATATTAATATGAAAATAGTTAATTTTATTCTTGTCTGTTAACAGACCTGAGTTAAACCTACTAACTTCTTTCTTAAGTATAGAATTTTGTTAATAATTTTTATTAACAGGATATCTCTCTCCTTATTTAAAAATAAGAGTAATCTCTTGTTTAGAATTCTATGATATCTTTTTTCTCTCTTTTATACAGTTCAAATATATATATTGTACCGAGCTCCACGGGTTCGTGTTGATTGAGAGTTGAATAAAGCAACCACTTAATGAACACAAGACTTTTATTCGTAAAAAACTTCACTAGATAAACGAAATTCCCGCTGTAACAATCACAATTATACAGCTACAATTCGTCAGATACAATAAGAAATAGCTTCCAATCACAGGTCTCAAATACCTCAGACAGAGAACAACTAGCAGTCACAACTAATCGTCTTCACTCACTGACTGTCTTCACAAAACTGACTCTTCCATGTCGGGCTGCGGTATTTATACCTGACTTGGCGGAGAAATCTACCAATTTCGCCAAGGTTCTGGAAGCTTCTAGGCTATCTCGAAAAATATTGGTCCTAGAGCTTAGGTGATGGATGTTTCCAGAAGTATCGATTTCTCGCCAAGTCGCCAAAAATCTCGCCAAAAGTCGCCAAGTCGCCAAAAATCTCGCCAAAAGTCGCCAAGTCGCCAAGAATCTCGCCAACTGTCGCCAAGTCGCCAAATCATTAGGAAATCCGCTTTTAAACTACAACACGTCTAAATACCGCAATTTTTGCCCAAAATGTGAGAATTTCTGATCTGTCTGAGATATTGTAAGACAAATATAATCATTATTTACAAATTTGTAACATTGCCCCCCTCTCAAGGACTGCACGTCCCGGGCAGTACAATCCCCTGATAGGAGGCTAAATTTAATATAAAAGAATTTACATTTCAAGAGGATACAGAGCACATTACATACACAAGCAACTAAAAATACAAGAAAATAGAAAAGATTAAAATTATCTATACTATTTACAAACAGACCATGGTCTACTGATTTTTACTCTACATTACGATAAGGAGCTAATCTATCATAATGTACTACCTTTGGTTTTGAAGCAGATGATTTTCTTATACGAACCACGACGTCGTTCAGTCTTTTTAGGACTGTGTAGGGACCTTCCCAGTTGGCTTGCAACTTTGGAGAAAGTCCTTTACGTCGAATCGGGTTCCACAACCAAACTTTGTCACCTTCTTGGAATTCATGTCCCGTCGCTCTTGTGTCATACCTTGTCTTCATTCTTTCGGTCGTCAGGTTGATTCGGTCTCGAGCGAAGTTATGGACATCTTCAAGACGTGCCTGAAGGTCTCGAAGGTATTCCTCTGGCGATGAAGATGTATCTGGTGGACGACCAAACTGAAGATCACAAGGGAGACGAAGTTCGCGACCAAAGAGCATCTGTGAAGGAGTATATCCGGTAGTCTCATGGACAGCACTGCGATATGCAAGCAGAAACAGCGGTAGCTTCAAATCCCAATCTTGCTGATTTCTGGAAACCATAAGGGAGAGGTTATTCAAGATGGTTCTGTTAAACCTCTCTACCATGCCATCCGATTGTGGGTGTAGTGGCGTGGTCTGCGTCTTGTCTATTCCGAGAATTTGACACATTCCTTTAAACACAACAGAGGTGAAATTTGTCCCTTGATCAGAATGAATTTGTAAGGGTGTGCCGAATCTGGAAACCCATTGATGCACTAGAACCTCGGCTACTGTAGTCGCCTCTTGATCGGGGATTGCAAACGCTTCAGACCACTTAGTAAAGTAGTCCATGACAACAAGTATGTATTTGTTGCCATTTGAGGATCGTGGTAAAGGACCCAAAATGTCCAATGCTATCCTCTCAAAAGGTGCTCCTACGTTGTACCGCTGCAACCTTCCTCGGCTACGTTTCTTCGGTCCTTTACGTGCCGCACAGTCATCACAAGATTGGCACCATTTCTCTACATCTTGTCTCTTTTTGCTCCAATAGAAGCGTTCTCGAACTTTCTGTAGAGTTTTCATTACTCCGAAGTGGCCTCCAGTTGAGCTACTGTGCAATTCTTTCAAAACATCTGAAATTCTTGATTTTGGAAGAACAAGCTGCCATTTGAAATTACGTCCATCATCGGACTCCCATTTCCTGTATAAGACACCATTTCTTATATGGAGTGAGTCCCAAAGAGCCCAATATTGCTTAGTAGCAGGACTGTAGGTGGAGATATCCTGCCAACTTGGTCTCATACTAGAAGATTCTTTCAATTCAAGAATTGGATTTATATCTGGGTCTTCTTTTTGGGCTTCCCTAAGTCCTTTATCACTCCATGGGTCTGGTTTTGATGGAGGTGAAACAGTAACTTGGCGTACCGAAGTATCTATCAGCTGATAGTTCTTCTCTACTCTAGAACAATATCGGCAGCTTTCATTACACGGTTTCCTTGATAGTGCATCAGCATTTCCATGAAGAGTTCCTTTGCGATGACGTATTTCCATTTTAAAAATTCCACCATCTTTTGTTTTCGGACAGTATCTACGGACGTGTCCGACTCCTTCGCAAAGTCCAACACTGAATTTTCGTGTTTCTGACACCTTTACTCAATTCTAAGCTACGTAATTTTCGCCGGAGATCTTCAATTTGCTTTCTGAGATCATAGTCCGTATCAGTAGTAGAGACGGCTCTGATTGAGTGCCGGTCTTTACGCGCGGCCTGCTGGGCAGCTTCTATCTTATGTGCGTAGACTAGGGCAGATCCAATATCTTTGACATCGGCGAGTCTAAGTATTTTCTGTATCTCCGGATCCCGCACACTATCAATGAAGTGATGGAGAGCCAGATCTTGACGTGTCTCAGCTGGGCAGTCCGAAAATGCTAGATGGGAAAGTCGCTGAATATCGGCAGCCAATTCTTGCAGACTTTCACCCGCTTTTTGATAGCGTGACTTTAACTGTAGTCTGCTATATTCTTTAGTGCACTTATCTCCAAACCGCAGCTCAAGCGCACTCGATAGAGCTTGGAAATTGTGCCTCTGCTCCTCCGGAAGCGTCTCGAGGATGTCAGCCGCGTCTCCTCTTAACGAAGCCGCCAGGTGAAAGGCTTGGGCTCGGGGATTCCATCCATTAGCTTCCGCTACCATCATAAACTGGGTCTTGTATACTTGCCAGGATGATTTCCCATCAAATGTTGAGAGTTTAATATTGGCTAGGGAAGGCACAAATGTCACGTTGGGTTCCTCATGTTTGTTTGACATTTGCTTCTCCAAGCTTTCAATCTTCTTATTCATATTGTCTAATGCTTCTTTAACTTTCTTCTCTGTCTTCAAAACTTTAGTTTCAACTGAAGTTACCTTATCATCCATTGCATTCATCTTCTCCTGAATGATATTGGAGAATTCTTCTTTAACACTTACAATGTCCTTCTTAAGTTCCTCCTGTCCAGATTTTATCTCTTTCATCATCTCGGTTTTAATCTCTTCTTGTCCAGCTTTCATCTCTTCTTGTCTAGCTTTCATCTCTTCTTGTCCAGCTTTCATCTCTTCTTGTCCAGCTTTCATCTCGGCCATCTGTTCCGCTAATTTTTCGAGAAGACTTTTCATTAAATCCATATCCATTTTTCTTGTGACACGCTGCATCAACTCTTCAATCCCACTTCTGACACCAGTTGTACCGAGCTCCACGGGTTCGTGTTGATTGAGAGTTGAATAAAGCAACCACTTAATGAACACAAGACTTTTATTCGTAAAAACTTCACTAGATAAACGAAATTCCCGCTGTAACAATCACAATTATACAGCTACAATTCGTCAGATACAATAAGAAATAGCTTCCAATCACAGGTCTCAAATACCTCAGACAGAGAACAACTAGCAGTCACAACTAATCGTCTTCACTCACTGACTGTCTTCACAAAACTGACTCTTCCATGTCGGGCTGCGGTATTTATACCTGACTTGGCGGAGAAATCTACCAATTTCGCCAAGGTTCTGGAAGCTTCTAGGCTATCTCGAAAAATATTGGTCCTAGAGCTTAGGTGATGGATGTTTCCAGAAGTATCGATTTCTCGCCAAGTCGCCAAAAATCTCGCCAAAAGTCGCGAAGTCGCCAAGAATCTCGCCAACTGTCGCCAAGTCGCCAAATCATTAGGAAATCCGCTTTTAAACTACAACACGTCTAAATACCGCAATTTTTGCCCAAAATGTGAGAATTTCTGATCTGTCTGAGATATTGTAAGACAAATATAATCATTATTTACAAATTTGTAACAATATATATATATATATATATATATATATATATATATATAGATAGATAGATATATGTACACAATATAATTCATTAAATATACAGTAATATTTATCAATATTCTATCATTATTTTCATAAAGATTCTGTTTCTGAGAAAATATGCTGGTTTTGTTGTTATGTATATCAATGTTATTGGGAAATTTTATTTGAATTTTTCATTTTTCAGCTTATTTGCCAATGATCTAATTAAATGCTGCATTCAACTAATATCGATATTTCTGTATGCTATGTATAATTATTGTGCCCATAATAGCATTTTATTATTTTGTAAATACAGTATGGTCTAACTACCTGTGAATTTTTAAAAATGAAATCACATTGATCTTTAGGTGCTTTTAAAATCAGCTCATTCATGTAGAACTTTGTATTGTTCATGATGATTTGTATATGAATCAGTATTTTTTTAAATAATGTTTTAAGATAAAGTAGATTTGTTCTGTTACATTTTTCTAAGAATTTTTATATGTTTATATATTTTTTTATTTTTTACACTTCTAGAATAATTTGAATTATGATGAACATATTGATGTTTTGAAATATGAAAATTTAGAACGAGTATATTCTCCACTTAAAGGAAGGGCTATTTACTCTAATGTTTGGGATGATTTTAAGGTAATATTAATATTTTATATTTTGTTATGTTTGCAATAAATATTCTAATATTACTTTTAGTTTTTATATGTAGTAATAAAATCTGTCACAATAATTGAATAAATTTATAGCTGTGTTTAAAAGTAACTGTATATATATATATAATGCTATTATTTGTTGTAAAATGTTTCACAGATTTGAATATAATGATACATGTTTAAAAATATTTATGTCTATTATTTCCAATAATTTAATGGAGCTCTATTAATATTCTACAAATTTTTATACTTGTATTTATTATGCATAATAAATATCAGAAATTAAGTAATTATTTAATACTATTTTGCATATGCTTAAAATAAGAGTTTTTGATATTTTTTAATCTCGTTTCTTGATCTGCAATCTCCAAGGAGCACAAAATTAAATTTTCTTTAATTTTTTATTTCCAATATATTCCTTTGATTCCTTTAAAAATCTTACTAAAAATGTGAAGTTTCCTTTAAAAATAAAGTATTATGGTATATATATATATATATATATATATATATATATATATATATATATATATATATATATATTTAAAGTTTTGTAAAGTTTCCCTTTTTCTCCAAATAATCATAACAATTTTCTTTCCAGTATCAAAACTGATACGATTTTATCATAGGTGTCATTTACTGTAGCGGTACAATCAACTAACTATGCGACCTCATTGTTCTGTAATTTTGCAAGGCTTTCAGAGCTGCCAAGTTGTGTAGTTTATACAGTATATAATCATGTCCACATCTCACAGCAATAAAACATATGCTGCGAATATATTTGAGTTATCAAGAAGAGAAGAAAATGATATATGCAGTCTAATATATTTCTTTATAGAAAAAATTTTGCAATCAAAACTTAAATTGAGTAGATTTCTTTGATTTTTCAAATTTATTTCCGCTGGTCTTGATTTGATTCTGTCTCTAATAACTATTAAGCCTTCTGTTTGGAGTTAATGTGTGAAATCTTCATGAAAGCTAGAAATGCAATCTATTTCCACCCATCTAGTTTCAATTCCTGAAGTTTCATTTTGTTGGAAATATTGCTAGATAAAAATTGTTAAATGAATGTTAAAATGTTATTATTAATAAATTATTTATTTATCAAATTGAATGTTCATGAGAAGAATTAGCAATAATGCATGATTTTGGAAAATCATAGGTTTTATAACAATTTGCTAATTCTATATAAATTAATAATTAAAATTGTCAATTATTTTTATTGAATGCTAAATTTTAAGCATCTATATATTAAATTTTACTTAAGCATTTGATTATTTATTAATTTAGAAGTAGTATAAATATTTTAACATTGATTAATAATTACATAATGTGATGACATATTCTGTATAGAAATGTTGAGGATAATTTCACAGCTATATTAAATTTGAAAAAATATATTTTATTAACTTAAAGTATTGAGAAATGGTGTTGTTACAAATTCAGAATTTGTATAGAAAAAACGTTATGGTGACTAAGTCAGCCACTGGAAATAGTTTAAAAAGATAAATCGGAGAAACATTTAACAGTTTTTCAATATATCTTTATATGTTAAAAATATTCTCATATAATTATTAGAAAGTGAACATTTTGGATTCTTTAAGCAAATTCAAGAAATATTTCTGCAGTTTTACTTTCTTGGAGTTCTTACTTTCTGCACTTTTTATTAAAATTTTTTAAATTATTTATTTAAGTATATTTGTTTGTGTGGGTATTCAGTCTTTTTGTTTTACGCTGTAATTTACTGGTGAAAGTAAATATCTATGGTTTGTATTATCAACACAATATAACATTGTTATTTCATTCTTAAAATTTTTCTTCAATGTAGCATACCACTGGTATTGTAAGAGCTCAGAATAATTCTATTAAGTTTTCAAAAATTTAATTATATTGTCAGTTATGTGTATTGTATTTAATTTAAAACATAACAAACTAATAAATTTGAAGTTAGAAAAATAAGACTTATATGCTGCTTGATCTATTTTAAAACTTCAAAGTACTTGTTCCAGTGATCATATTTTCAATTGAATTAAATTGGATGATGCTCTGACTAAAACAATTTTCACGAGTATATTTTGCATTTCTTATATTTAAGATTTACAGTTACCAATATTTAAAAACTAATATTGTATCTGTAATTTCTAAATGCAAGACTTTCTGTTTAAATACTATTGATAAAAAATACTATTTGATTCTTTAAAAGTTAGTCACAAAGATGTTCAATGTTGTTAGTAAGTACTACTAACTCTTAATTCTTTAAAAAATTTAGTGGTGCATTTCATGGATAGTCTGCGAAATTGGAAAAAATTTGGAACAAATCTACATAATTATGTGTTTGATTTATGTGATTTGTGTGATTTCATCAATTGATTAACTCAGTAGCTATCTTGAATACTTGTTGCTTGAAAAATAATGATCATCTTTCCTTTCAAATTTGTTCAAAGTTTGTTTTTCAGTAAATTAGTCCTAAATCTCTCTTTTTACTCTTTCTTTCTTTTTCTTAGCAACTTTTTTTTATTAGAATCTGAGTTTTTTTAAAATTTGAACATTGTTGATATTCTATAGTTTACTATATTAAATATTCATTAGAAATTATATTTAGGATAATTTAGTTATAAATACATAATCTTTTCATTAAATTCTTTTACAAATATAGAATATATTGTTTCAACAAATATTATATGAGAAAAGAATATTTTCCTAGTCATATTTGGTGCTATTCATTAATTTTACTTATTTATCCAATTTTTTATTAAATTAGATTATGCGTTTTATAAAAATGAATCAAGTAAATAAAAGCAGAAATAAAACATTTGTTTAAACTAATCTTTTATTGCATTTAAATTATTTTGTTGTAGAATAATAATATTAATGGGTTTCAAAAATATTAGGAGAAATAGTTGTCTTTTTAATCTGAACATTTGACTTGCTTTATTATTTTTTAAAATTTTCTTACATTTGTTTTTGTAAAATTCCTTAATTTCCTCCCTAAAATTTATGTGGTTCAAAATGCTGCTCACTCTGAATCTCTTGCACTCTAATTTTTATATAATTGTTCTTTAAGATTGGCATTGGCGCAGCATGTCCAATTTTGGACCTTGCGCCATAAAACCCAACCAACCATTAAGATTGGCATTTCGTTCTATATATATTTATTTATTCTTCTTTCATGTTAATGTATCATTCTCCCAACCTCTTCTCACTCACCACATGTACATCATTTTCTTTTTACTTACTTTTTTAGAAAATTTAAATTAAAATTTATCTCATAAATACTTAAAAAATAATAATATTTAGAAGTAAACCTACATTAATTAACATTAACAAAACAATTACTAATTTAGCGAGAACATTTTATTTGTTATAAAACATTTTTAAAGCTTTCAAGTATATTTCCAAATATTTGATTATATTTTTTTTGTTCATGTTTTGATCCTTTATTTCTTTCTGTTGTAATCATTTTTTCAGCTATATTTTTTGTAGTAACCAAAATAAAAAAAGAATGCCATTGAAAGTTTTGTAACGTGTTATATGTTTTAATTTAAATTTATTACAGATGAAACTATATTTTTTGAAATTTTATGTTTTGTAAACAGATTAATATCTCAGTTATTTATTTTTTTTAGAAGTTGAAATCTATTATTTAAAATATACTTTTCAATTATGTTATATAAATTGTACTGACTATTGTTATTTTTCTTCATATATTTTTTATTTCTTTATAATTTAGGAAGGTTATTCTATTAGAGTACGAAACCCACAGACATATAATAAGAAACTTTGGAATATATGTTCTTTGCTGCAAGAATTTTTCTCAAATGTTGTTGGGGTTAATTTGTAAGTTTAATTTTATTAAAATTATATATGTTATTATGAATTGATGTGTAAAAGTATAATTTTGTTCATCAAAAATATATCTGATCAAGTTTACCATCTATTGTAAAATTTACACAATGTTTAAATTTTTGCAAAAGTGAAATATTTGTAGGATTTAAATATTGATATTTAAAGTTTTAGTCACAAAACTCTTAACCCATTTTTAATTTTTTATACTTTATTTTAAGAGCTTTGTAAAGATTCCATTTTTATGGGATAGTAGTATGTTTTAACACCAAAAAATTAGGAAAACACCATGAATTTAACACCATGAAATTAGGAAATGCTACGGAAACACATCTTTTGTTTTTATGTGTTTAAGTCATTTTAAATATTTTTACATCTTATAGTCAGAATTATTTTAAACTATTCAATTGTCATCTGATTATTCTAATCTAATAAAAGAAGTCTTGTATATGATTATTTAAAATAATAAATAAATAAAAATTAAAAAAACATTTAAATAAAAGTTGCAATAAAATTTATAAAATTATAATTATAAAGAAAACTTTTGTTGATGTTTCTAATAATAATTTTTCACATGTTAAGAAACTATTCATAGTTTAAAGATTAATTTATTCTGAAATTTATTTTTCTAGAAATAAATTTAACCTAATTATTTTTTTTATTAAAATTTCAGAGGTAATGAAAATGTGTTTCATAAAAATAATTCATATAATGGATATGTTGGATGCACATAAATTATTAACTTTCAATAAATTAGCATACAATTACAAGATTAAAGTTTTGATTTTAGAAGTATATTGGAAAAAGGTTTTGTCTAAATTTTATGTGGGAAATACTTTCCATCTAAAACCACATTTCCATGAAAATTATTGGTTATCAATTTAAGTATTTCACAATGAATATTTTGTAAATTTAATTATTTTTGAAAATTAGAGTTTTTGTTTCCCTTTTGAGATATTTATCATTGACTTCAATTAAAAATGTAATATCTTTGTATACTTAAAATTTCTGTTTAGATTTGTATAAAGGAAGAATTAGTCTCATCTTTAATGTTGAATAAAATGTGAATATGACTATATGACTCAATATCCCTTTAAAAAACTTGAAGTTTTTCCTTGATTTAATTATATTTTCTGATATTCTTTTATTTGAAGAGTATTATTCAAAATATAATCCCTTTTTATTTAAAAAAAGAATTGGTGTTATATTTTGTAAATATTTTATATAAAGTACAATTTCTGTTAAACTAGATGAGGAGAGATAATGAATTATTAAACCAGATTTTTATCTCAGGTTTTATTGTAGCCTTTTAGCCTAGTGTCACTGTATACTTGTGAGAAAATTCCTATTGAAACATGTTTCTTAGTGGTCCCCTTTGTCCAAAATATCGTGTCCGCCATGGAAAAAGGAACCATCCTCCATGGTGTTTTTGGCACCAGACTGGCCTTCAAAGAAAGTCGGAAAATTTTTCATAAAATAGCACTACAGTATGCTGCATAGGGAATTGTCTTCCTAGAATCGAAATGGAGGGGTCCGAGAACTAACTACCTCCAAATTCTAGGAAAACCCGTAAATTTTCTTTCCTTATTATAGTTCACACAGTTAGTATTTTGTTTGTTATGAAACATTGCTTCATCAGAAACAAAAATGTATGCTTTTGAAAATCTGGAGTTTTGGTAATTAAAATATTATTGCTGTAAGTTGCATTTTCTGTCTACTATGTATTATTTCTATTTGAATATTTATATTTCATATTTTTACTGGTATTAATATTTACTAACATATGCTTGCAGAGTTTTGAAAATTAAATATTAAATTACTTATTAGTTAAAGTATTAATTTAAAAGTAATTTATTTAATATTTAAATGTTTTTGTTTGGGGGAAATAATTTTTATTTAACACATAATTTTGTCTGCTTTACATTAGCACCTTATATTGAAAATTCTTTTTTCAAATGATAGAAATTAGAAGTTAAAAATCTATAAAGAATTTTTTCTCTTTTTAAATGTTTTTTTTCCTTTTTTGTATGCTTAAATGTATAAAATATATTTCTTAATTAATTAGTTCAGTTTATATAAAAAAATCTTAACTTGAAAAATTCGTTCAAGAAATTTATAAAGAAATTGTACATACTTCTTTTTCAACATTGTAAAAATTTAAAAATAAGATTATCTTTAAATGATATAAATTTAATGAAGGATAAAACTTTATGACATTGCATAATTGCATTTTTAATGGAAATAAATTTTGATATTAATAAAAATTAACCCTTATTTTAATAATAAAATATATTTTAATATCTTAAAAAGACAGTTTTATTAAATGCCTTAAAGATACGAAAAAAATTTCACTACTATGACAACTAAGTGAGAAAATTTCTTTAAATAAAATTAGGCGATTTAACAGTTAAAATATATTTTTTTATCGCAACACTTGTAATTCTTGATAATAATTTGAATCAGTGAAAAACTTAAATGAACAATAAAGAGTGCATCAGTTTGGAGAAATAAATTAATTTTAATAAAATATACATTGTTTGGTTAAAAATTTCTGATTATATTAAATATACATAATTTCACTTGAATTTATGCGTGTTTTGATTTTTTGATTTAAGAAATTTGCAAAATATATTTGCTGTCTGTATTAGCATTTCGTTGGTTATCTGAAATTTGCATTCATAATGTTATGGCATAATTTAGTTATCCAAACTCAAATCAGGTGAAGACTTATTAACAAACATCTTCTAATTTTAGAATCATAAAAATTAGTTTTATGGTATAAAAATGAAATATTATAAATTATCAATATTAGGTTTTGTGATTTAAATTTTTTACAAAAATAATTTTGGTTTATGAATTTCCCATAAAGTTGAAGTTGTTTTTCACTGGAATTTTTCTGAAATAAAAAAATGAAATAAAATTTTCAGTTTAATCTGTGGTAAATGAAATGTTTAAAAAGATATCATTGTAAAAAATCAGGTGAGTGTATTCTAAATTAAGGTTGTAAAGTCTTGCCCAATTATTATTTTGCAATAAATAGCTAAAATTTGTGAAGTTAGTAATATTATAAAACTTTTGAAAATTTGTTAAGATAAATTATAATTCTTCAATTACGTTTATCACCTAATGATCAACAATTTGTAGAATCTTTCTTAACTAAGATAATGCACAATTAATAAGGAATAAAAATGTTTAATTGCTTTATTTGGTTAACAAGCTAGAAAAAATATATTAAAAAATTTTTAAGACATTGTTATCGAAATGTTAAATCATTAAAATCAATACTTTTAAAAGTTAAAAATTAATTGATAAATAAATATCCTGACTTCAAAATTGTAATATCCGGATCAAGGCCTACAGTGCCCATATTTGTTTTCTTTATCGAGGGTCCTGGGGTGTGAAACATATGTCCCGATTTGGTGGTCAGCCCAAAATGAAATCCCCGGTGTTTAGTTCCGAAGCATGATTGGTCCTTAGTTAATCGACCCACAGAAAGGTTGAATTGACCTAGCTTGAGAATCGAACCTCAAAACTGCCTTGGTAGCGCTAAGTCACCATGTTTAACAAATGTAAAAGTTTAGGTGAATTTTGTCATACAGAATTCCATGGAACAGAAGTCTATAGAGAAATGTGGGGCTGAATGATGTTCTATATTCTAATGCTGATTCTCAGCATTAGAAAAGAAACTAAACCTAAAACTCCATTAGAACTTCCAAAATGCTTTATCTCATATGGTGAAGATAGTGAGAAGATGTTGAAATTCAAATATTTTTAACTATTTCTGCATCAATTGCAAGCTGTGAATGTTCATTCAGCAAAATAAAATTAATTTTGACTTATTTATAATCCACCATGAGTCAAAACCGTCTAAGTGATTTAACAATTTCAAGTATAGAAAAAGAAAAATTTGAAATGATCAACTTTGATAAAATAATTGATCAATTCGCTTCAGCAAAGGAAAGAAAAATTGAATAATGTAAGATATTAGATTGCAAATAATTGCATCTACTTATATCTATGATATGTAATGAATTATTTTATGTTTTTTAAAATAATTGTATTAGTATATAAAATCAATAATATCTTTTTATAATTAATTCGAAATCACATAAGACCGATTATCCTAATGACAGTTTTCCGAATCCAATATAAGTGTTTTTTGTTAATTAGAATTGAATTTTGTTTAAATTTATAGCTTAGCTTGAGACTTTAAATTAATATATTTTCGATTATTTTATAGTAGATAAAATATTTATATTTTATTCTTATTACAATCATACTCCATTTATTATAATATATTATATATTGTTATATTACATTATATTCTTATTACTTAATGTATTTTATTCCTATATTTATATTGTATTACTATTTTTCTCAGTGGGGCGCCAAAAAAAGGATCATACCCAGGCGCCACTTCTACTCACTACCCCACTAATGGGTAAAGATTTATCAACAAATCAATTGCAAACTCATTTTGGAAAATTTGCTTCTTTGATCTCAAAATTTTTTAGAAACCAAAAATGAGTATATCATAAAAGTGTTCCATTCATGCATATAGAACTAAAAAATTTAGACTTGTGCAAACTATATTTTCTTGCCTCAATTGGAACACAAGAATGACTTCTGTATTTGTCAAGTTTGAATGCAGGGGATTATTGTGTTTGGTCTATTTTATAAATATTATACAACATCGGCATCTCTTCAAAAAATTTTGTTCTAGAATTAGAACAAAATATCAGTGGATGAGTTTTAAGTTATAGCTGAAAGTTTGTGATATGTTCACTGTATGGCATTAAGGTGACTTTGAAATTTTGTAAACATGTTAAAATAACAATGTATTTATAATTATTTTGATATTAGCTTTTGAAATTTTCAATAGCATTAAAATTGTGTATTATGGAAAACAAAGTTCTTGTAACTCTGTAAATTTTGGTTATATAGAATTTTTAGAAAATTGATTATAAAAATTAACAAATGTGATTTTCTTTCTAACCCCTTGAATTGCTTTTAATTTAAAAACATGTATTGTGGAAAATAAAATTAAATGGGCTATTTTAATTCATGGAATTTTATTAAATCTGTTTTTAAGCACATTTTGATGTTATTTTGCAATTTAGTTTTACTAAATTATGGTAGCAAGAGGAAATATATTAACTCTTCAGATATTATTTTATCTTAGATAGTTTTAAAACTATATATTTCCTAAAATAAAATTCAAAATTTTTTATATCAATATAAATTAATATTTTTGAAAGGGGATTAAAATTAAGTGATTTGAATAAACTGAATTTAATTGCTGTAAAAGCTCAATTTTGAACAAACTTTGTTGCTGTCTATTCTATTTTCTATTATTTATATAAAAAAGTATCTGTTATATTGATCTTAAATACAATCTTCATAGCTATTTCTCTTTCTGTTTTGTTTTCTTAAACTTAGATATTTGACACCACCTAATTCTCAAGGTTTTCCACCACATTATGATGATATTGATGCATTTATTGTTCAAACAGAAGGCTCTAAAAAGTGGAAAATATATACTCCAAGGTAAATTTTTCTTAATATATTTATTAATAATTTATAAAAAACATGTTTGTACATGCATGAATGTATGAGATAGGCTAAGATATCAATACTTTACTTACATTATTTAAATAGATTTCAGAAATAGAATAAATTTAAATATTTCATAATTGTTTAACCATTTTTCAATTTAATTTTTTTTTTTTTTTTTTTTTTTTACAGAAATCCAAATGAAACTCTTGCTAGATATTCCAGTAGTAAGTAATAGTAATTTAAACTTTATTTATAAATAAATTTATAGCTTTGTGTTTCATAAATTTTAATGTGCTTTTTGTATTTAAATACTTCTAATAAATTTTTTAGTTTTAAAAATAAAGTAATAGAAAATTTTGTATATTATTTTTAATAACAAATATTAATTAATAATTAATTTGCCTGTAGAATTGATTAATTGAGGCAATTCAAAATATTGGAACTTGATGTCTATTATAATTAAGAACTATCATAGGTTTTTTTGTTTTGGGTATTCTTTTAATCACTTTAATATAATTTTTGCTTTCTTCTAAGTATAAAATGTGTTAAAAATATAAGCATTTTAAAATTTCTGACTTCTTTCAATAGCATGTCTTTTATTTTAAATGTGCTTAAAATATTTTAAATGATAATTTTAAAAAAGAAAACGCTAAATTTTTTTTCTCTACAAATACATACTGTGATCTTAAGCAAATTTAAAATGGCATGAAATTCTACATTTTCCTTTTTGGTTAACTTTCATATAATGTTAGAAACAATATAAACTGTTATGTACTATTTAATAAATTTATTAATTCATTTGTTATATATTTTTACATAGATTATTTTGGTTGTTTTTTTAATTAATTGCTTGTTTTAGTTTAAAATTATTCCTAAGTAAAAGAGAATCTTATTGTTAATAAAATAATATCAATTTAAAATAATTTTTCTGTTATTTAATTATCATGTGGAACATATTTAATTTTGCTGTTTCAAAAATATTTCTTAGCATAAATACTTATACTTATTTCAGTTTCATTTTCTACAATACATCAACAAGTTATAACTGTTTTGTAAGCAAAATAAATTATTATTTACTCAAGAATAAAATTTATCCTTTAACTTACATGTTTAACTTATATGTTTATACTTTTGCTTAATGTTTATCCTTACTTACTTACAAAAATATGTAACTGTCTAATATAGGAAAATAATATAACTTTGAATTATTGCATACTGTTATTGAAAAAAATTTGATTATTGTGAGACTTAGATGAATAATGTAATATTGAATTTATATAAATGATGTATTTTTTGTATATCAGAAAGTTATTACTAAATTAAACCTCTCTCATATTTTTCTATAAATGGACTCTATCAGTAACTATGAGGTTTGTATAAATAGTTGTTGTGAATGCATTAGCATATAAAAAATTATTATTTAAAAGGGTTTTTCTTTTTGGGAATATTATACTGAATAATGTTATTTTATTAAATATTTAATAAAATTATTTTTACAGAGGACTTTACTCCAGATGAAATCAATGATCCAATGTATGAGATTACTCTTAAAGCTGGAGATTTTCTTTACATTCCACGTGGATTCATACATCAAGTAATAAGTTTGCATTTAATTAATTCTAATAAGTTTTGTATTTAATATGGGAAATTACTATATCTGAAAGCTATTACACACTATTATGTATTTCATCATCATCATTCATGGTGCACCAGCCCAGGATGGGCCATGGCCTTCTGAACAAGTTTCTTCCTGCCACCTCTACTGGCAGCCAAACTCCTCCAATTTTTTGTTCCAAGGATTCTACAGTCTTCTTCGACTGCATCCACCCGTCTCAGCTTTGATCTTCCTCTTCTTACGCTGATGGGTTTTGCAAAAAAAATTTCCCTTAGTGTTTTATTGTTCTTTATTCTAATAACATGTCTAACCCAATTGAGACGGCTTACTTTAATGTGATGTACCATGTCTGGCTCCTTGTACATTCTATAGATTTCTGTATTCTATTTTCTGCACCAGACACCATTTTCCTTTGTACCTCCAAAGATACTTCTTAAAATCCTGCGTTCAAATAGGCCCAACAGCCTCTCCTCTCTTATAGTCAAAGTCCAAGTTTCCGAGGCATAGGTCAAAATGGGAGGGATAAACGTTCTATAGATCTGTAACTTAGTTTTTCGTGATAAAAATTTAGTTTTTAATAGATATCTTAGGCCATAAAAGGCCTTGTTAGCTACAGTTAAACGTCTTCTGACCTCTGGGAGAATGTCATTATTTTTGTTAACCATTGATCCAAGATAGATAAATTCATCAACTGTTTCAAATTTATAATCACCAATGAGTAGATGAGTTTGGGTAAATTGGGTTCTAGTTACAGGGAAATATTTAGTTTTAATTTGATTAACAACAAGCCCTGCCGGCCTGGCCTCCCTCTCAACAGCCTTTGAGGCTGTTGAGAGGGAGGATTAAATATTTTTTACATCTGGTTACCAGTGTAATGTCGTCTGCAAACGCCAACACTTGAACAGATTTCCCGAAAATACTGCCTCTGGTGTTGATACCAAATTTCCTGGTGACTCTTTCAAGAACGATTTTAAATAAAAGGCAAGATAGAGCATCTCCCTGCCTTACTTCCTTATCAACGAGAAAGTCTCTAGAGAGTTGTCCCTGGATCAGGACCCTACTGGATGTCGAGTTGAAGGTCATTTTCAGCAAATTTACCAGCTTTAATGGAATACCAAAAACAAGCATAGCCTTAAATAATTCATTGCGGTCTATAGAATCGTATGCCGCCTTTTAGTCAATGAACAAAATATGTAATTCAATATCAAATTCATGACACTTCTCCATAATTTGTGTAAGACCAAATATATGGTCCACTGTGGAACTATTATGTATTTCTAACATTAAAAATATTTATTATTATTTATTTATTTACAAATGCCTGTCGTTTGGCTGCTAGGCCATTAGACAAGGGCTCTCCAATATCATGCAACACGAAAAAAAAAAAACAGATAGTGCAGAGCATTTGTCCAATTGTGAAGCGGTCATAACGTGTCCAGACATACCAAGAGAATATGCAGGTGAGTCCACAATGTTAAAATGGAAGAGATGGGCACTGAGACAGTTGTGACCAGTCAGCATTCTAAATGTAGCAACTGCAGTCGCTCGATAGAAGTCATGAATAGTGTGTGGAGCAAAGAAGAGTACAGACCAAGGCTTGCCATTCGAAAGGTGTAAGGCAGTATTATGGCGAAAGTGCCTAGAGATTCTAGAAATTTCAAGTTTAGATGAATGAATCTCAGTTTCACAAGGGGTTTCTGCAGAATTAAGGTCGCCTTCTTGGCAAGGAGATCAGCTTTCTCATTTCCCTCAATACCACAATAAGAACTCCGTGAAAACTGTAGCAGATTTAGTGTTAGCCAGGGTGCATCTCGAGGAGGCCGGCTACGTTACACCCCTAACATTAAAACATTTAAAGTATTAAGTACAAGTTTTGTTGTTACTGTTTATCAGTTAGACCATCTCCATATATCCAAAATGCTCATAAACTTTAAAAACAATAAAATATCTTGAAGGACCTCGTCCTTCTTAAAATTCAAACAAACTTAAATATGGGTCAGGCTCACATGGCTAGCCACACACCAATGTGGCACTCTGGGAAAATCTTCTCTCCCTGCTGAAAAATGAGTAGCCTGACATGGTCATTCATGGAGCTCAAGAAAATAGTTTGATATTTTCTAGGTAAAAGTCGAAAAGACCCATCTGGTCTTCTTCCAAAGTACTATAGGTGATTGGGAGGAGGAGTAATTGTATGTACATTTAATAATTTTTATACAGTACAGAAGTTTTAGGTGCAAAAGAATTGATTCAACTCAGATATTATGTTCTTTGAACAAGTCTTTTAGTTATAAAATACAATTTTGAAATGTTGTCTGTTAGATTGCAACTAATTTTTCATTAAAATTTTGTTAAAAAAAATTATGTATTTAAATATATGCATATTGTTGCAAGCTGATATTGTTACTATATTAATACATTTGCATGTTATTTTTTCACAGTTTGAATATGGATTTAAAAGCTGTGATGTAAAAAAATATTTTATTTACAATTTAAACTCATAACATTGTTGTTTAAGAATGAAACAGAAAGAATATAATTAACATAATATTTTTTATGGGTGCATGAAAGTATTTTATAAATTTATTCTCATAAATGAAATTATAATCTAAAAAAATATTTATTTGATAATATTTTACTTTAAAATGTGAAATATTTCTATTTATTACCTTTGTCAACAAGATGTAGTTTGGTTGATAAAATATTTTCTTACTTTAAATTGTATTTTTTCCCTTAAAAAAATTCAAAATAATTTTTTATTGTCAAGGACACATAAGGATATGTATCATGCTGCACGATAATTTTCTGGGAGGTTTATTTTTACCATTTATTTTGATTTTCAGCTGAGATGCTCCTCACTGCATAATTCTTGTTGAATTAAATATTCTTTTCTTATGACTATTAATCACTATAACACTTTCTAATTGTATCAAGGAAAGTCAAATTAGACTGATTGTGCAGATTTTTCCTCTGGTGTGCTAATTTGTACATGATAATAGATGTCTCTCTTCCCCTTTATTGCAGTTTGCAGCCGAATGGTTTGCACTCTTGCCTTCAGTTCAACAGTTCATGTCTTTGAATCCCACTTTGGGCATGGATGTTCTTAGTGGTTCAGAATCCACTTTAAACCATAGGTCCCAGTCTAATTAGTTCTCGTATTTAAAAAAATTACCATTGAGTGACAAACAAAGAAGAAAACTTTACCTTTATTATTTATATTTCTAGTTGTTTTTAGTACTGCTTGTGACTTATCAGGGCTAAATAAAATTCTGTTAAATAGACAGATGTGAGAAAAAGAGTAAGTTTTTTTGTATAAATGATAAGTTTTAATTGCATATCAGTTTCTCTCCTTCAATCTCTGTGATTAATTTAGAATTTATATTAAAATTTTATTGGTTTCTTTTGAATAGTACTTGACTACAAATCTGATTGAAAATAAATGTGTTCACATATTTTATGTTGTCAAGATTTCTGTTTTTGCTTTAGAAAGATTGATAAGATTTTTTTAAAGATTTTTCTGCGACTTGACAGTTAAAATAGCTGATTTGCTCCAATTAATATAATAAAATTTTCCCCAAAATCATTAACAGTTATGGTGTACTTTTCTCTATTTATTGCGACACCTTTTCCTCATGTCAGTTTTAATTCATAATATCAATATTCAAAGATTAACACATTTTACACTGAATATGTATACTAATGAAAATAAGAAAATCAGGGAATAAGTATAAAAAATAAATGACCACCATTCACTTCTGTGCAGAAATATTTGCTTTCTTGACATATTGAAACAAGCATGAATGTATATATGATTAGTCAACTTTTGTACATATACATTAAATTCAATTTCATGTTTAAGGAAAATATAACAAGACATTTAATAAGTATTGCTATCATGGATTTCTTTATAATTTGAATGGAAGCTTATAATGGTTAATAAAGCTTGTAATAAAACTAAATTCATTGTTAAATTAACTGTTTTTAATCTCTTTTATTTAATATCAATTGTTTTTACTACATACAGAATATTGAAACAGAAAAAATGATATTTTCACTAAAACTTGAATCAAATTTAATTTTTTTTAATCAGTATGAAGGTTTGAATATTTTTTTCAGCTTTTTCGAAAAATCGTAAAGAAATAAATTATTATTTTAAATAGAATAAATTAAAATAAAAAATATGTAAGTATATGGTGTCAAAATATTTAATTAAAATTTGGAATACCTATAAATATTATGCGAAACAAAACTAAGAATGAAACAAATTTAAAACAAAATATTTGTCAGACTTTTAATTTAACTTCAGATTAATTGAATATATTAATTATAATTTGAAAAGAGTTGATTATTTTTTAAAGTAGGAAGGTAATATAAAACTGCTTTAAAATTTATCTTTTTCTATTTGAAATGTTAGAACTAAAGTTAATTGAATGAATAAATAATAGAAATAATGATTTGGAAATAGGAAGGGGTTTAATAAGTTTGTTTCAAATCTTACTTTGCATTTTTATTACATGTTGATAGAGTGACTTACTTTAAATTTTTCACTTATGGTTTTATTTCTTTGTTCTTGACACCAATTCATGAAAAATTATGTTTTTACAATGTTGCATGATTGAATTTAAATTAAATCTGGTTTTATTAACATCAGCTGCTAGTAAACCTTTCTTTTAGAAGTACAAAAACAAATAATATATTTACATAAGCATTTGTTTGTGCATTCTTAATATTACTTTTAAAAAATAAATACCATATTTTCCTGTATATGATCCCCAGGTTCCCTTTTTTCTTTTTTTAATTATAATAAAAATTATAGAAACCACAGCAATTTTTATGCTCAGTAATCCAGAATATATACTGCTGTTAGTGTCACAAAATAAAAAGCACACAGTGTGGTTAAAAACATAATATATTGTGCAGTAAAAAACATTTATTTTGAGTAACACCTGTGTGGATCCTATTTGGATTTACCACATCGCCAAGTGTGATAAACCCGAAATGAAGACACTTGGTCTATCACCAAGAGTGATATTCCCAAGAAGATTCTAGTGAAACTTATGTTTTTCAGTTTTAATAGCATTTAAAACGAATCTATACATATTTTTAAATAAAATGTCTCTTTCATTAACGTTTAAATGAAGGAAGGTATATTTTTCAAATTGTGCAATGTGGACACATTTTTTTCTTTTATGTAGCACATGCTTTCTTTCTGTTCACCTTACATTAGCACATTTGTTGTCTTCTTTTATTGCCTTCTTTATAATTTTTTGTTTAAAATCTGTGCTATTCAGAGGCTTTTGCTTCAACATGACAATATATGACCATGATAATGTTCAAAACAACTACTTTTGTCAAGAGAATCTGAAATGTTGCTAGTAATTATAGAAATTATTATCTATCCAAGGAACTGAATTTGCCCTTGATCATTACTGGGCGAAATTTATTATTGCCGAAGTATGTCAGCTGAGTCAGGAAACCCTTCAGCACTATCTATTTTATAAAACAAACATTTTTTTTCAAAACTTCTTTATTAACTTTTCTGATGGAGAATATATTTTAACACATAATCTACAGATTATACACTATAAAATATAGTAAATTCTAAAAGTTAGCAGCATTAAATCCTAATACAAAAGCTTATTAAGTTAAATATGTTGTCTTAACATCTTCTAAAACTTTATAGGCTGAAACCGAAGAAGACGAGCATTCTTTGCATTTGACCTTCTCTTCTAATCAGCTGAATACATGGGGTGATCTTCTAGTTGAGGTATTGTCTTATTGTTTGAAATTCAAAAGTGGAGTAATATTTGTTACTTTTGCTGTTTTAGTAATTTATTGAAATATGCATTTAGCTTGTCCATTTATTTGTAGTTTACTCTCTTTAAAACAGGAATGCACCTTAGGTAATATTTATATGCCCATAAATCGTTCTAGTCACATTAATGAAAAGTATGTTTGAAATAATATATTAAAAATGATTTGGTAATGTTTATTGTTTTCTAGCTAATTGAAATTTGTGATTTATTAAAATAAATATTTTGAGAAAATATATTTTAAAGTTATTAAATGTTATAAAAAATGTGAATAAAGTATGTTAATATTTTGTGGATGAAAATATTTTGATGCTATTAAAATTCATAGCTGTTTTTTTTTTCTTTCCCTTATTAAAGGCTATTTTTAAGAAAGGTTATTGACACTCCCTACTTTTAAGATAGATATTAAAATTATTCTTGTAGTTTCATTATATTTGAAATAATAAATTTAAAAATGATTTTGTTATTGTTGATCGATATGAAATTCGTTCATTTTTTTTAAAAATTTAGTCTCTTTTTAAGACATGTTATTTACATTCCCTACTTTAAAGATAGATATTAAAATTATTATTGCAGTTTTCTATTGTAAGAATTTATATTGATTAATATATAAGGTACATCTCTGCTTATTCTTAGTGATTCCCTTTTGGCAATTCGGCCAAAAAATAAACATAGAAATTCCTCTAAACATTGAGCAAAACATCTACTCTTTTTTTTCCTTCCCTTTTCTTCAATGAGAAATCGTCCTTATTCTTTGGATGTTGGAAAGATTCCTTTTTTTCTTTTTTCATTATTGTAGTTAATTGTAAGAGAGGAATATATTATGTTGTATTAAACAAATTGTTTTAGTTAATAAATTCTAATAATTATATTATTTGAAAGAATGAATTTTTTTAAAGAATTAATGTACTATAGTGAAATTAAAACAACTAAAACAAAATGCATGCCATTCTATTTTAATAACTAAGCATATTGTTAATAACTGAGTAAAATAAAATTAGAGTCATCTAAAGTTGAATATAATTCTTTGTTAACTGTAATGCTCTCCTGAAAGTTTTTCTTGCTCTCGGTTCGACATGTCGTGGATTTGAACCACATCTTGGGCTTCAATGTTTGTAGTGGTTTGGAATCCACTTTAAACTGTAGGTCCTGGTCTGATTAGCTTTTGTGTACAAAAAATGACTGCAAAGTAACAAACAAACCAAACCTGAATGTTTTTTCAATTTCAAGAAACATTTTTTGATATATTTCTTTCAGTTGACAAAATGTTTTCTGTATTTTATTGCAATAATTTCATATTATCTTTACTATATTTTTTAATGTTTACTATTGGTTGCATTAATTATTTAAGTTAAAAATGTATTTTAAATGTGCTTTATCCATTACATAAGGACAAATTATTCATTAGCAATGATGTAAAATTAATTTTCTTATAAATTTGTGGGTTTTTTTTTTAAATAAAATAGAAATTTTGAAAAATTATACTAATTTTTTTTTAAATTATGTTAATATATGCTTACTTATATTTTTTAAATTAGGATTTCCATTCCAAAAAATTAGAATGAGATAAGAAAGCTTGATTCTTAAATCAGTGTCTTGCAGAAATATTGACAAATTATACTCTAAATGTAAAAAATATTACCAAAAGTTTATTAAATTTTTATGCCTTGTTAAATTTTTTAAATAATTATATTAATCAAATCTCCTATATAAATATTTTACATTGCATCTAAATTTTATTTTGTATGTGTTATTGTAGTTCATAAATTTATTAAAACTTATTTGTGCTCAGTGAATAAAAAATTTTAAACACCTTTTTTATGTTAATTAAAAATTTATGTTTTTATTTAAGGAAATTTTTTTTTCTAGGCATTGGGCAAAGCTATGGATCATGCCATTCTTAATGAAGTGGATTTGAGAAAATCATTGCCAAAAGATTACACAGACTATGTTGGTACTGCTGTTTCTAATATGGTGTGTATCCATTTATATATTGTTATATTTTTAGCTTTTATTAATTGTAGGATTTTATTGTAGAAATTTAATTAAGTGCATGTAAATACTGAATATAACTTTTTAATTATAATCTTATAAACTTAAATTTATAGATTAGGAAAATAATTTCTCCAACTATAAAACTTATTAATTTTAAAGGGATTGATAAGTTGGTTCAAAAGAAAGTTATTGAATGAAAACTCAGAACAGAAAGTAAATTTCGTTGTAATGTTAATAAATCAATTTAAATTAGCTTAAAAAAGTCTGATTTGATTAATGAGGAAACAGATACAGATTTGAACAAACATTCTTTAAAATAGATTTTCTGTTTACTAAACAATCACTACACAAACTATAAGTTTTTAAATTAGAAATAATAAAAAAAAATTTTTTTTGTTCCTTACTAAATTAGAATTTTATCCTAAATTACAGTTTTATTATTTAAAATGCATGAAAATATATTTTCATAAAAAAATCTTTTGCAAAATTGTTTATACTGCAAAATATTCATTTGCTTTAATTATTCAAAAATAACGTTGTCATTGCAAGAAGAAACTATTGTTAGAGACAACTAGATTATTTCTACAACAATTAATATATTTATTTTAAGACAAATAAAAATTAATGTGAACATAATATAATTCCAAATATTTCTCACTGTAATTCATTTTTGGAAGTATATTGATACAATGGAGAATTTTCTCTTATTTTTATAGCAATTTATTTGCAGTCTTAACAAAGAATAGCATATGCATTTTTTAAAAATTATTTTGCTTAATTATTTTGTATTTTCTTTTAAAAAAAATCTTTGCTTTTAAATGAGAATTAAATATGATATTTTGTATCTTTAGGAAAAAAATTACCAATAATTATAATTTTATTTATTTTTTTATTATTACTAAATGCCAGCTAATTTTGTTTTATGATATTTCCTCACAGAATTTCTCAGAGCAACGAACCAATTTTATAAGGGACTTTCATAGATTGGCCAAACGTTGTCTTTCCTATTTATCTGCTGATGAGGGAGTTGATTCTCATGCCCTCAAAGTTATACACACTGCTCTTCCACCTGTTTTGAGTAAAGGTGAGTTTATGTGTTTTTCATATTTCTGTTGATATTTTATGGAAATTGGCTTACTGTTTGTAAAAACACTATTAACAGTGTTTCCAAATTTTTCTCATGTAAGTATTAAAAAATATCAGCAAATGTAAATGTTATAATCATATTTTGTTTTATTTATAAATTTATTGTTTGGATTTGTGTATGAACTGATTTTATTTAATTCCTTTTTTTATACAAGTTTCATTTTGTTTTTAAAACTATAATATGCAGCATGCCCACCTTCTAACATTTTATATCATTTTTTATTGTTTGTTTTGCAACATTCAGAGAATGATCTCTTGCTAATTTTAAAATAAAAACAATAAGTTACTTAATCAGTGGAAGTAGGAAATCTTTTTTATTTTAATGAGTTATTGAAAGAAATTTCAGTCCTAAAATTCATAGCATTTTGCTCAATGCTTTTTAACTTCAGACACTTTGCGTTTCTGAAAACATTCCATATCATTTTGAACTAATCTTCTTTTCACATTTATTTCTACTCAGATAAGATTATACAATCTTACTGAGTAGTATTGTTCTAAGTAATGATTTTGCCTACCTAATACCTTCATTTAGAATACTGCTCTGTTTTAATTGTTAATTACAATTTAAACTTTTGTATGACACTATAATTAAATTTTATAATTATTTAAACCATATTGTCATTAATTTTTGTGACATACTATGAGAAATTGTTGAATTATTTAATCAGTAATTAATCAAAAAAAGTTCAAACATTTTTTAAAAAAAGAATTGAAAATATAAATTAGTAATTTTTTAATTAAAATTATCAGAACAAAATTAATTTCGTACTTTGTAATTCATTTTTTAGTTAATTATATGCTTATTTACATATGACTTGTGTATTAATCTTTAGGTGAAGCATAAATTTTTTATTTATCTAATTCTATCTAAACAACTTTAAAATTTTTCTAGTTGAGAAAAGTCATAGTATCCATGGTAATGGAAGTCAATGGAAGAATGGAGCTGTGAAGCAAATATCATATCCGAAATTAAATACAAGAATTCAGCTTCTAAGAAGAAGAAATATAAGGTAAATTAAATATAATTTATGTTTATTACACAAGTGTTTAATGAACAGAAAACTAAAATATATTATCTAGCATCACTTAAAGAATACCATCTAAAAATTTTCTAGTTCATAAAATTTGTGTTTACATTTTTTATCTATTTTATTGCAAAATAAAAAAAAAATACTCATGGTCCATAACTGTGCTAAATCTTTTCCAATATCAATTATGTTATGCAGTGTGTCATGAAATTCTCATTCAATATAAAAGGTCTATAAAATGAGCAATTTCTCCTGAAATGCCTTATTTTCAAATTCCCAAAATTTACAAATCATTATATTGTATATTCCTGACTATTACTAACTAATATGGTATTTGCCAATTATTTAATTGTAATGATTCATTTCAAATTAATGCTGCTTTCCTATATTTTTAAAGTAGTTGAATATAAAAAGAACCAATAATCCCAAACAAATGTATACAACCATTAAAAGTTATAAAAAACAAAATTTTTATGGTTTTAAATTAGTAATTACAAATTAAAAAGAAAACTAGAGAGTGAAAAATTCTTATTTATTTCATTTATATATGATGCTTATGTGTAAAATAAAATTTATATTGGCAAAAAAAATATCACAACTTAATTCTTTTCTTTTAATAGATTCCATAACTTTTTTACTTTTTTTAAATTCATAATTTGTAGCGATTATTTCAATGATGATTATGCATTCTTAACATGAAATCAAGTGTTATGTAAATTTCAGATATATTCAGTATTTATTTAATATTTTGTAGACTTGTGATAGAAGAAGGTATTGGGAAAATATACCATACTTTTGAAAATGAAAGGGATCCCCGTCCTTTACCTGAATATGGTATAGAGATAGATCATCCATTTGTTGAGATAAACTTGGAAGAAGAGGTGCCAGCATTTACTTTCTTGTTAAAACATGCTCCTAATTTTGTAGAAGTCTATAGTTTACCTATAAATAAGAAATCTGCAAAGGTAAGTTTCAGCAATTTGTCTCATAATATTAATTATTTCATTGTGATTTGTTCTCTAACTTAATGGAAAGTTCATAATTCTGAAAAAATAAAATAATATATTGTATTACTAGAGTCCATGTATTTCTAATTGTTTGAGAAGATGAATATTTAATTACATCACACACACACATTATACATATTAAACTATATCAATTTTAAATTGTATCTAAAATAGCAAATCCAGTAACAGGAGACTCCTTTGTCTCTGCTGAGGGCTTTTACCTTCTTTAAGTAAACACTTGTTGAAATCTTGAGGAACCCTCGCAATCTTTATACTTCTTTTCTCTTTCTACTCCTCTTTTCTTCTACTTCCTTCCCTTTGCATTGTTGTTACGATCAAGTTTCTGGTTTGCTCATATTTTACTCCGCTAATCAGAAGACTTTACCCTGTTTCTTTGTTTATGTTAGTCTTCCATCCTATATGTTTGTTGTGTTTAGCATTCCATGTGGAAGAAATTGGTGTCCTGGGGTCCCTCTACATTCTCTATGGCCCAAACTTCTCTGCAGAATGGTTGCTGGAGAGGGGCTGCTCTGAGATTATACCCTTACATGGGGCAATAGGGCTAGCCCTGCATTTTGGATTGTGTGGGAATATTCGCAAATCCTCTTCCCAATGTGTATTATTATATCCTGGAGGTAATGCTAAGGTAAATGCCAAGAATGGTTATCACCAGAGCTGGTAACTGTCTTCCCTTGGGTTTTGTGATTAGTGGAGGCTCATTTGGATGAACATTTTACTTTCTCATTGTTCTTTAAAATTCTCTTTGTGACAAAGGCTTCAAGTTGTTACAATCTGCTTATAAAAATTATAAATCTTTAATTATTTCTCTGAAGTTTATTCTAATTCAAAACAATAAAGGTCGGATGAAACAAATGTCACCATTCTAAATAATAAATCATATTAAAGCTACAGTTGGAGAACCCAGTAACATAAAAAAATCTAAAATCTCATGATCTTCTGATTGAAAGCTCATCAGCAATACAATCAAAGTGTCTTTTGTCTCTGCAAGTACTTGGATAAATCCCTGTAGTGACTTGTGCCACAAATTACTAAACCAAAGTCATAGAGTGATTTTAGAAATAGACCATCTGCTAGTATATGAAGCTGAGATCTTAGAAGAACTTAAGGGTCAAAGAGATTCATCAAATTATCAGTTCAAAATGTCAAGTTGATTTTAAACACCATATGCACGTGTACTGAAGAATGTGCCAAATGCTACACAGACTGATTTCTCATCGTTTAGAACCACACTCAAACTTGAGATACAAAGAAAAATAGATATAAAGCAACCAATTACAAATAAGCCAAATTTTATAAAAACAAAAAAATCTAGAGACTCAGAAAATAAAAGAAAAAGTTAAAGATGAATAGAATAGTACTGCTCTTTATACTCCCATTCTTGTAAGCAGCTATAGTGAAATGTTGGCTATAGTGTATGCGTGGCTGAATTATTGGAAAGATCGAAGAAGGGCGAAAAATAACAGATGTTGCCAGGGAGTTCGACATTGCTCACAGCGTTGTTTCATTGCTGTGGAAGTCATTTAAAACTACAGAAATTTGTAGTAGGCGGCACGAGGGAGGTTGCGTTAGAAGTACGACGCCTGCAGAAGACAGATATATCGT
This sequence comes from Latrodectus hesperus, assembly GCA_037975125.1. Classification (NCBI taxonomy): domain Eukaryota; kingdom Metazoa; phylum Arthropoda; class Arachnida; order Araneae; family Theridiidae; genus Latrodectus; species Latrodectus hesperus. The sequence goes on along the minus strand of CM075854.1, from coordinate 415,823 downwards.
CCTATCAGCAAAAAGGAACAGGCGCACCACAGCTCAGCAGGTGGCAAATCAGTTTCTTGCTGCCTCAGGAAAGCAGATCTCCCGAAAAACTGTTGCCAGACGTTTGAGGGGAGGAGGACTATATGCCCACAGACGTGTTGTTTGTGTCCCATTGACCAGACAGCACCGTACTGCCCGTTTGCAATTGTGTTGTGAGCATTGCAATTGGACTGAACAGGACTGGGCATGCGTACTATTCTCAGATGAGAGTAGTTTCAGTCTGTCATCGGATTGTAGATGCCAACTGATATAGCGTGAGAGTGGTACTGCTTATCATCCAGAAAATATCCAGGAAGGGGACTGATATCCGACATGCAGTGTCATGGTGTGGGCCGGCATTGTGATCAATGGTCGCACGCCCCTACATGTGGTTGCAAATGGGACTATGACGGGCCAACGATACATTTATGAAGTTCTACTTCCTCATGTTCGTCTTTTCCGTGGTGTTGTTGGTGATAAATTTGTTTTTATGGACGACAATGCAACATGTCATCGAGCACTTACTGTTCAAGATTGTCTAGACAGCGAGGGTATTCAACGCCTTGTATGGCCATCACGTTCTCCAGATCTAAACCCCATTGAAAATGTGTGAGATGCTTTGGGGAGGCAAGTTGCTGGTCGAAACTATCCTCCGACAAACAAGAACACCCTCATCCGTGCACTCCCAGAGGAATGGGATAAATTGCCTCTACAGTTGCTGGATAATGTTGTACAAAGTATGATACGACGTGTGGAATGTTGCATCACACTCCACGGTGGACATATCCCGTACTGATACTTTTCTTCAAGGTGCCTGCTGACTTTTAGATGCATTGTTCCATTTTTCCGTATGCAGCATCAAATGAAAATTTTTTTCATTCAGATGTTTCACAGCTTTTGTACTTTCCAGAACAATAAATATTCTTTATTCTAATGTCTGAACAGTGTGGCAACTATATTTTTACCTACTAGGCCTCATGTCTCGCTTAATGTTATGCTACATTGCAATTTGTGATCCGTCCCTATTATTTTTCCAGCAGTGTATTAGAATTGCATTTGTTTGTAGAAACCATCTTGTGTTTACCTGTCTGGACATTGAGATGGCGTACGATCAAACTTACGCTAAGGAATTCTTTGAACATTAAATACTTTTAATCTCTGTGATAATCTACCACTTTTTATTCAAAAATTCTTACAGAAAAAAAGTTTTCAAGTGTGCACATTGGGTCTACTTTGTCTAGGGTATTTATCCAAGCAGTGGGCATGCTTCAGAATGGTGCTCCTTATGTGATGCTTTTTATCGTTTATATTTCCAGAGTTTTACCTGTCTTACCTTCTTATATTTAACGTAACTTTATATTGATGACTTACAGATTTTTTGTCAAAGTTCACATATGCATTTAATTGAACACCAACTACAGGCGGCTGTAAATTATCAAACAATTATATTGTCCCATATTGATTATGTCAGTGTGGCTTATTGTTCTGCTTCAAAGTCTGCCATTGGTTCACAATGTGACACTTCCTATCTGCAGTGGTGCATTTTGCACCTTCCATGCTAGTGGCCTTTATATTGACAGCAACTTACTTCCTTAGAATATAAGGCACATCAAGCTTTTCCTTGATGACTATTTTAACAGTTTTTTCATTCTACACTAGCCACTAAAATCTGCTAGTGTTAATCCTTCATTAAACAGACTTTTTACTGCTTGCCCTTCCTGTACTCTTCCCTTTTGTGCTAGGATTGAGCCTCTTTTTAAAGGAAACCAATCCCAGTTGAGATTGCCAACTACTTTAGTATTCCTGCATGAGAATTTCTGTGAGTATGTTGTTTTGATGACTTTGCTCTGTTTAGTAAAAAAAATACTGCTCCCATTGTTTTCAAAGAAATTTTTGGCTTTCATTGCACTTAATTCCATGCTTATTACCCTGTTTATATTGAGGGATCAAAAGCAGAAGGACATGTTAGTTATGGTATTGTTTATGGTAGTACTATATATAATTATAGCCTTCCTAATGCCTACTCTATTTACACTGCTGAAGTTGTCGCCATTCTGAGAGTTCACCACATTATTAAGTACTCTCGTTGTCATTAATTTTCTATTTACACTGATAGTAGGAGCACTGTGAAGCAATTTAATTTTTCCTCTGCTTTTCCATTCTTTGATTAATAAAATCTTGATTTCTAAAAGAAATGTCTGATAATGGTTTTGAGATTCGGTTTACTGAGTTCATCATCATGTAATCATGTTGGTAATACCGGCGATGAACTAGCTGACATCGCTACTCAAGAAGATAAAGATCCTATTAACAAAGCAGTCCCTTATGTAAATATTAGGAATTCAATGTCTAACTGTATTTATTCTGTTAGGCAAAATTTCTGGAATCAGCTAATGACAAATAAATGTTCCACCATAAAACCTTTTATTTAGACATGGAACATTATACCATACAGGTATGATAATGTCATATTATTTTGACTGGACTACGGCCACACTTATTTTACAAATAACTATATTTTATTTAATAAACCAGCATCTTTGTGTCTGAGTTGTAAAAATGTTTTGATTATATATCATATCTAAATTGAAATGCCTTAGTTTTGATAACCTTTGTTTTACCTTTTTTTACAGCACTGTTTTAAATGTAAAAGACTTGATTGGAAAAACTTTTCAAACAAGTCTTGCAAGCATTCAAATCTTTTTGCTTTTCTATGCCTAGCAAAGGTTTTCATTGTCTTTAATGCTTTTATTATATCCTTCATTTGTCTCATTTTTACTCTTAAATAAGATACAAATTTTTATTTAGCTTTTTACTGTAATGAACTTGTGTTTTACCTTTGATTATTATTGACTTTTTATTTTGTTTTACTTCTGATTTGCAGTGTGGATTCTTTTAACCTTCTGTTCCGTAAAAAAGATAAAACTGTATTTAAATTATTCTGGGTATCAAAATTCAGTTACTATTCCATCTAAAATAAAGATATTTAGACATTGAGAGGTTTTTTGGGAAAATGTAATTTGTTCAGAATTAATTTAATCTTATTTGAAAGTATTTTTCTTGTAAATTGTGCATAATACAAAATGAACAAATTTTGCTTGTTCATTTTGTATTATTTGCAATTTGCACCCATAGTTTGACTCACCATAGTTTTTGCAAGTTTTGCTTGCAAAAAACTAAGGAAAGTCAATTGATTATACCCAAGTTCTACCTAAGCTACCTGAAACAGAAGTTTAAAATATTCTAATTTTCTCTTTAGGTTTGATTATTTTACATGAGTAAGGTTATTGTAATTAGAAAGAACATATGTTCAAGAGCAATAAATGAATTTCTAAAACTATTGGTCACTGCATAGTTACTTCAAATGTGGTTAATTTCTGGGATGATTTTCATAGCATTGGACTGTAAAGGTGATATCATGCCATAACATTTTTTTAAACATACCTAACACATGATTGTAAATTCCTAAACTCTAACAAATATACCGTTTTGTTTTCAGACATTGACAAGACTGCTTTTGTGCATACAGCACAAGAACCAGTAATTGAAAATTATGACATTTCTGATTCGTATCTCCAGATTATCACATAATATTGTCTATATTTAAAATAGAATTCAAGCATCATGGTTCTAGCTTTCTGGATAATAGTGTGTTTGCAGTTGCTATTGTTCTCAATAACTGTCAAATCTATATGCGAGTAATTTTCAGATCATGTAGAGGCTTATTAAAAAATTTTTAGTACTGTTACTAATAGGCATAATATGACAGCAAATAAAAAATTAATAAATGATTTGTCTGCTATGCCAGTACCTTGTTTATTTCAGATGTGAAATAGATCTTTAATAATTTCTAGCTCTCATATTGGGTTGTGGTAAAAGAACTCCATTTGATTGATATCTCATAAAGTACTGATCAAATAATTTTAGGTATATGCTCATTGAAAAGGTGGCATTTTGAACTGAAAAATTCTTTTGCTATTTTTTGTTTAGTCCTTTCAATTGTGAATTACAGTGTGATTTGAAATGGAAGTCAACAATAAAGAAAATTGGTGCATTTTACTGTCTTTCTTAATTAAAAGTGAAAATGTATGTCAGGTAGCTGAAATTCTAGATAGTGAATATAGTCATGATAATGTAATAACCAATTATGTGCAATTTGGTTTCGCCAATTCTGTTCAGATATTTTTGATATTAAATATTCAACTCCTATAATTAGGCCCATCATCAAAAATGTTGATATAATCACAGAAATGATCAAAGTTGTGATCGGCGTGTTATTAATTGTAGCATTAGCCAGAGGTAAAAGGTCGATCATAAAACAGTTTTAAACAATTTCCACAAAGCAAATCTGAAACATGCTAAATAAAGTTTTTCAGCTAATGCAAAAATGATGGGTTTCATTTTCCCCAACCTCAAATACATTCGATTAGATTTTAGACCTCAAATAACTTGTAATTTATACTTGAGTTGGATTATTTTTAATTTTTTAATTTGCTAGTGACTATTTCTTGTTTCATTTAAGCGATTCATTTATTTTTTGTTAATTATGATTTTATTTGCTGTATTTATTTTCATATTATTTTGTTTCAAGATTTTTTTCTTTTTTCATGTAGCTAAGTTTTGTAAGGACTTTGTATGAAAGTGGTTTGCTAATGACAGAAGATCCTCTCAACTTTAAAAAAGAAGATCATTCAAGCTCTACAACTAATTAGAGATAAAGTCTTTTAATGTGTAACAAAAGGACTGTGTCCTTTTAAAGTGTACCTTGAATATGTTTGTATTGAATTTGTTTTTAAATGGTATAATGTTGTATTCAATTATAGTTTTCTTTTACATACTTAAACTAAACTCAGTGGCACAACAGATCCTAAGCAGCTAACCTACATTACACATATTTGTTTTCTTGACCGAGCATATTTACTTAAATAGATAAAGAAATCACACACAGTTCTCACTAAATCTAAATGCAGTTTTATATGTTAATACCTAAGTGATAAAACAAAGAAATATACCTGACAAGTTAATTTATTTATGTTAAGAGAATCAATTTGAATATACCAGGCTTCATACAACTGCTTGAAGCTCTTGGAATTTCGTCTTAACTCTTTGAAAATCATGAATTACTCTTGGAATTTTTACTTACTTTCATGTGCATTTATTGTTATGAGATTGTCTGATAACAAAATTGAGTATTAATTTTAATGTTACTACTAAATTGTGGCATATTCATTGTTAGATTTTTTTGTATTCATAACTGTTGACTTAAAATAAAGATCCAGCTCAGCCACAATAGCTTCATGATCATTCAATTCAGTCAGGGCCGGATATTGTGTTTAGATTTATGTGTGTGAAGTGAAATAATCATCAATAAGATTGTTATGTGGTGCAATCAGTGTGTGATTATTATTGATTCTTTTTCTATGTTTCTGTTTTCTTTATATTCTATAAAATTTACTGAATATTAATATTTAAAGATAAATTCCTTTAGTTAAAGTGTACTTTGCATATCTTCCTTGGTGAAAATTTCTTATAATTTTAATGAATTGGGATGAATTTAATTATTTATCAATGAACTAAAGGCTGAAATAAATTATTTAATATGTCTGTTGAAAAGTGTCTTTTCAAAGATCAGTGGACTCAGGAAAGTCCACTGCTCTTTGAAAAGACACTTTCCAAAGATTAGCTTTTGTGTGGTTTCAAAGAAACACACACCTATTGCCTTGTTTGCAAGAAAGACTTTTGTATTTTACATATGGTCGAATCTGTTGTCAAATCCCACATGAAAAAAAAACATTGTATTTATTAAAGTAGGCAATATTTGCCAAACAATCTATTAATTTAAAAGATTTTTCCACTACTACTGTTCCTGTGAAATAATGTAAACCCAAATCATGTCCTGAAAATTTAGATTCATTTGTTTCTTCAAAAAAAACTTTAAAGGCTGAAATTCTATGTGTCCTTAAAGTTTTCAATATCGGATTTCGCTACAGTTAGCAATATAAATTCTCTCTTTCAAAGCAATGTTTCCAGGCACTGCTGAAAAAAAGTTTGTTTATTTAACAATTTTTAGAATTATGCCCTATTTTTCTTAACTTATTGAAAGAAAAAAACTAAGAATATTAGTAATTATGTGCTTTAATGAAAGTTTAAATGAGATCATTTGAAGGCAAAACAATTAGGCTGCCAGGTGCGATTTTAGGATAATGATACTGTTAAAACATGGTATTATTCATCAGATATTTTAAACCACTCAACTAGAGTTTTTTTTTCTTTCTGGAAAAGGGAATGAAAAGTACTTAGAATTAAAAACAAGTGATTACTCCAATTATCAATGGATAATCCGAATGTAAACTGGTCTATTTTCACTAAAATGGCAGGCTTTTTAAACACTGCACATCATTCAAATATTGTAAATGTTGGAAGCTGCAGCCTATACACATTTTATACAACGCTTACAGCCATGGATATTCTTCATTTCCAGAAGTTTGCTAACAGCAAATTCTGTTTATGCACTATTTAAAGACTCACCCGCTCATAGAAGGATGACTTTGGTAGCTATGGACTAGGCGTAAAATTTCCTTTAAAGTTTTGTAAACATCGATGGTTAGAAAATGTAAATGTTTTTAGCAGTGCCTTGAAATATTACCATGTCTTTAAGCATTTAGCAGTGCCTTGAAATATTGCCATGTCTTTAAGCATGTCATTAGTTTTAAATATAAACTTTCCTAATCCCTGCGCCAAAACTTTTGATATTGTGCAAAAGTTTACAAAATTTGTACTTTTTTGCTAAATGCAATATTTTATTTATTACTTAAGAAGTGAAATCTTTTCTGAGAATTTATCAAACTGATAAGTCAATGCTGCTGTTTATTGAATGAGATTTTCATGCATTGTTGAAAAATTTAATGCAAAAGTTATAAAAGAATTGGTATTGTCTGTTTCTTTATTTAAACTTAATATTGATGTTGCGGATAAAGACATTGAGAAAGATTCTTGTCAGCTAGATGTTAATTTGAGGCAAAACAACATCATCTGAGAATTGTATATAAGCGAAACTTTAATAGAAAAACAGAAGGTAGAATTTTTTAAAATTGCAAATCATTTTTAGTATTAATGTAAAAAGTTAACAGAAAAATGCCCTTCTTAATATTCTGTGGTACGAAAAATTTCATGTTTAGATTCTGGAAATCTGATAAGTAATGAATCAAGTAATTTAAACGAAATGCGGAAACTTTTGCAATTGCCTAATGTGCCTAAATTAAATCTTTTAGAATGTGATTCTGTTTTAAAAGAATTTCGTAATTTTGTAGAAGAGCTTAAATCATTTAAGATTTCAAGTTGTATTGATGAGAAATTTGATCCTATTAAAGATGGAATAGATGCATTTCTTTTTATTTTAACTTACTCACAAATAGACGAAATTATTACCACTTATGGTAAGTAGTTAATTTGCTTTTACTTATCTCTCGTGGTTAAGCATCTGTTGAACGTGAGTTTTCTGTGAATAAAAATTTGATCTTAGAAAATTTAAATAATAAATTGTGGGGCTAAGTGCATGATTGACGATTATGTTCGAAACTTATGGTAGTGTCAGGCAAAAATATAAATTATATTTTTATGAATTAAAACAGCATAAAAAGCAACCGATTACAGAGGGAAAGCGAAAAGTACTTGAAGAAATTGAGGAACTGAAAATCAAAAGAATCGTTTGGAAGATGACATAAATGAACTTGAAAAATTAAAATTAACTACAAAATCAAACACGTTGCGCTATGCTGTTTCTGAGAAGCAATAGTTATTACTCAGGATTAATAATGAATTGAAATCGAGAAAAACTTCAGGGGTTTAAAGTTAGCATTTTCTAACTGCAAAATTTTGCATTTATAAATATCAAGAAAAATTAAAATTCATTGAATGATTAAAGAAATAGAAAATCCTAGAATGTGGATGTGAAATTGTGTGTGTGTTTTAAAAGAGTTTCAAAATAAACAAGGAAAATTTACAACTGCTTTTATTTAATTAGGAAAAAATGTCACCCTAGTAACTTTATCTAATAGTGGTATTTATTTTGTTTTGAATAAGTATGTTTATTTAAAAAGAGGCTATTATAGGCATTTTTTGAAGGTCTTAATAAATTAATAGATAGGTATGTAATGAAGATGCTTAAAAACTTTACAGATTATTCTATATAATATATAATTTAGTAATGTTAAGAATAATTGATTATTTAAATTTAAAACTTATAGCAGTAAATTGATTAAAGGCTTTTGAAGTAATTAAATATTATTCTTACTTAAAAAAAATATTCATTAATTTTTACTATTATTTGTTTATATTATTTACAAATATAATTGAAAAATGTTTCATATGCATAATTATATACATATTTGGTGAAGAGCAATTAGTAAAATATAAAAAATTATTTAATATGAATGTCGACAGCTCTGGAAATTTTTGATTTGACTCCTTGAAAACTCCTGTAATTTAATTCTTGGAAATCTGTACGAACTCTGATGCATGAAAAAACATAATATGTATTTTTTATCTACAGAAATTGTCGTCTCCCTCTTTTGAGAAAAAATTAAAAAAAGAAAATAAATTTTGTCACACGCGCTACAGTGATGTTGCTGATAAAATTTCCCTCGTGATTTATTGTTTTCGACATTTGATTAAATATTTAAAAATATGTATGAATTCTCAAAGAATTTTATTCGATTTTTTCAAATTCTTATGCACCCTTGGGCTTTCAGTCAAAAAAATAGATATGGGCACTGTAGGCCTTGGCCCATATTGAGCTGTCATGGCACAGGTTTAATTTATTTTACTATATATACATTTTAGGTGTAATCTTATTTAATGAGAATTTCTTTTCTTATATAACTAACTGGCTATGCAAAAGACTGGAAATAACCTTTAAATTGACAAACAAATTTTTTTACTTCGTTTTAATATTTTGAGGGAAAACAATTTTTTTAAAACTATATGCAAATTCTGAAATATTTTCTAATAATATATAAAATGCTTCGAAATTAAGTTAATATTATTATGGGTTCTGAAATGTCCATTACATATGAAATACACTATACAAATTTGACAATCACATCTATGTTTTTTCTGTCTGTGATGGCATTTTGTAATTGAATTAATGAGCAGATAAAGATTAAATAATTAATGAATAAAAATATTCTTTGTTATGTTATTAGTGATGTAGAATATTACACAGAATACATATGTTACTTTGTCTTAAAGAAATTTAATGCGTTATTCATTGGATTTAGTTATAATACACACACACCGGCGAATGAATTGGAAGCTTAAGATCAATGTTTTATTCGACCATCTTTAACACAAATAGCGCCATTTATCCGTTTGGGACATCGAGTCTACATATTTCTGGTCTCATTTAAGCCCAGAGAATATCATGCAGCTCTTTAGATATTGTAAATTTAAAGAAAAGAGTGCTGACACACACAGATGCGTCTTTCTTTCTTATCCCTCACATTTTCTAGATCCGGGCTCTGGAAGGACATGAAAAGTATTGGAAGTCAGATTGATGTTCAGCGAACCAATTTTGAACACTTCTGGAACGGTGTGCAGTTGCGTTATCGTCCATGGAAATATCAGTCGCCATAAGAGTAAAAATGCAACATTCCGAGATGCACCTTGTCTGCCTGTAATATTCACATTGCTTGTCCTTTTTAGACTTTGCGCCAAAAAACCCAAACAATTACCTATAATGTTTAGGTATTTCATGGCTGTTCACTCTCGAGGAATACTAGGACACAACTTCCATGTCAGCAGAACCTTACATTGTGCGAACAAAATGGATTCGTAGCCTTATATGAGATTCTCACCAAATTCAACACCTAGCTTCAGTGCCAAATAAGATATAGTGGGAATCTTTACCCATCAATTACGGCCGCGGTGGCCTGGTTGGTTATGGCGTTGTTCTCATTATCGGAAGTTAGTGAGTTCGAATCCCGGCCGACCGAAGATCCATCGTATTCGCTAATGGCGGCTGGGGCACCTTAAAATTGGACGAGGTCGCAATTTCCTCCAAGTCTAATAGTACTTCCAGGGTGGCTGGCTAAGTATTGAGGATCTTCTGCTTCAAAATTACGAATACTCCACCCAGAGTTGCTTCTATTTAACTGTTGAGTCCAATTCAGGGCTAGGTACAGGGGAAGCATATTGGTGCAATAACAATCGACCAATTACCAATCCTCAGATGTCCAGCATTTTCTTGATATCATTGCAAACGAATTTGCATTTCTCGATGAGTAATGAGAGATTTTCTTACAAACAACCAGCTGCATTCCTACCTTCTGCAATTCTCTTCTGGGCATGATTCGAGTTGAAATATTTTGAGAAGAGCTTTGGTTGAGGATTTTTGTCAGTTTAAAAACATGGTAGAGTACAATGTGTCGAAGACGATGCTCTTGAAAATCTGCTCGAACCGGAACTGCGGAAATTGCTTTTCTAGACAAAGAGGGTGGGGTTCTAGTCCCAACTTTTAGGAAGATTTGATATGGTTACTTTTGTAAAACCAGCGAGTTGTGCTTCATCGAAATCAAGCCGCTAAAAGAGCACCAACAATAAGCCTTTTCCCAAATGGTTAAAAGATTTCTCATTTCTTTCCATTTTACTTCATTGTGAAATCCATTCTTACATCTTACTTATACTCTAGCACTCTATCGATATGCTCTCATCATAACCCTCATCATCATACTTTATTCCTAGCAAGCATTTAAATGAAATTCTAATTCAAGTCATTGATTAGTGAGTGTCATATCTTTTCATACAAATTCATTCATGAACCAACATTATTTGAGGAATATCTTTTTCAGTCCATCTCACACACAAATCATACTCCTTAATCCATTTAATTCAGAGGTATTTGTGTTTGAAAATAATATCTTCATTTTTGTTTGAAATGTAAAAACTACAGTATATAAATCTTAATGTGACATGAAGGATTTTGGGTTGGTGAACAAAATACACTAATAATAGTTGACATGATCCCGAATTTAGTGCTCTGATTAATCTAATGTAAATAAAGGCAATGCTTTCTCCTTTTTGATTTTTTCAACATACTCTGTCTCATGGATCAAAAATTTAAATTATTATTCTAAAGATTCTATGCAAAATTCCAGCAAATTAAAGAAACGTTACAAGTTAATGAATAAAGTTGAACACATAATAAAATGAGTTTTTTTTTATTGTTACAAGAAAAAATTACTAGTGGAGTTTTCAAATAAATGTTAAATTTGTGCAAGATATCCATTTGTTATTTAAAAGTGTAACTAATGCTTTGTTATCTCGCCTTACTCGAGCATGAATGTTTGTAAAATGTTCGAACTTCATTTCAAAAAGATATTTATCGAAATCTTTAAATCTTTTACATATTTTCAGAGAGAGATGGATTTTAAGGAGTGTGTCATTGGGGCTGACAGAATTCCCCTGACCATATTCTCAGGTTCTTGGATTTTAATATTCCCGATAAAAAACATGTACCTGTTTTTAGATTTTTCTTAGAAATTATTGATTTTATGGATATAGTATGGGGCAACGCTACACACACACATTCTGGTATTAGAAGCAACAACAGATACATTGCTGGAAAAAAGTAGGGCACAAGTTTTTTCTCAAATAAGCGAAGAACTTTGATTTTTTACAAAATAGTTTCATTAGAGCACTTTTAAAAACTAATTTACAATTAGATAACTATATATGCAACATGAAATAAACTACTTGCTTATTATATTTAAAAATTAATTTCATTCACATTATACCGTGTGAAAAAAGTAGAAGGGCAGTTCTAAAGAATGAAAGTAAAAGTCTTAGTAATAAGGAATTATTTCGTCATTTGCTTTAACTACTTCAAAGACTATTTGCCAATGAATCATATGTCTTGAATTTTGGTTTGACAAAAATTGTCCAAAACACAATTCAAATCTTCTCGATGTTTGATCAAAGATTCATATTGCTTGTCTCTGGCGTAAACACGCCGAACAGTTACTGACCATATATTTTAAACAATATTGAGGTCTTTACTTTTAGCAGGCTATGGCAAAACCCGAATCTTATTTGTTTCAAACCAATTTTCAGCACCATTGGCCGTGCGAATTGATCACCATATTGCTGAGATATCCAATTTTTTCCGCCTAGGTCAGCGTTATAGAGAAGAAACTCTGAATTTAAAATTTGAATGTAATCTGTATGTGTTTCTGTCTTTCACATTCATCCATCTTAACTAGATTGGACTCTTTCCAACGTAGCCAACTGATATTCAAACCATTAAACTGCCTCCTCCTATCTGTCTCAGGTAAAATAAGTTTCTTCTTGTGTAACCAGACAATGCTAATAATATTGACAACCGTCTGGGCCATCTAAATTGAATTTTTTTTTTTCATCAGAAAAAATAACTGAAGTTCATTCGTAGCTCCAAGACAAGTGTTCTTTGACCCACTGCAGCCGTTGCTTAATGTGTCTTTCGTTCCATACAGGATGGTGCTTTCTTTTCTTGAATATGAATGTATCTTTATGTAATTGTAAAGTGTTCTTCTATTTACATGTGTGAAGCCAGATGAATCTTCTGCCTTTCCAATGTTTCCATACACTTTTTTAAAAAGTTCTTTAAAGATTTTTCCTTGATTATGTAGAGTCAATTTTTTAGCTATGCTAATCTTTGCATTCCTCTGACTCTTTAGATTTTTCTAGAAGTTAGAAACAGCGTTTGGTCTGATGTATAGGTGCTTTGTAATTTCTATCAGACTTTTGCCCACATCTTTATAAGCCACGATTTGGCCTTCTTGAAATTCACTTAAAGATTTCCCACTAAGCATTTTAATTGAACAAAAATTGAGGATTTTTTTCAAACAAAATATATTTTTTGAAAGAGACAGTTTAATAGAACAATTTTTTCAACATATTAGACTGCAATAGACTCCAAAATGAGAATATTTTTGCAGGTGTCCTACTTTTTTCACAGGCCAAAAATCCTTGAGTACTATTTTATATTTTTTAGTAGTAAATAAAACTCATTCATTGAAAATGAAAAAAAAATTAGTTTAATAATAAAAAAAATTACATTAACTGCGTTAAAATTTAAAGCATAATTTATAAAAAATGACTGTCCTACTTTTTCCAGCAGTGTACCTACCGAATAAGGCTTATAATGCAATAAGTATTAAAGATATGAAATTTGTTCCCATTCATTTCGAAATGTGTTACTTTTAGTTTTCCTTGAATACATTTCACAAAAAACATTTTTCAAAAAATAATATTCAGCTTTCAGAAAACACTTTTTTTAACTTACAAATGCATGTGCTTGTTATTTATAGCACAAGGAGAAAAGAAAAGGAAAAGTTAACTTTATTTTAAAATATAAACCGGTGTTTGTAAACTTTACTCGAGAAAAAAAGACGTTCGTTATCTTGAAATACTTTATTCACATAACGCTAAACTAACACTATAATACAATATTTAAAAGAAAAGCAATGTTATTTCCATTTTAATATTTAATTTCACGCCGACTGATTGGATGAGTGTATCAGCGTTCCTGACTCCTGAGCTGTTGGTCCCGGGTTCGAATCTCGGTTCGGGCATGGATGTTTCTTTCCTTCTTTGTGTTTTTCTGTCCTTTCTTCTGTGATGTTGTATGAGTGTGACCCGCCCTATATAATTGGGTTTCTGGTGGTATGGCGCGGGTAACGCTACTCGCCTTTGTGACTTGGTTCATAGGTGCCCGCTGGGTAACGACAAATGAGTAGCTGTCTCAGGCCTTGTTGTGGCATAGGGTTCAACCCTCTTGTGCCCGCCATTGGAAAAAATATTTAATTTCATGAACTTGCTTAGAAGAATCTTAGTAGTAGTAATATGACAGAAACAGTTTTGGAGCTTTTTATGCTCGTATCATATAGCAGTATTTTGCTTACTAACTGGAAAATAAAGTTCATTTATAACACCAAGAATCTTAGCAACTTTCGTTTTTAAATTTTAATTTAGAACAACAAAAACTTAGTGTTCCCAAACGGAAATGTTAAAGTTCAGAAAATAAACAAATATGAGAAATATGAATTACAATAACCGGTCTATTTTAAAGATTCGAAACTTCATCTTGTTAGGATGTCCACCTGGTTTCTCAAAAATCAAAGTTGAAAGTGCTGAAAATCATAGGAAAATAACCAAACTGCTAGATGATGCCAATACCTCCTACTACACATTTATATTGCCTGAGGATAAAAACCTTAAAATAGTCGTCACAGATTTACCACCTATTTACACGCCTGAAGAAATTTCCTAGGAACTCATCCTAGAAGGTTTTAATATCATTAATATAACTCAAATGTCCAAAAAAGTTGATGGAGTTAAAATTAATTTGCCTTTATTTATTGTCACTCTACCGAAAAATGACAAATCTAGAGAAATCTATAATATCTCACATCTTTTTAACCTGGTGGTCAAAATTGAATCTTACAAAGGCCGTAAAGGAGTAACACAGTGCTTCAGATGCCAGGGGTTCTACCACGCCCAAACTTCCTGCCATCACGCAGTTAAATGTGTGAAATGTGCTGGTGATCATCACCACTCAGAATGCAAAAAAGACATGTCCACTCCAGCTAAATGTGCAAACTGTGGCGAAGCTCATCCTGCCAGCTATAGGGGCTATAATAAATTTCCAAAATCAAACTACCTTAACAATAACAAAGTCGAGACCATCAAAAGCAAGATTATTCCAAGCACTAATCCACACCTATCTTATGCAAATGCATTAGTCCACAAGAATGAAACCATTAGTAAAAACAAAGAAACTATAAATGAAGCAAAATATATTTTTTCTGAATTACAAAATCTTATCTCTTACATCAAAAACTCAGGAATAACAGATCTTATTAATCAGCTCAAACAATTCAATGCAGCAATGACTGCACAACAGACAGCAATCTCAACCAACAATGACAATTAAAAGCTTAAATTTCTCACCAATTCTTCTCTTCAAATTGTGAATTGGAACGCACATAGCCTAAAGCCTAAAATTACTGAATTCATGAACTTTCTAGATAAACATAATATAGACATTGCCATAATCACAGAAACCCACTTAAGACCAAATATTAGTCTTAATATACCAAACTACAACGTATATCGTACTGACAGGACACATCATGCTGGCGGAGGAACCGCAATTATTATCAAAAGAACTTTTAATTCCACACTGTATAGTAGCAAAATAGGAGATGGTTTTGAAGAAACTTCAGCTATCATCAACCTGGGAAATAATCTAAAATTCAAAATTACTAGCTACTACAACAGACCTAAGCATAATTTACAAGACCAAGAAAATATGAACATTCTACCTGCTAATATTCCTACAATTGCTGGAGGTGACTTTAACAGCAAGAACATCACCTGGGGATGCAACACTACTAATAAAAATGGAACTAAATTATAAGAAATAGCACAAAATTATAATTTAAAAATAATTGCTCCAATCGAACCTACGCACTTCCACTATACACACCAAGGAGACATCTTGGACATTTTTCTTACAAATACCAGCTACCCACTATCAGCACAGACTATCTATGATCTCTCTTCTGATCACTTTCCAGTTCTTGGATGCCTGGGAATAAAGAAAAATATTACAAATAAATTTTTATTCAGAACCAACTGGCAACTCTATTATAATATTCTTCAAGATCAAGTTAACAAAGAAAATTAATCATGAATCAACAATAATCAACCCAATAATAATAATAATCAAGAAATTAAAAATAAAATAAATAATGATATAAACTTATTCAATGAAAATAACAATCATGCAAAAGAAATAGCAACCCATAAAATTAAATGCCACGAAAATTACTTAAAATTACCAAATAGCATAAGAAAAATCATAAAAGAAAGAAATCGTATCAGGAAACAATTTCATAAAACCTTGAACCCACGACTCAAAACTACAGAAACAAACTTAATAAGAAAATTAAAAAACTCTGCACAGACTATAGGACTAAACAATGGCAAGATAAAATAGAAAGCCTTAGCACAGAAAACAACTCTATATGGAAATTTGCAAAACAATTAAGAAGAAAAACAACAACTAATTATTGCATTAATGGCCAAAATGGACCAGTTTATACAAACTATGAAAAACTGAACATCTTTGCAAATACCATATTTCTACAATTTCAACCAAACAAAGTCACAGATGAGTCCTTCACCAATAGTATTAATTCATTTATTCAAAACTATATGCAAGCTAATATTCCTCATAATACCGTTACACCAACAAATGATGATGAAATAATTAAAATTATTAAAAATCTAAAGATCAAAAAAGCCCCAGGAGAAGATAATATTACTAACAATATGATCAAATATTTACCATTGGGCTTTATTCGCAAACTCATTAATATTTATAATAACTGCCTTAAAATATCATATTTTCCTACAATCTGGAAAACTGCTACCATAATTCTTTTCCCAAAGCCTGGAAAAGATCCCAGAATACCTGAAAACTACAGACCTATCAGCCTCCTTCCAGTTTTAGGAAAAATATTTGAAAAAAAAATTTATAATAGAATTAAATGTTATCTTCATCTAATTCCGAAACAACAATATGACTTCAGAAACAAATTATCAACTGTTAAACAACTCATAAGAATTACTGAGATTATAGGTCAAAATATTCATCGCAATGTGTATACAGCTATGGTCATGCTCGACGTAGCAAAAGCTTTTGATAGAGTATGGCACGAAGGCCTACTATACAAACTCATAAAACTCAACATAAACACTGATATAATTTTACTCATCACCTCATATCTAACTCATCGCTTCTTCCATATTAAATACAATAATGAAAACTGTATTACTCTGAACATGAAATCTGGAGTCCCCCAAGGTAGCATCCTGGGCCCAATCTTATACCTATTTTTCACCTATGACTTCCCCGGTTTGGACAATAACTCAATTCAAATTGCTTTCTACGCAGATGACACTGCTATTATAGCTGATTCTATGAGGCCGAATAATGCTATTCATAAACTTCAAAATGTGTTAATTAACATCGAAAACTGGTGCAGTAAATGGAGAATAAATGTAAATACTGATAAATCCCAACTTATAGTATTTAATAGAAAAAAGAGAAATAAAATAAAATTACTTCAACATAATAAACTTTATCTATTCGATAAAATCATTCCGGAAGTGAAAACCATTAAATATCTTGGATTAACATTTACTACTCAACTTTCATGGGCTGCACATATCAATAACGTTATTAAAAAAGCCAATCAAGCTTATGGATGCCTATTCAACATAATTGGAAAAAACTCAAATTTAACACTAAAACTCAAGGGACTGCTCTACCTTACAATGTTAAGACCCATCATCACCTATGCTTCACCTGTGTGGAATACTATTACGCCAAGAGACAAACACAAACTTAGAGTGTATCAACATAAAATGCTTAGAAAAATTACGAAGGTGCCCTACTATATTCGCAATAAAAACATTTCAAAAGATCTGAAAATTATTGATATTCTAGAGCATATTGCTAACCTAAATAAAAAATTCTACGATAAAGGAATTAACTGCACAGATGGTGCATTTAATCAAGTTTTTCGCTATGAGTATCTCATAGAAGACTGTAAATATAGGCCAATCGACAGACATTATTTAGATGAATATATTTAATATAATATTGGTATATAGAGTATATAGCCTTACTTAACTTCATATTACTCTTCATTTATTCAGGATTATTTCTTATTTTTTCTATTTTCACTGTATATAACAATTTTATTTTAACTTATTATTTCCTCTATTCTCGAGTAGAATAAAAATTTTCAACTCATTAAAAAAAATGTTTTTTCAACTCATTGCTCTGCCCCTCAACTCTCTGCTGATTGGCTCTCACCGCCAAGACTCGGTTCTTCACGCTTCAAGACTAGCGTTCCCTGTCAGTACCGCAATATCTTCCTTCAAGGACTTATCACAGATGAAGAAGTAAAGGCCTGCTCCGCAGGCCGACACTTCGTAAACGAAAATAGATACAGATACAGATGGTTTCTCATTTCTGGATGTTATCGAAACCTAACGGAAGATCCCTCATGTTCACCAAAGAGGTGTTAATAACATGTAAAACAAGTCCTAGTCGCACAATACTCCATGTAATAGGATACTTTGCCATCTTCATATTTCGAATGTAATTATTATTTTTTTTAACTATATTTCTTCGTTATTAAAAATATAATTTAACTAAATAAAATTTTAAGAAATTATAAATTACTTATCAAATAATGAATCTGTAAAATATGACAAATATCTTCTAATGTCAACAGTATATTAATGATTTTCTTACTGAAATTGCGAGATTATTTGTTAATATCAGTTAAAATTAATAATGGTGAAAGGACAGGTTTTAAATGAAAACAAATTGACAAAAGCTGAAATTTCTAAAAAAAAAAAAATTAATTATTTTTTTTTTCAATTTTAAGCTACTTTGAATAGGGATGAAAACTAATAACATTTAATAAATGTTTTTCTATTACAATTAAGGCAAATAATACTACTGTGCTGAAAACAAGATGTGCAATCATTTTCTGATAAAGATATATGTAAAAGACTCGTTAAAATTCCTTAAAAAATCGTTAATATTTCCTTAAAATCTGACTAGAAACTTTCAAATGTCAAAATACAACATCTATGAGCAATTTAGGGATTAGGCTAGATAAACTTTAGATTCATAGGTTATGCACGATTTAACTGAGAAATACTGATGGATTTTATTTCTAACTGCAATACATTCTATAGATCCAACGAGGTTGGTTGGTTGGTTGGGTTTTATGGCGCAAGGTCCAAAATTGGACATGCTGCGCCAGATCCAACGAGGTGACACTATTTTCGGATTAAAAAGTGGTGGTATTGAAAATGGATAAATCAATGATTATAGTGAAAAAGATCTTAGTGGAAGCAAAGTAAATCACCTATAGCCATCGCAAAAGTCATTTCCATCCAAAGGTCATGTTCTGCTACGAGGAGTTGGGAAATGGTTCCTTTGGAATTCCACTGTTTTATGGAAAGAAGAGCTTTCATCAAGCAACGGGATGATAAAACCTAAGATGTATAGCTCCGAATTAAATTACTCAAAAATAGTGAATCAAATGGGTATCATATTTCATCATGTGCCTTGTATTCGTCGGGAATAGATATTGAAATTCGGTTGGGATGTTCTATCCAATCCACCTTATTCACGAGACATTTCATACCCTTCACCTTTTATTTCCACTTATTTTGGTCATTAAAATATTGCCATAAAAGAAAAAAAAATTACTATTTAGTCGAGAAGGTCTTGTTTAAAATCAGAGACTCTAGAAGAATAGAATTTTTAAGTTACCTGATAGATTAAGAAAGATTGTGTAGAACAGAATACGCTTTTATAATTTAATCGTGTGTGTGTATACTAAAATCTAAATCTTCTGTATTTTAACTTACCTTTAAAATTGGAAGATTTTCGGACAGCCTTCTACATTCTTCAGTGAATTAGGTTTAAACCTTAGAACTTGATATATCAAGATATACCGACTAGAACTAATACATGCAAATAAGGAAACATGAGACATAGTTTGAAACTTATTAACAGAAGCAATATAAGACAGATATTCTGTTATTTAACTTTTTCCGTAATTCAAATTTATTTTAAGTGGCAATGGGAATGAATGTTTTTCTCTTTTACTTAATGTTCAAATTATAAATTTAAGTCGCTTCTGTTAAAAGCAACTCATACAAAAAATTACTTATGCTGTTCATTTGTTTCAGAATAATGGTAGCTTGACAGAACTCGGAGTGTGTGGAAGATAAAATGATCAATTCTCCTCATCTTTTTATCGTTTGTTCCTAAAAGGTGTGTCTCCTTTATGGTTGTAAGATCGTGGTGGCCTGGTTGGTTAAGGCATTTGTTCTCGTTATCGGAAAGTAGTGAATTTGAAACCCGTCTTAACATAAGATTAATCCTGTTCATTAATGAATGCTGAGACACGTTAACTACATCGTGATCCCAGTGTCCTCCATGTGAAATGATACCTATGGAAGTGGCAGGCCAAATATTGAGGACACGTGAGGCCAAATATTGAGGACACGTGAGGCCAAATATTGAGGACACGGCAGGCCAAATATTGAAGACTTCTGTTTGGTCCCTGCGCTTCTAAATTACGAAGGTTCCCACCCAACTACTTCTATCTAACTAAAAGCGCCCAACGCAGGGCTAAGGTACAAAGAAGCATGCTGGTGAAACAACAGAAAAGAACCTGTTGGACACTCCCTCCCTCGTTGATTCTATTTTGTTAACTTTGTCTGTATAATTATGTTGATCAAAATTATTTGTTAAACTTAAGCAGCCTAATCAAATCAGTGATCTAAATATATAGTAACCGTTCGGAATTAATTGTATTATTCAGTAACTATAATTGGTGATCTCTTGTAAAACACGCTGCTGTTGCTAATCGTCGAAAAATTTCAAAGTGCAATCCAAATTAATCAGATCATCTATAGTGCTGCAAGATCTTTCCTGTATGTTATTTTGTTAAACAACCATGTGCTTTTTAGGTGTCTACTGGCATTTTTTACCATAAATATTTTTTTTTGTTTTTGTTTAAGAAAGGAATATTTTCGTACGACGATGTGCTTTGTGCTCATGATTATGTGAATCACGACTGTAAAAATGTTAACTTCCGAACGCCAGCTATCCAGTTGCTGAACTGAGAAATACTTCGTAATATTTTTCAATTTTCTCTTCGCGCATATTTAAAGTAAAAGGTATAGACATACCTTATATAATTTTTTTCACTTTCCATATCTCAATCATAAGTTCGTTAGAGTTAATTGGTCATTTATGAACGTAGTATTTTTCGTTATTTTATGGCCAAAATAGTGTACAAATTTCACGTGTAATAGTAAAAGCACCTCTTTCTGGAAACCGAATCCCACTTTATGGTTTAAACAAATTGAAACACAATTTGCCTAAGGCGGTATCTCAGCAGATTCGACAAAATTTAATCATGTAGTGTGTGTTGGAGTCGGAAACTTTGAATTCGGTTAGTGATTTGGTTTGGAATCCTTCAGAACCTGGCCAATATGATGCACTCAAAAACCGTTTGATAGAATTACACATTGAAAGCGAGGTTTCCAAAATTCGTACCTTACTGCAGCGATTGGAGCTTGGCGGTCAACGACCATCCTAACTACTAACACGCATGAGTGAGCTTGCTGGAGAATTGTTATTAAAATTATTGACTTCATAGACAGATATAACATCAACGGCTACTTCGTCTTTTTTAGTACCCTTTGAAGTCATCAGACAACGTTCCTGTCCAATAACAGCACGTTCAGGTCGTCATGTCAAATTCAACCCACGTTACCCCTAACTTCTCGTGCCTCAAGTACTTGGGGGGAGAGTACTGTAGAGAACTCTTATTACTGTCTATAGAGGCCAACATCTGCTTGCCGATTCGAACCTTTTCCCATACTGCTGTTAAAACCAGTAGAAAGGAACCTGTTGCACTCTTGTTCGCACTTTGACTAATCTTGTTAGCTTTGTCTTCATATAATTATGTTGATCAAAATTACTCGATAAAGTTAAGCTGCCTAATCAAATCAGTAATCTAAATGTATAGTAACCGTTAGAAATTAATACTTTTATTCACTAACTATAAGTCCATTATCTGTAAATACATGTGTATTAGAAATTAGTTCTTATGAAAAATATTAAAAAAAAACCTCAGATTATATTTTTTATTAAAAATGATCGATGTTTTGGGATGTAACCTTAATTTTCGATTCCATACATTGCATAACGATACCATATTTAAAATACTTGAAGAAAAATTCATGCACTTCCAAATAAATTGTTTTACTCATTAAGAAAATTTCAAATAACCAAATTTAATAACCGAATAAAAAATACTTATTTTATATATTTTAAGAATAAAAAGAATTTTTTATGCAGAAAAGTTTGAAAATATCTATAGAACTAAGGGGTAATTAATGTAGAACATACAGGTGTTTACCTAAATAATGGAAACACTTGTGAATAAGTGACATTTATAAATGCATTTCATAAGCATTAAAATATTACAATAGCAACCAGTTTCTTTTATTCCGGTTAGGGAAATTGAAGGCGTCAATCGTTCTTTTTCTTGCTCTCTTAACTCATTGTGTAAACTCACTTATGGGTGCCGCTATATAACTTTCTTATCCAAGCCAAGCGTCGGTCTCACACCTAGTTAACTTAGTTCTGGGTCACTGAGTGTGAATTCTGGTTTTCTCTTTCTTTGTATCTAGACCAGGTTCTCACACTCTGTTTCAGAGTCCCTGAGAAGTCGTCTTTTTCTTTTGTCTTCCCTGGCCAGGGAAGCTCCCTCCTTGTTTTTTCTGACTTGGACTGATCATGGATACCACTCAAGGAAATGTGCGCTCGACGCAGATTCTTATGATTGAGCAGCTATTTGAAAGATTGAATGAAGTAGCCTCTATACTAAACACCATCAGGACATCCTATGAGTTCTCTCCTGAAGAAAAATCAAGAGTTAATGATATGTGTAATAAGTTTTCAACTGTTATTCATGCTGAAAACACTAATGCTGCTGCAAATAATACTCCAAACTCTATGGAATAAGAAATGGCCCAACCCAGGAACCAGGAACCATTTTCTGTTTTACGGAGCGCCTGGAGTAAAACTCCTATCTCCAGTCTGAAATTTTATGAATTTAAGTGGAATAACCTTTTGGTGCATTGATTTTATTGCTCCTTTTTATATAAATATGAAAAAAAGAAATAAATAGAAAATAAATAAATAACAAATAAAGTTATTTTGAGTACATTGAGTAAAATACGTGTGTATATAAATTTATATATGTATATATGAACATATATATATGTATTTTTATACATCCATTTATATATATTTTTTTATTAGAGATAATGAAAGTAAAGAGAAATAAATTTAATTTCTCTGTTTCTTGAAAATAAGGAGAAAAGGTAATAAATCAAAGTAAAGTAGAAAGGTAAAAATGTTTTTATTTTATCCTATTTTATTTATTTATTTATTATTTTTTTTTTCCTTTTCCTAATAAGGAGTGAATGCGAAGGTTTTCCTTAATTTTATTTCCATTTCAGTGTAATGTTGTTCCAGGATCCATGAATCACAAGCGTCTACCCGATGGAGAAATCAGTGCAGTCCAAGGTCAATCCTCGATCACAAACGTCGTAGCTTTCCTTCCCTTTATTTATTTATTTTTTTTTTCATCCCTTCTCCTCCCCCTTGTGCTTTCATTCTTGCCTGACTTTTAGTATTGGTTTCAATTTTGTTTTGTGTGTATGTGTGTAAACTCGTCTTTTTTATTTATTTAGTTTTGGGAGGCATTTTTTAGTACTGTTTTTGGTCTTTTCCTATTTAGGTAGTCATTTATATCGTAACTTGAAAGGTTTTTGATTTCTGGATTTGTGTGTGTGGTTATTTCTGAGTAGAATTTTGTCGCTTGTTTAGTAATGAATGTTGTTAATGTTGTGATTACTGTTTCGTCTCTAATTTTTTCGTTTCTAATGTACCAGGGTGTGTTTGTAATTATCCTGAGTGTGATATTTTGTAATGCTTCGAGTTTTTGTATATTGCTCTTTGCAGCTGATCCATAAATTTCAGAGCCATACATTAAAATCGGTCTGAGGAGAGTTGTATAAATCAGTTTTTTGTTTTTGAAGTTTAATTTGGAATATTTACCAATGAGTGGATATAATTTTGCTCTGATTCCCAGAAATTTAGTTCTTATTTTTTCTATATGAGGAACCCAGGTTAATCTTTTATCCATAGTCATGCCTAGATATTCCACTCTCGGTTGCCATTTAATATTTTGATTTAGAATATTTATTTCCTTAAGGGTTTTAGTAGAGTATGTAAAGCAAATTGCTTGCGTTTTATTGACATTAAGTGTTAATTTCCATTTAGTGAACCATTTGACCACTAAGTCAATGTATGAATTTAGATTTTCAATTAGAATATTATTAGTTGGACCTCTTCTAAGTATGGCCGTATCATCTGCAAAGAGTGCAATTTTGTTATTCTTGGTTTTGGGGATGTCATTTACATAGAGTAAGAAGAGTATCGGTCCTAATTTACTGCCTTGTGGAACTCCACTTGTTATAGTTTTAGGTAAGGTTTTTTCCTTATTAAGTTCAACAATAAAGGTTCTGTTTGTGAGGTAGGACTGTATTAGTTTGATCAAAAAGATTGGAAATTTAAGGCTAATAAGTTTGTAAATTAGTCCTTCTATCCATACTCTATCAAAGGCTTTTGCCACATCCAGCATAACTGCTGCTGTGGTTTGGCCGTAAATGAATCCCTGATGTATGAATTCTGAAATCCTAAGTATTTGCTGTATTGTTGAGTGTTTAGCTCTAAAACCGAATTGTTCATTTATTAGTATGTTGTTTTTTTCAATAACTTTTTTAATAAGTTTTAATATGTGTTCTTCTGTAATTTTACTGAGTGTAGAAAGTAAGCTGATAGGTCTGTAGTTTTCTGATTTATTTAGATTTTTTCCTGGTTTGGGTATGGGTCTAACAATTGCAGTTTTCCAGCATTTAGGGAAGTAATTTAATTTTAAGATGTGATTAATGATAATAGTTAAATTTATGACATATTTAGGGGTAAGATTTTTAACCATTTTATTTGTAATATTGTCTTGTCCAGGGGCCTTGCCATTTTTTAATTTTTTTATGCTTGTGATAATTTCTTTAGGTGTGATTATGCCTGTGTATTTATTGTAAGTGCATTTTTGGAGATTATTTAGTGTGTTTTTGATGGCTCTTTCTGTATTAATATCTGTGTTGGTGTTGTTGTTAAAATGGATATAGAATTGTTTAGCTATTAATTCGATTTTATCTTTTGTTGTGGTGTATTGAGTACCATTATGTTCAAGGTTAGGAATTTTTTGGTATTGAGTTTTTAGTTTTTTTGTGGCCTTCCAGAGGGAGCCATTTTCTGCTTGAAGATTTTCAATATACTCTTCCCAGTTTTGTTGATTGTATTGATAGAGTTCATTTTTGATTTGCTGATTAGTTTGATTTAATAATTTTTTTTCATTTGGGCTTCTGGTTTTTTGGTAATTTTTTCTAATTTTATTTCTGTTTTTTATTAATTTCAAGATTTTAGGTGGAGGGGGTAATTTTTTTATTGGAACTTCTTGGGAAGATTTTTGATATGCTTTGTGTATGTTATTTGTGAAGTTGATTATTCTGTCATCCAATTCCTTTTCGGATTTGATGGTATTAAAATTTAGTTGCATGGAGTTTAATTCTTTTTTAAATTCAATCCAATTTGTTTTGGTACAAGTGGGGGTAGGTGTAGGTTGTATGTTGGTTTCGAATTCAATTTTTACAGGTAAATGGTCTGAAGATAATTCATTAAGTGTGATAGTGTTTGTGATGATAGGGGGTTCTTGCAATGGCGAAGTCAATTGTAGTTGCTGATTTGGTACTATATCTTGTGGGAGTTGGGGGTGAAATTAGCTGAAGATCAGCATTTTTAATGAAGTTGTTTAAAATATAACCATTAATATTTGGAGTTTGACAGTTCCAGTTTTTGTGTTTACAATTAAAATCCCCAGCAATGAGGATTCTGGGTCCTAAGGAAAGCAGATTCTCTATTTCAAATGGGAAGTTTGGGTGGGTGTTTGGGGGTATGTAGATGGATGTTAGTATAAAGGGTTGTTCATGTGGGGGTAAATTTCAATTATTGTAGCTTCTAAATATTGAAAATTGGGAGTAGTGATATGTTTGTGTGTGAGGTGATTTTTAATAAAAATTCCAAATCCCCCTCTTGGGAATTTTGGCGAGCAGTTTCTGGGTGTGTGTATGAATGTGTAGTTTGGAATGTAAAATTTTTCATTTTGCTTAAGAAAAGTTTCTTGTATGAGAATGATGTCTGGATTGTGTTCCTGTAAGAAAGTGATTAATTCATGTTTTTTGTTTCGTATACTTTGAGCATTCCATGTGATTATATTTAATTTGTTGAGTAGATTACTCATAGGTAGAACTATTGTTGAGGTTGTTTACAAAGTTAATGAACTCAAACATTTTCATAGTTGGGTCTGTAATGTTTTCCATTTTTTTATTAAATTCCTGTAATTTATTTCCAAATATTTCATTGATTGTTTTACAGAATTTTAAGATTTCTCCAAGATTGGAGAAAGCTGAGAAATTTGAATTTGTGGTATCATTGTTTGCATTTATGTTGTTTACGGCGTTTGGTAGACTTGGGAATTCAATATTTTTGTTTTGAGCTGGGTTGTTTTGGCCCAACCCACTACTAGCCACGCCTCCAACTTTAACGTTGAAGTATCTAACAAGTTTGATGTTTTAAAGTAGCCTTCCAGCACCAGTAACAAAAAATCTAAAAAATCCAAGCGTATTCGAGAAGATAGATACTTCACTGCTCAAAACAATTAAAGGATATTGCGGTTTTAGGTGGATCTTGTGGCTGGGAAACTTTTTAGCTGATTGATACGTGGTCGACAGACGTAGTAGGTTATATGAGAATAAATTACACATGTTTGGGAGAAAAAAATGCATTTTATTGCGCATTTGTGTACAAAAGGGAAAAAAACACAATTTGTGCATATGAGAAAAAAAGAATAAGAAAAGGTGTTGTCTTCAAAGGAAGTCATTTTCAGTAGGGGGTATGGTTTCCACGGATGGCCAGCAGCGTTGAACACCTTTGAGGCATGGAGTCAATGAGGCTATTAATCACGAGTTGGGGTATTCTGTCCCACTCTTCCAGAAGAGCTCTTTCCAGTTCTTGGAGAGTTTGTGGGGTTGGTTGGTGGCCAGCAACTCGTCTTCCTAGAGCATTCCAAACGTGCTCTATTGAATACATGTCTGGAAATCACGCTGGCCATTCCATTCATACGATTCCTTCATTGAAAAGGAAATCCTCCACCAGGTTAGCACGATGTGGCCTGCAGTTATCGTCCATTAAAATGAAGTCATCTCCGATTCCTGCAGCGTAAGGGACTACAATAGGTCTGAGGATCTCATCCCTATTTCGGCGACCAGTCAGAGGTCCATCTCAAATGATATAGAGGTCTGTGCGCCCGTCAATGGAGATGCCACCATACACCAACACCCCCCCCCGACAAATCTGACACTTTCGTGCCTGAACGCTGGATTATTCCTACTGCCACGGTCCCTCCAGATGAAAACACGCCTATTATCAGGATGAACAGAAAAACGGGACTCATCAGAAAAAGAACATTGCTCCATTCATTTCTTCTCCAGTTCACATGCTCTGTTGCCCACACCCTGCGGTCGCGACGATACCTTGACGTCAGTTTAACACATACCATCGGTCGGCGAGCATACAGACCTACACCATGGAGCCGGTTTCGGACAGTCTGAGTTGAAACCGTGGTGTCAGTAGCCGAGCGAAGGTGTTGTTGGAGAAAAGTAACGTTCATATTTCGGTGTCTCCGAGCCGTTAACACTAAATAACGATCTTCATTTGGGCGTTGTTTCCCGTCTACGACCTTGCCCTGGTCTTCGGCCTGCACTTCCAGTCTCCAAAAAACGGTTCCAGATACTAAAAATCACACTTTGTAACACTCCAATGGCTTGCTCTACTCCGGCTTGAGTTTGGCCCACTTCTAACCTACCAACAACTCTCCAAGCTTCTGAATCGGTTAAATGACTTCGCTGAGACATCGTACTCATCGAAACAAAGCAGTCACTGGATACCGATCATCCTTGTATTCATTGTCATTTATTCAGTTGAAAGTCAGATTTCATTCACTGCCGCTGAAGTGACGTTTTTGACGTCGAACTCAAAATTAGCATACTCTACAGTTTGAAAATCTGAAAAATTTTCATTTGTGATTCTCTTCTTCCATTTTCAGCAAAAAGAATTTCGTTTATATCTTTATTTTATGTAAAACTTACAATATCCTTTAATTGTTTTGAGCAGTCTACTTCTGAGCAGAGTAATAAAAAGACTATTATTGATAAAAATTCTTCTCCTGAAAATATTATTGAACAAGACGAAGCAGCTTCTGATGCTACCACTCCAGGAAGACTGGCCGAGCCCAGCCATAAGGTCCCGCCCATAATCATTAAGGATACCACCTGCAGTTGGAAAATCATAAATGAAGCTTTCAAAAATGCAAATCTTACCAACTAGAATTTTTATCGCAGCGGACATTAACAGCCTTACACTCGCTTCGCGAGTAGGCTGTCCGCCTGCGGCGTCGAAATCTTACCAACTATCATGCCAAATGTTCCACTCTCGAAATAAAAATAAAAGTTTCTGATGCGCAAACTCACAAAAGTGCTCTTAAAATTCTCGAACAACTCAAAGTGGGATATCATACTTACCTTCTAAATGAAGTAAAACCACTTAAAGTGGTCATAAGAGATCTTCCAGCAGACACGCCCATTGACGAAATTACAGATGAGCTAATTTGTAATGGCTTCACTGTGACCAATGTCACTCAAATGACAAGGCGAAGAAACGGAGTTATTCAAAAACTCCCAATGTTTATCATCCAGCTACCTAAAACGGACAAAGCTAAGAAGATTTTTGAACTTAAATACTTAAACAACTGCACAGTCAGAGTAGAATCTTATAAAAATAGGAACGGTCCCACCCAATGCTTTCGATGTCAGATGTTGCATCACGCACAGAAGACCTGCATGCACGCACCCAAGTGCGTCAAATGTGGTGAAAGTCACATCTCTTCTGAATGTAAAAAACCTCGTGATACCCCAGCTACATGTGCTAACTGCGGTGAAGACCACGCAGCCAACTACAGAGGCTGCAAAATTTTCCTTGAATCTAAACAGAAACAAAACAATGTAAATAATAATGCTGTCAAAATCATCAAAAACGTTGTTGTTGAAAATAAATCTTATGCTCAGACTGCCGCTAAAGATACTTTAGCAGAAGCAAAGGACATATTACTACAATTAAAGACCTTTGTTGACTACATAAAAAACTCAGGCATTCTCAATCAAGTTGCTACTCTTAATCAGCAAAACCTAGTACCATCAACAATGGACCAACATGTCTAATACACCACACAATAAAATACTTCAAATCTGTAATTGGAACGCCAATAGCCTACTTAATAAATTTGATGAATTAAAAAATTTCATAACTGAACATGATATTGACATATGTGCTATTACTGAAACGCAAAACAATGGAGCTCACGCATTTAGAGTGGCAAACTATTCTACCTATCAAACATCATTACATTTCTAGACTAACTGTGGTATTCATTTCATTACATGAAATATAATTTAGGAGAAAATTGAGATTTTGTGTAGTGCGATCTTATAGGGTGACCTCTGATTCTCGCTCAGATTGATTTCAAAATTCCCGTGTATCTCAAGAAGAGCCAATGGATATTCAAATAAATGGTTTCATTTAGTAGTAGATTACATTCCTAGACTAACTGTTGTATTCATTGTTTTATATGAAATATAATTTAGGAGAAAATTGAGATTTTGTGTAGTGCGCCCTTTTAGGGTGACTTCTGATTCTCGCTCAGATTGATTTCAAAATTCCCCTGTATCTCAAGAAATGCCCAATGGATGTACAGTTAAATGGATTAATTTAGTAGTAAATTACATTCCTAGACTAACTGTGGTATTCATTTCATTATATAAAATATAATTTAGGAGTAAATTGAGATTTTGTGTAGTGCGCCCATATAAGGTGACTTCTGATTCTCGCTTAGATTGATTTCAAAATTCCCGTGTATCTCAAGAAATGCCTAATGGATATACAAATAAATGGTTTCCTTTAATAGTTAATTACATTTCTAGACTAACTGTGGTATTCATTGTATTATATGAAATATAATTTAGGAGAAAATTGAGATTTTGTGTAGTGCGCCCTTTTAGGGTGACTTCTGATTCTCGCTCAGATTGATTTCAAAATTCCCGTGTATCTCAATAAATGCTCATGGATATAGAATTAAATGGATTCATTTAGTAGTAAATTACATACCTAGACTAACTGTGGTATTCATTTCAATATATAAAATATAATTTAGGAGAAAATTGAGATTTTGTGTAGTGCACCCATATAAGGTGACTTCTGATTCTCGCTCAGATTGATTTCAAAATTCCCGTGTATCTCAATAAATGCTCATGGATATAGAATTAAATGGATTCATTTAGTAGTAAATTACATACCTAGACTAACTGTGGTATTCATTTCAATATATAAAATATAATTTAGGAGAAAATTGAGATTTTGTGTAGTGCACCCATATAAGGTGACTCCTGATTCTCGTTTAGATTGATTTAAAAATTCCTGTTTATCTCAAGAAATGCCCAATGGATGTACAGTTAAATGGATACATTTAGTAGTAAATTACATTCCTAGACTAACTGTGGTATTTATTTCATTACATAAAATATAATTTATTAGCAAATTGATCGATAAGGAATCCTAAGGTTTTTAGTGACACAAAATAAAAAGATCCGATAAGCTATTAGTCATTCTGGTACGCAAATTACGAAAAACGAACATGAAGTTTGTTTCCTGATCCTTATCAGTCAGAAATTTATGCTAGCTAATTTTAACATTCGTGAATCTTACTGAATGGGGAGTGCGAGGGTGCGCCAGAAAGCATTCAGGCTGGCAGGAACTTTCTCTTAACTTTCATTTTGTACTTTCATCTTGAAACAATTTCGGCTGGCTTCGCCGTCTTCTCGAGGTCCCTAGGTCCGTAGGAGTTATAACATTATGTGGCAACAACGATTGATGATTAATTAAAGTTACTTAAAATATATATTTATATACGATATACAAATCCGAAATCTGTAAGCCATCAGCACACGCCAGGAAAACTCTTCATTCTACATATGTAAATAAATTGAATTTAGATTTTAAATAATTCTGTTTAGTTTTTTTACTTTCTCAAATTTCACTAACTCACCCTACCAATTTCGAAAGTCGAAATTTTTTTTAAAATTGACTCGACTTATATTTTTTTTTCAGCATAAGAATAAAGCTTTTTTGGATTGCCAAAGTTAATAAGTAGGACATCAGATTTGGAAAGAAAATCAGTTAAATTTTTTTCTAATACCGTTGTATTATTGGGTGTTTCATGTTCACAAGTTTTGAATTTTAATTTTATACATTTTAATTTCGAGGATTATTTTTGTGATACTACATTTTTTATATTCTGCGAAATCAGAAATCTTCCAAAATTTTAAGGTAGCAACAAACCTATCCACCGGGCTGCTGTGGATGCTATCCGTTTTGTGGGATCCTCGTGTCTTGTAAACCTGAGAAACACGAAAGACTCACGTGATCAATGACATCACTCCAAGCATTGACCAATGAAAGTTTATTTAAAATTTGAGTGCAGTATTGTTTTTCCCGTTTATAGTATATTTATTGCAAATTTTTTCCCCAATTCATAAAATTGTAGTTTTAGATATGTTTACAATTATAATGATTGTATTCAATTATAATAATTATTATTGTATAAGTTAAGAGAAAATTTGTTATAAAATTTCTTGAGAAAGGAAACTATAAATAACGAAAACATTAAATTTTATAATAAAAAATAAATAAAAACTTATAAGATTCAGGTAGTATTTCAAGAGTTCTAAAGTACCTAATATCAATTACGGGAAAAATTCCACGTTTCGAAAGCTCCCTTTCATGCTGAACACTTAGCCTATCTACTAAATTAAATTTTAAAATATTTCTTTATCATATGAATTCTTATATTAAGTTAATTGTATAGATTGTATCGGTTGTGGAATTATTTTACATGAACTTACTACGTAATAAAATTTTACGATATGTGCTTGTTTGTAAGCAATCGTTTTCGTTTATATAATTTTATTTCCTTAATAGCTGCGCCTAGATAGGTCGTACCAAACGTCATTTCATGGTCAAACAAATACTAGAAAACGCGTAAAAGAACGTCAGCTTTACTCATTGCAAAGTATCTCCTTTCAAATTGGTGGTATACATATTATTCTCTATAAGAGTACTTGTCAAGATCAATTTCCGAATACCAGAAATCGATCGTTAGAATTACCGAATTTTGGTCAAGTGTTACGCTTTAGATAAATAATGTCAAAATATATATACTCTCAAATTTAAAAAATACTGGTAGTTTAACTAAAAATGGTACATCTGCTGTTTAAGACATTGATTTATCAAAATGTGCAAAATTCACAAAAATACATATAATTTTTCTTTTTCAATCTATAAAAAAGGAACTTTTCTCTACATTCTATAGTAAAATATTTCCTTAGAGACAATTTTAAATAAAATATGAATTTTAATAATGTTAACAATGTGCATAATGTCGATATCATTCTTCTTACTGAAACACATCTGACTCCTCAAAATAATTTCAAAATTTACAGAACGGACAGACTTTAACACAAAGGAGGAGGAACTGCAGTAATAATAAAAAACTCTTATAACTCCGCCCACTTCAGTTCTACTACAGGAAATGGATTCGAAGAAACTTCTGCCATTATTAATCTTCCAAATAACTTAAATCTTAAATTTACAAGTCTCTATAACAGACCACAAAGTGTACCTACAGCTAATGACATTCTTGCTATTATGGACAATAAATTTCCTACTATCATTGTAGGTGACCTAAACTGCAAAAATGAACTTTGGGGATGCAGATCTACTTACGAAAATGGTAAAATTTTCAGGACTATCATTCAAAATAATAATATCAAAATTATTGCTACAATAGAACCCACCCACTACAGCCCTCATCTAACTCACGGAGATATATTAGACATTTTCATAACAAATAGCAACATTCCAATCTCTGCTAACAATATCATTGAACTTTCATCGGATCACTTACCAGTTATTGGCTGCATTGGACTGAACAAAAATAATAACATTTATAAACTCATATCGCGCACAAGCTGGCAACTTTTCTATAACATCTTATAAGATAAAGCTAATAAAGAACAAGCTCAACTGCAAGATACCTTACACATCAGTGAACCCTGCATCATAAATAAACAACTCTTGGAAAACTACATTACAGATAATATTAACAAATTCAATCAAGATATTATAGAAACGAAAAATACTTCTACAATTAGCATTAAATATGAAGATAACTACCTAAAACTTCCTACAAACATCAGAAACTTCATCAACATAAGATATTATAGAAACGAAAAATACTTCTACAATTAGCATTAAATATGAAGATAACTACCTAAAACTTCCTACAAACATCAGAAACTTCATCAAAGAAAGAAACCGCACTAGAAAGAAATACCAAAAAACTTGGAATCCTTATTATAAAACTTTAAATAATAAATTAAATAAATTAATCAAAAAATTATGTGCTGAACATAGGCAAGAAAACTGGAATAATAAAATCACTAATCTAAGTACTGAAAATAATTCTATCTGGGTTTTTGCGAAACAACTTAAAAATAAAAATCATTTAAACTCTCACATTATTGGACCAAATGGACCTGTGTATTCTATCAATGAAAAGCTGAATATTTTTGCAAATTCTCTTTACAAACAATTCCAACCAAATCCAAATATTAATACTAGCTTCACCTTTACCATAGAACAAACTGTAACTCATTTTATAAGCAATATTCCCTTATACACCAGTATCGAACATACGAACCTCTGTGAAATAACTCAAATTATCAAGAAAATCAAAATTAAAAAAGCGCCAGGTGCTGATAACATCACCAATAACATGATTAAAAAACTTCCATTGGACTATATCAAGAAATTAGTCAACATTTACAACATCTGCCTTAAATTTTCAATCTTACCATCTATTTGGAAAACTGCAATAATAATCCTCTTCCCTAAACCTGGTAAAGACCCTAGAAAACCTGAGAACTATCGACCTATTAGTTTACTTACTATTTTAGGAAAAATATATGAAAAAATAATTCTAATAGAATGATTAAATACATTAAATTACTTCCTACTCAACAGTACGGATTTAGAAAAGACCTCTCTACTGTTAAACAACTCGTCAGAATAACCGAAATAATTGGAAAACTCTATACAGACATGACTATGTTAGACGTATCTAAAGCCTTCGATAGAGTTTGGCATGATGGTCTCATCTTCAAACTTATCAAACTTAATTTAAACTCAGATATCATTCATCTAATTCACAATTATATTAAAAATCGCTATTTCCAAGTCAAGCAAAATGATGTTACCTCACTGACTCTTAACATTAATGCAGGCGTTCCCCAAGGCCTATTCTATATCTATTTTTCTTCTTGGACCTATTCTATATCTATTTTTTAATTATGACTTCCCAGTTTCTACTAATAACACAATAAACATCGCATTCTACGCAGACGACACTGCTATCCTAGCAGAATCAGCAAATCCTAATTATGCTCTCAAGAAAATACAAAACGAACTATTCAAAATCGAAAAATGGTGTCAAGACTGGCGTGTTGTCATAAATGCAGATAAATCTCAAAATATAATATTCTTAAGAAAGGAAAGAGTTAAAATGAAACATAAAATTACAAATAAATTAATATTGTTTGATAAAACTATTCCTCAGGTTAAAGAAGCTAAGTACCTTGGCCTCACTCTCACATCTAGATTCACTTGGACCAAACACATTAATAATGTCACCAAAAAAGCATATGTTGCTTTCGGCTGCTTAAAAAATCTTATTGGCAAGAAATCAAAACTTAATAGAAAACTGAAAAGACTATTATACATTTCTATGATTCGCCCCATTGTCACATACGCTTCCCCTGTTTGGAATAACATTGGCAAAAATGAAAGAAGAAAACTTCGAAATTTTCGAAATAAAATTTTAAGAATTATAGCAGGTGTTCCCTACTATGTGAGAAACAAAAATATTGAAAAAGACCTCAAAATTGAAGACATTTTAGTGCATATTCGTAAATTAAATATGAATTTCTATGAAAAAGCTAAACTCTGCAATACTGCAAATTTCAATGAGATTTTTAATTATAAATATATTCCTGAACTTAGCAAATATAGACCTACTGCTACTCAATTTTTTCTAAGTGAAAATGAATTTTTATAAGTGTTTACAGCTATTTTGTATATAGTGTACATATTCTACATTTTCATCTTGTATTTCTCCTATATTTCTCCTACATTTTCAACTTTAACACTTGCAAGTATTTTTTCTTAGAATTTCTACTGAAATTTGTTCAAGCTCCGACCACTAGGACAGCTTCATGCTGATTGGATATTAGGATTCCATTGCATTCCTTACTCCGCTGTACATTTCAGCACTTCTTCGTTAATAATGTCAAGTTTCTCCATTCGGAACTATTTCAGATGAAAGAGTAAAAGCCTGCTTCGCAGGCTGACACTCTGGAATAACCACAGATCCAAGAAGCCACACTAGCATTAAAATTAAGAAGCTCATTTATACAGTTTACATCAGACCTATTCTCACTTATTCCTCCTCAGCTTGGTGCACTCTAAATAATGAAAACACGAAGAAACTTAATACCTTCCAAAATAAAACTCTTAGAAATATGCTTGGAGCCCCCTATTATTTGAAAAACAGTTCTATTCATAATGATCTCAAAATTGATACACTACAGCAACATATTGCGAAACTTAATTTGAAATTCTATAATGAAGCCCCCAACTGCTAGCAAGCTAACTTTCACGAAATCTTCAATTGCTTAAATTTAAAATACTACTTCGGCTGGGCTCAGCCTGTTTGACGAGGTACCTGAGTCCTAGGACCCTCACCCTCAACTGGAGCTGGAAATGGAGTGGTTGCCGGCTGGCTGGTTTCTGAGGTCCCTGGATCGTTGATCCTCAACCCTCTTCTGTATCTAGAGTGAGCAGAGAACTATGGCTGACACTGATTGGCTTAATCACTATGGTCTAGTTTTTGTTGTGAGGTTTCTAGCCTCGGCCATTTACCTCAGTGATAATGTTGTTAGAGTCCATAAGATTGTATGCATAATAGTGAGGAGTTGAACATAGTTGCTATTGTCTGGGTTCCATGCTAAGATGATGTACTTACCTTAATCCAGTCTGCCCTACATCCATTTATTAAAAACAAAAATTTTTACAGCTTCTTGCAGAGCAAGATAGTATTACATAGATTTTTACAAGTATGAGGTTACATTATTAGTAAGTGAACATTTGCTTTATGATTATTCATGTTAACAAGAAATCATTAGATTATTTACAATATATGAGGTTTTTTTTTTTTTTTTTTTTACAATATATAAGAGGAATATACAATAATTGGTACTTTGAGAAGTACTCCCAGGGTATTTTGCGATATACATAATGACATGTTGACATTGCAGAGAATATCTACGGCAAGGAATTACTACGGTGCAGTGGCGCCATCTGTCGCCTTACTTGTGCTAGAGAAATTTTTATTTGCAATAGTTTTTAAAGATAACGCATTTTTGCAGAAAATATTTATCATTTAATTGTCAGTATTTTTTAAAGATTTTCAAGTTTTGTTCTATTTCTAAGAACAGTCCTTGGCCTATTTTTGTTGGCACTATCATGAATGTTATAATTTGGAATATTTTGGATAGCTTTATTATCGATGGAATAAAGTTTTGAGTAGAATTTCGCGGCTAGGTTTTTGATATACTTGTTTAGTGGTAAGATACCTAAATTTTTTCTGATAAGGGTGTTGCGAAAATACCACTCGGCGTTGCTTATAAGCCTCAGGATTTGTTTTGTTGAGAGTCTAGTTTTTTGATTGCAGTGTCGCAAGCTCCTCCCCAAATTTGAGAGGCATAGGTGATAGTGGGTCTAATGTATAACTTATAAATTAAAATTTTGTTGGCTAGGGTTAATTTTGAGTTCCTGGCTATTAAACAATAAAGAATTACAGTTTTCGTTTTAATTTTAGTTATGATATTATTGATGTGGAATTTCCAGGAGAGTCTACTATCAAATTCTACTCCCAGATAGGTGCATTTGCTTTCCCAATTAATTTGGTGCCCAAACAAATTAAGGGGTTTACATTTGTTTATTTTCTTCGTGAACATAATGGCAGTGCATTTATTAGTGTTGATCTTAATTTTCCACTTGACAAGCCATTTTTCGAGATCAATAATATGATTTGTTAAATTATTGTGAATAGTTTCGAAATTAGTTCCTGTCGTAAGAATTGCAGTGTCGTCTGCGAACAACGCCAGCATTGTGTGATAATTTTGGGGTATATCATTTATGAACAAGTTAAATAAGAAGGGTCCAAGTAGGGAGCCTTGTGGGACACCAGCTTCGATAATTTTTGGTGTTGATACATGATCACCTACTCTGACTTGAAACGTCCTATTTTCCAAGTAGTTTTTA
Organism: Latrodectus hesperus; assembly: GCA_037975125.1. Classification (NCBI taxonomy): domain Eukaryota; kingdom Metazoa; phylum Arthropoda; class Arachnida; order Araneae; family Theridiidae; genus Latrodectus; species Latrodectus hesperus. The sequence continues at coordinate 378,415 of CM075854.1, read as the reverse complement.
ATAAGTTTGATTAGTTGGGGGGGGGAAATCGTATGAAATAAGTTTATGTATGAGTCCGTGGTGCCACACCCGATCAAAAGCTTTTTCCACGTCAAGAAATAATGCCGCTGTGGATTTTTTGGCGTTAAGTGAGTTTGCAATTTTCTCTGTAACTCTAAGGAGTTGATGTGAGGTTGATAAGTGGGGCCGAAAGCCGAATTGGTGGGGTATAATTATGTTATTATTATTTTCATGAGTTTTTAGTTTTTCGAGAATAAAATTTTCTGTAATTTTAGCTAATGTAGGCAGTAAGGAAATGGGTCTGTAGTTTGTAGGATCTTTTGGGTTTTTTCCATGCTTCCTAATTGGGACCACCAAAGCATTTTTCCAGTTTTTGGGGAAATAGCCTAAGTTTAAAATGTCATTGATGATATCAGTTAGGTAGCAAATGGCTACTATCGGTAGCTGTCTTAACATTTTATTGCTAATGTTATCGTATCCCGGGCTCTTTTTTGGTTTTAGATTCTTGATAACATCTTCAACTTCTGATGCTCTGATGGGCTCAGTATTGGGTAGGGAGTGTGCTGTGATGTTGTTAATAAAATTGTTAACCGAGTTGTGTATGTAGTTTTCATGAATGCTGTCTCCTATGTTGTTTAATTTGAATTGTGATTCCAAGCTACTGGCCAGGAGCTCAGTCTTTTCCTCACTAGTTTTTGCTACCGTGGCTCCATCTGTTAGTACAGGAAAAAAGTAGCTTGGTGCTTTGATTTTCTTTAAAGCAATCCAAAGGGATCCATCATTTGTGTCAAGATTATGAAGATATTCGTTCCATTTTCTTTCATTATGAGCTTTAATTTCAGTTTTAATTTTGTTTTTAAGTTCATTGATTTGTTTTTTAATGCTAGGTATTTTGTATATATTGAATTGTTTCCTTAATCTATTTCTATTTTTGATTAGGTTGATTATGTCAGTGGGGAGAGTGGTCTCTCTTTTAACAGCCTTTTTGGTAGTGCTATATTCTTTTGCTTCATTTATGGCATTGCTAATTATAGTAACTTTATTGTCAATGTCTGACGGCACACTAGCATTGTTATAGGTACGGGTGGACAGTTTATTGTTTATTATTTATCTGAATTTTTTCCAATTTGTATTGTATTTGATAATTTCCATGTTTTCATCATTAATTTTTCCGAAATGCACTATAACTGGATAATGATCCGAGGGTAGATCTTCAATTGTTAAAATGTCGGTCGGGGAGGGGGCATTTTTGCAAATCATAAGATCGATGAAGCTACCATAATTTCTTCCGTAGTGTGTAGGTTTATCCGGGTGGTAAAGTGTAATGTTTTTATTTACAATTAAGTTTTTAATAGTTTTGCCATACGAGTTATTGTAGCAGCAATTCCACATTTCATGCTTAGCATTAAAATCTCCTGCCAGTATAATGTTATTGTGTATATTTAGGAGAGTTTCTAAGTCATTTTTAGTGGATGGGTTGTAACTCGGGGGGATGTAAACTGAGCCAATGTTTAAATCGTAATTTGCTTGTATGTGTATTTGGATAAGTGTTACTCTAATATGATTAAGTGGTGGTGTTATGATGTGCGAATGAGGGATGTTATTTTTAATGAGTATGGCAGTGCCTCCTTGATTTGCTGTCTGGTCATTTCTATAACAGGAGAAATTTGCAATTTTTAATTTGTTACTTTCTACTAATCTAGTTTCCTGTATCAAAACCACGTCAGGACAATGATGTCTGAGAAAATGCTTAAATTCAGTAAACTTACTGAGTAATCCATTCGCGTTCCAATACATTAATTTCAGGTTAATATTGGGCTTATTCATTATTGGTGTTATTCGTTCCTAGTGCTTTTAATAAGATATGCAGCTTATCAGCTGGATGCGAGGCTTTTTCTAGTATAGGGACAGATTTTAGTAAGTTAGGGAAGTATGAGAAAATGGAATTTATTTCATTTAACAATTTGAATATATTTTGCATATTTTCCACATTTTCCAATGTCGGTGTGGTTTGGGGTGTTTGTTCATTAGTTTGACTATTTCCTCTTCCTGCTAAAATGTCAGCAAAGGATGAACCTGTCCTAGTTAGGTTGTTATTTGGTGTTACTTTTTGAGTGACTGGTTGAGGTTTCTTTTTAGCTGCTGGGTTTCTTGGGCAACCCGCGTAGGAGGCTGTATGATTGCCGCCACAATTGCAGCATTTTGGCACTTCTAATTTTTGATATTTACACTCTCTAGTCATGTGTTTTTCTCCACACTTAACACAGTTGGGTTTAAGGAAACAAACGCTAGAGTTATGGCCAAATTGCTGGCAGTTGTAACATTGTATGGGAGTTTTATTAATGTATTTTTCTGTTTTCACAATTACATTCATAACTTCTGTTAAATTAAATATTTCATTTGCGATTTCATTGTGCCTAACGGTGACCAAGAAGCAGGGTATTGGGTGTTTATTTCTATGTTTCTTCATAACTACTACTTTTTCTATATCAAAGCCTTTTTCGGTGAGTTCCTCTGTGATTAAATCAGTGGCAGGAGTTAGGCAGGAGCGAAGTCAGTAAGCGTCTTATCTCTCCAGCTGCTGAGCAGGGAATCCAATAAGCAGAAAAATAAGCAGAAATGAAGCAGAAAAAACTGATTGGCTTAATGTATGCTGTGCATTTATGGGGCGGGGCTTAGAGAATTTTAGGATTGTTAGGATTGTTAAACTTAGGATTATTAAACTTTAAAATTTAAGTTTAAATTGCTATAACTTTTATTTAATTATTTATTAATTTATTATTATTATTAATATATTTGATATATATATATATATATATATATTTATTTATTTTTTCGTTTTATATAATTTTAATTTGTTAGTAGAAGGATAAAAAGGTTAATTGTTAGTATTATCATGGACATATTGCTTATGTGTGTAAATCAAGGTGGCTGGTGAGGAAACTTAGGGCAGTAACGAAGTAGTGAGCGGTACGGTGCCGATTATGGGTGCTAAGGTCATTATACTGTGGCAAGTTTATAATTAATGGATTCTCAGTTTTGTTATTATTTTTATACATGTTATACATAATTTTGGCTAGATATTCCCTGATTGTTGGTATATTTAGTTCTTCTCTTATCTTTTTATTTCTGTAATACCAGGGAGCTTGTGCTCCCCGTCTGATAATTTTATTTTGTAAAGTTTCTAATTTTTTTAATTTTACTGTCATGGGTATAGCCCCAGAGGGGGCAGGCATAGGACCGAAGTGGTCTGAGGTATGCTTTGTAAATGAGCACTTTGTTTTCGATTGAGATCTCAGAGTTGTATTTTAGGAGGGGTATAATGTTGCAGTTGTTTGCTTAAATTTATTTGTAACATTTTTGAGATGTGTGTTCCAATTTAATTTTTTGTCAAATGTTATGCCTAGATATTTGCATGTTGGAGACCATGGGAGTATTGTTTCGTTGATTTTGATTCTCTGGCAGGTTATTGCTCTTTTTTTAGTGAATAGTATGGCTATGCTTTTATTTTCATTTATTAAAATTTTCCATTTTTTGAACCAGAGCTCAAGTAGCTGTAAGTGTGTGTTTAGTGCTGTGGATATATTTGATAATTTCCTGCATTGTGCTAGGATGAGTGTGTCATCTGCAAAGAGATACAGTGTAGTGAGCTGTGATTTAGGTATGTCGTTCACATAGATAAGAAATAAACGAGGTCCTAATTTGGAGCCCTGGTGATATTGGCCTAAGTGTACTCCTGCTAATATTGGCCTAAGTGTTGAGTGTGTTTTACCTATGCGAACTTGGAACTTCCGTCCTAAAAGATATAAGACTAATAATCTGATAAGTGGGTCGGGTAGACCAATAGTGATGAGTTTAAAGACTAGTCCGCCAATCCAAACTTTGTCAAAGGCCTTGGCTATATCTAAAGAAACTGCTCCAGTACTTTTTTTCAACTGGAAACCATGGGTGATAGTTTCACCAACTCTCATCAATTGATGGGTTGTAGAATGGTGTTTTCTAAACCCGTGCTGTTCAGGAATGAGAATATTCTTATCATTCAAGAACGTATCAATTCTGTTAAGAATAATACCTTCAGCAATTTTGCTAAGTGAAGGGAGCAGACTTATTGGTCTGTAATTAGATGGTAGATAATTTTCCTGTTTAGGTTTGAGTATTGGTATGATTGAAGCAGTTTTCCATTGGCAGGGGTAGTATGTAATTTTAAGAATTTCATTGATGAGCATAGTAATTTTGAATAAGATTTTAGGGGAGGCTTTTTTGATCATTAAGTTGGTTATGCCATCAATGCCAGGAGATTTTTGATCTTTGAGCTTTTTTTATTATAGCCAGGACCTCTGAGGGGGTGGTGCGTTCTATCTCTTGTGTATGGGGTCAGTAGAGGAGAGGACATACCTGATAACCTTCTGGTATAGTGCAGGGTCCTCTCCCACCATTCTTCTGTGTATGGGGTCTGGAGAGAAATCTGTTTATTGTGTGCAATACTAGGTTTTCAGTTCGTGTATCATGTAGATTGTGTGTCGTGAATTGTTTTTCAAAAACATCTGCAATTGCTTCAGTTTTGTCTTTATCTGTGTAGGCTATGTGATTTTGGCCTTGAATGGGCGGAAAGTGATGCACTTTTCTCTTGAACATACCGACGGCCTTCCAAATGGAGTGGTCGTGGGTAGTTAATGATTTTAATTTTTCTCTCCATTGTGTGGTGTTGCTAATATTGGCTCTGAATTCATTATTTGCTTTGTTATATTCTGATTTAGTTTGTTCATTTCTATAGGTTTGTGATATTTTTCTTAGTCTATTTATTTTAGTTTTTAATTCTCTCAAATACCGGGGAAAGAGTGTGGGACTGGGGGAAAATGTCCTCTCTGATTCACGGTGCGCTCTGAGCAGCTCCGCCTCCAAGCGAATAGTTTCGTTTTCAAGTTCGTCTTCCGTGTTAACTTTGAGGGGGGTGAATGGGTTATTTTTTAATATTAGTTTGTATTTAATCCAGTCCGTGTTATGAATAGTGGGTGATTTTAACAGAGGAATATTAAGGTTGAACTCGATCATGACTGGATTATGATCAGAGCTGAGTTCGGGTAGGGCTTTAATTGTTGTGTCATAATTAATTCCTCTGATGAGAGCAATATCAATTGTTGAAGCGGTATTAGCGCTAAAATGAGTGGGTGTATCAGGTGCATGGATTGTAATTTCAGCTTTATCAGCGAATGTTTTGATTATTTTTCCTATTTTGTTAGAATGTGTGTTATTCCATGCAGCATGTTTGGCATTCAAGTCTCTACAAATTAAAATGTCGTAGTTTGTAGCTAGTAGTGTTTCTAGATCCATATTAATGTATCTATATTGTGGTTTAGGGCGAATATATGTGGAGCAGAAAGTAATGTGGGGGAGAGTGGGCAGGGTGACAGTCACCAAAGTAGCTTCCACCGTTATAAATTTTTGTGTGATGTTTCTGTAGTGAGGGAGACTACACTTGATAAAAATAATTGTCCCACCTCCGTTATGGGTTGATTTGCAGGGCGATCATTTCTATAAGTTAGGTAACCTGTAAGATTAATATTAATTTGGTTTGTGAGAAACGACTCTTGGATTAGGATAATATCAGGGTTGTGCTCACTTACAAAGTCACGGAACTCAGTCATTCTGTTTCTAATTCCGCAGGAATTCCAAGAACAAATTTTAATTTTTGCTGGTTATCTGACATTATTGCTTATTACTGGCCTCATCTAAAAGATCCATGATAAGAAACATCTTATCCATGCGATCTGGCGTAGCTCTTATTCTTTTTATTGCATCTGGGATATTAATTCCCTTAAATGCTTCCCTAATTTCGCGTAAGAGCGTAAATAGATCACTTGAGTCTGATCTTTGTTCAATATTTTCTCCTTCTGGAGAACTTGTTTGTATATTAGCTGGTTTGTTTTGAGCTTGGGGTGGCACAGTGGTAGAGCTTTCAGCTCGTCCAGCGACAACGTTGGCAAATGAACGTTCATTATTAACAAAATTTGTTTTAATAATTTTTTTTGTTTATTTTGGGGAACTTAAGGCAGCCCCTATAACTGGCCGGGTGATTTCCACCGCAATTGCAGCATATTGGTGTTTCAAGTTTTTTGTCTTTTGAACATTCTCTAGCGTTGTGCGTTTCGGCACATTTAACGCAGCGGGGGGTCATGTGGCATAGTTCACTAGAATGGGGAAAGCGTTGACAATTATAGCATTGTATAATATTTTTTGCACCTCGATAATGCTCTATTGTGGGGTTGGAAATATGGCAGATGCTTTTTATTTTGAAGATGCCTGATACTTCAGGGCTATTGAAAACCTGAACTAGAAAGAGGGGGAGTGGCTTGCCATTTCTTTGGCTGGTCATACGATTGACTCTATGTATTTTATAGCCTTTGCTGGCCAAATCTGAGGCGATCTCTTCACTTTTTGTTGTCAAGGGGAGATCCCTAATGAAAAATTTTCTAGGTTTTTCATTTTTCCCTCTGAGGAGAATGTATTCATATTTGTTTGATTCAAGAAATTTGGTTATTTCTCTGTGGTCGTTTTCCGTTTTTGGGAGAAGTTTTAAATTTTCTCCCGATGTTCTAGCATCTATTTCTTTGTTTAGAGCACTTTTTAGGCCAGTCATAAATTGACAATGGCTTTCACCATATCTAACAATGATGGGGGGAATTTTCGGTGCTGGCTCTGTTGTCAGCTGGTCCGCGTCCATTTGTTCTTGATTTTCCTCCTCTGGAGTTAACCTATTGAACGCATTTTTAGTTTCTATTGGGGTTGGAATGACATTTTCAGTCATGGCCTTAGCAGTTTTTTTTTTTGGAAATACGAAAGTGTCCTCACCATCATTATTTCTTTTCTTAGCGGTTTTTTCTTTAGAGTTACAAGCAACATTAACTTGGTTATTATTTAAGTTAGGAGGGGTAGGGGGATATGCCAATACAGAATCAGAGATATAACTACCTGTACTAGCTGTCTGTATAGTTTCTCTGTAGATTCTTATCGTTTCATCTATCTGATCTATCAGTCGTTGTTTAGGATTTGTGGCCGAGGTACACGGTCTGCTTCCAAGTAGTGACATCTTGATTTGCATCAGGATTTTTATCTAGAGCTCGTAGACATCCTTGTAACCTTTCTGCATGATGTCATGTAGTTTCGCTGGCTTGATAATTCCTTTGTCCTTAATCGTTTCCATTTCCAGTCAATTTCCGGAGAGCAAGCGCTTTTAAAAGCAAGAATTACTAGCAGTGAAAACTGCTGTTTTTTCCCCCCTCTAGGGGAGGCAATGAGTCTTCAGGCGCCCGACAGGGTTGAGCGCGCTTCGGGGTAATAGTTGATTGTACTAGTGACTACAGCAGAGAGCATTCAAGTGCGTCCTTCACTAACGAAGGAAAGTCCACGAACTGCAGTTTTAGATTATTTTCTGAAAACCGCTTCCTCGTAGTACGTCAGAGCGTTGCTTCGTCCTTAGTCTGCATACAATTGATGCAGGCTTAGCTGCCCGTGGCTTCAATGGACCTAAGTCTGTCAAGAACAGGTTTGAGGAGCTTAGCAGCAGTGCGTCCGTCCAGGTCGGCTGCTCGAGCCAGAATGATTATCTTGGAAATGGAGTGGTTGCCGGCTGGCTGGTTTTTGAGGTCCCTGGTTCGACGATCCTCAACCCTCTGTAGTATCTAGAACAATTTCGGCTGGCTCTGCCGCTTTGCTGAGGTTCCCAGGATCAGGGATCCTTACCCTCTCTTCTAGCTGGATTGGGATGTAGCTATAACTGTTATCTGACTGGCTTTATTAGTTAGTTTAGATTTCTCATATGGGGGCGGGGCTTGAGAACTAGAGTGAGCAGAGAACTATGGCTGATACTGATTGGCTTAAATTATGCTGTGCATTTAAGGGGCGGGGCTTAGAGATATTTTACACTTAGGATTTGGTTAAACTTTAAAGTTTAAGTTTAAATTGCTATAACTTTTATTTAATTATTAATTAATTTATTATTATTGTTATTAATACTATTATATATATATATATATATATATAAGTTTCTATTAAGTTTATTTAAACATGCATGAGCTGGTTAAAAAGAAGTGTTAACATAAATGAAGTACTATATACAGTTACAGAAAATACTATGTACAATGATAAACACTAAGATATATATAGACAATATTTTTTTTTTCACATTTTTCCCTTTTTTTTATAAGCATAAATATGTACAAAAATTGCTTAAATGTTTGCATTTTTTTTCACACTTTTTTCTTGCTTTTATTTTATTTATCTTGGTTTGATATATACAAAAAACACAATTCTAATTTACATTTTTTTCCTGAGTATAATTGATAGTTAAGTTGCTCATGCATGTTTGCTATGGCGGTTGGTGAGGAAACTTTTGTGAATACTGTAATAATGCTCTGGGGCGTTGTCGGTTACTAGTACTGAGGTCGTTATAGGACGGGATATTAATTATTGAATGATTTTTCGTTTTTTCAAGATTTTTGTACATATTAAACATTATATTTGCAAAGTAGGTTCGAATAAGGGGTAGCTTGATTTCTTTTCTGATTTTTTCATTTCTGTAGTACCATGGTGCTTTAACAGCAAGCGGAATGGTTTTGTTTTGGAGGGTTTCTAGTTTTTTAATTTTTGAATCATGGGTGTAACCCCAGACAGGACAGGCATAGGACAACAGTGGTCTGAGATATGCTTTGTAAATGAGCACCTTATTTTCTGCAGATAGGTTTGAACTCCATTTTAGAAGTGGATATAATGAAGTTGCTCTTCGTTTGAACTTTTCAATTATGTAATTTAGATGGGGGTGCCATGTCAGCTTTTTATCGAGCGTGACTCCTAAGTATTTGCATGTAGACGACCACGGGATAATTTTATCATTAATTTTAATTCTTTCAACAGTTATTGCATTTTTTTTTGGTAAATATTATAACTACACTTTTATTTTCATTCACTAAAATTTTTCATTTTTTGAACCAGAGCTCAAGACGCTGTAGGTGTGTGTTTAAATTTTTGGGGATGTTCGACATTTTTCTCTGTTGTGTTAAGATCATTGTGTCGTCTGCGAAAAGATGCAGTGATGTTTTTGGGTGTTTAGGTATATCGTTCACATAGATTAGGAATAGTCTTGGTCCTAGTTTTGACCCCTGTGGCACTCCTGCTAAGATGGGTCTTGTTGTGGAATGGGTGGTGCCTATGCGAACGTGGAACTTACGTCCCAAAAGATATGAAATCATAAGCCTAATGAGTGGGTCAGGGAGACCAATTTGTATGAGTTTAAACACAAGTCCGCCTATCCAAACTCTATCAAAGGCCTTGGAAATGTCAAGGGATACTGCACCAGTGCTTTTTCTGGTTTGAAAACCGCTTGTAATAGTTTCACCTACTCTCATTAACTGATGAGTAGTTGAGTGATGCAATCTGAAACCATGTTGTTCTGGAATCAGTATATTTTTTTCAATTAGAAATTTGTCTAATCTATTAAGAATTATACCTTCAGCAATTTTGCTAAGGGAAGGAAGCAGACTAATTGGTCTGTAATTAGATGGCAGGTGAGTACCTGTCTTGGTTTTTGGAATGGGGACTACCGATGCGGTTTTCCATATCTTGGGGAAATAAGTGAGTTTAAGAATTTGATTGATTAGCATGGTAATTTTGAATAGGGTTTTTATGGGGACTTTTTTTTATCATTTTATTAGTGATGCCATCCATGCCTGGCGATTTTTGATCTTTCATTTTCTTGATTATTGCCATGACCTCTGAGGGAGTGGTGCTTTCAATAACTTGTGTGTGAGTTCTGGAGAGAAATCTGATTATGGTTTGAGCGACTTGTTTTTCAGTGCCTGTGTCGTGTAGATCATGAGTAATGAATTGTTTTTGAAAAACGTCGGCAATTGCCTCTGTTATTTCCTTATCTGTGTTTGCAATGTTATTTGGGCCTTGAATGGGCGGATAATGTTGCGCTCTTTTTTAAACATACCGACGGCCTTCCAGATGGAGCAGTCGTGTGTAGTTAAAGATTGTAATTTTTCTCTCCATTGAGTGTTGTTGTATTCGCTAATCTTGGCTCTGAATTCCTGATTTGCTCTATTATATTCTCTTTTTAAGTTAGGATCTCTTGAATTTTGATGCTCTTTTCTCAGTTTATTCCTTTTAGTCTTTAAATTGCGAAGATATCTGGGGAGTGGGAGAGTGAGACTGGGGGAAACTGGCTTCTCTGATTCGCGGTGCGCCTCAAGTAGCTCCGCCTCCAAGCGAATCGCTTCAGTTTCAAGTTCATCTCCCGTTTGTGAATTGTTATAGAAAAATGGTTTATTTTTTAATATTTGATTGTATTTAATCCAGTCTGTGTTGTGTAATTTAGGTGTAGTACTCAGAGGAATATTTAGGTTGAACTCGATCATGACTGGATTATGATCAGAACTGAGTTCTGGTAGTGCATAGATATTAGTTTTGTAATTCATTCCTCTGATGAGTGCTATGTCTATTGTTGTGGCGGTATTAACGCTAAAATGCGTGGGTGTATTTGGTGCATGGATGTTTAATTCTGCCTTATGAGTAAAAGTTTTAATTATGTTTCCAGTTTTATTTGAGTTTCTGTTATTCCATGCAGCGTGTTTGGCGTTCAGATCTCCACAGATTACAATATCATAATTAATTGAGAGAAGTGTTTCTAGGTCCATATTTATGTGGAGTAGTTGCCGGCTGGCTGGTTGAAGAGGTACCTGGATCGTTGATCCTCAACTCTCTGTAATATCAGGATTGTGCTGGAAAACTATAGCTGTTTCTGATTGGCTTAAAATATTTCAGTGCATAAGGGGGTGGGGCTTAATTGAGAATGAGTAAAATTACAAGATTTTTACATATTTAAAGTTATTTACAGAAAAAATACATAATTTAATTTATTTTCCACGTTATTTATTTATTTATTTTTTGTTTTAGTATTTAAATTTACATTTTTTTCATGCATATAGTCAATACTTATTGAAGTTAACATAAGTTAGCTTATTGTGCATGTTTAAACATGTACAGATACGTTAGTAAACTTATATGAGGTAGAATTGAATAAAAATAAAAATAAGTATTAGTTTATTAGTCAAATTAAGATTTAAGTAAGAACTAAATATTTACAAGGTTAGTATTCCGTATTTTTTTTTCCTTACATTTCTTGTTAGTACTTGTTAGTGTTAATTAGTTAAAAATATACACAGTACATTAAATTTATTTTACATTTTTGGGTTAGTGCTTTATTAGTGGGGAGGCTTTTGATTTTGTCCTGACATTTGATGGTATTCCTGCCGTAGTGTGACACTTATTTGTTAAACATTTCAATGATGAGGAACATTTTGTCCTCTCTGCTATTGCATCTTCGTATTCTCTTAATAGCTTCTGAGATGTTTATCCCAGCAAAAACTTCTCTGATTTCCTTTAATAGGACAAAGAGCTCACTAATTTCATTTTTATTTGCTTCACAATTTGAAGCGGTTTGTTCTGCCTGAGCTGCTGTTTCTGGTGCCACACTAGGGGTAGGGGAAGAACGACCAGCTGCCACTTGAGCATATGATACTTCTTTTCTAACATAATTGGTTTTAATCTTTTGTGCCTGTTTACTTCTAGGGAAGTTTGGGCAGCCTCTATAGCTTGCAGGGTGATCACCCTGACAGTTACAACAAGTAGGTTTTTCTACTCTTTTTTCCTTGGGGCACTCTTTGGTGTTATGATTTTCGGCGCATTTTACACATCTAGGTGCCATATGGCAAACTTGACTAGAGTGATGAAACCTTTGGCAATCGAAACATTGCAAAATATTTTTGGGCCTCTATAATTCTCTATTTTAATTCCTGAAATATGACATAATGTCTCCATATTATATAGTTTTTTGATGTCAAAGCTATCATAAAGTTGGACGAGAAAAAGGGGGAGGGGCTTATTAGTTCGCCGGCTCGTCATCCGACTGATTTTGTGGATTTTGTATCCTAAAATTTTCAACTCTTGGGCAATTTCTTCGCATTTTGTAGATAGGGGTAGGTTTCGAATGACAAATTTCTTAGGTTTTTCATTCTTTCCTCTAAATAGTATGTATTCATACTTATGATTTTCCAGAAATTTAGTGATTTCCCTGTGCTCTTCAGGGCTTTTGGGCATTAGCTTGAGATTTTCTCCTGAGTTTTTAGCCTCAATATTCTTATTTAGATCTTTTTTTATTTTTTCCATAAAATGGTAGTGGCTTTCGCCATAGCGTACATTGGTGGTGTTTTGACTGGCGCTGCAGTGACAGGCTGATCGTCCATATTTGCAGTGTCCTCCTCCGACGGACGAGGGGGTGGCCTTTGGTGACCGGAGCACTAGTGCTGGGGGCACATATCTCCAATTTAATCATATTTAATTTGTTTTTCTAACATATGTTAGTCATATTTTTTATAGTTGGAATTTTAATTTTTGAAGATGAAAATCTAAAACTGGGCAGGGGGATCGAACCGGTATCCTCTGGTATGGGCGCTGGCATCCAAAAGGCAGTTAGCTTTATTGAATCCGACAGGGTAGTTATACATATGGGGTCAACATGATTTTAATTGTACATAGTTTTTCTTATATTATGTATTATAGGCTTTAGGTTTGTACATATAGCAGGCCTGTTGCTTGTTTATAGTTTACATAGCCATCAGGTCATCGCCTGGTAATATGTCCTTAGGCATTACAATGCCATATTATATATTATTTTATATGAACATTTTGTATACAACTAATCTTGTTTATACAATTCTGACAATAACTAATATATACATATATATATATACATTTTTTTTATAATATATTTACAATGTTTAATCAAGAAAAGACTAAATGAGTCTTTATTCATTAAATAAGTGCAACCCAAAATTACAGTGATAATGTATAATTGATAAGAATTATATAGGTCATGATATTGTAGTAACTTATTTTCACATTTTATTAATCTGTAATTGGGATATTCTATTTCTAGTTAAGTTGTGTTTCTAAAGATAGATTTTGGTCTTCTTCTATTTTTGGGATCATTTATATTGTATTCAGGCTGTGTATTTATTAAGGGATTTGGTATGTTTGTCAAATTATTATAAAAATTTGTTGAGATTCTGAGTATAAATTTAGATATACTTTCTAGATTGTATTCTCTGAAAATATTTTCGTTTCTGAAATATATGGGAGCGTTTACTACCATTCTAATTATCCTGTTCTCGTAAGATTGTATTTTATTATAATGTCTTGCGGCTGCGTACCCCCATATGGGCGCAGCGTAAGTTAAAATAGGCCTAATAAGGCTCATATAAATTAATAGTTTGTTTTCTGATGTTAATTTTGAGGTTCTAGATATTAGAGGATAAAGTACAGCTTCCATTTGTTTACATTTTTTAATAGTCTCTGTTATATGAGGGAGCCAGGTCATTCTGCGATCTAGGGTAACCCCCAGATATTTTACTTTATTTGTCCATGGGATCTTAGTATTGTTAATTTCCAATTCTGTGGTATGTTTCCTTTTCTTTCCGAATAATACTGAGATGCATTTATCAGGGTTTATGGTGATTTTCCATTTTTGTAGCCATTTTTCAATTATTGGGATATATATTCTAATAGATGCTGCGGCTATTTCATTTGAATTACCTGACGACATAATAGCCGTGTCATCAGCAAAAATAAATAACTGAATTTCATTAAGTTTTGGTATATCTGTAATATAAAGGGAAAAGAGTAGAGGCCCTAAAATTGATCCCTGTGGTACCCCGCTAAGGATATCAAAGTCGTTTGATAGTTCATTGTTAACTTTAACTGCAAATTTTCTGCCTTTTAGGTAGCTATTGATTAATTTAATAAAGTTATTTGGAATATTTAATTTATACAATTTATATATGAGACCATTAAGCCAAACTTTGTCGAACGCCTTCGCAACGTCCAGAAATAGCGTAGCTATTGCATTATTATTATTGATATTTTCAGTAAGAAATTCAACAGCTCGTAACAGTTGATGCGTTGTCGAATGCTTGCTTCTGAACCCAAATTGTTCGTTGTTTAAAATGTTATTTTCGTTGATAAACTTCTGTAATCTATATTTAATACAATATTCAAATAATTTTGAAATAGCTGATAATAAACTGATTGGTCGGTACGCTAGTGAGTCTCTGGGATTTTTCCCACCTCCTTTAAAAATTGGCGTTATAATAGCTTTTTTCCAGTAATTAGGAAAATAATTAAGTTTAATTAATTTATTGAATATTTTAGTTAGGAAATATATCACTTTAATTGGGAGGTGTTTTAGCATCGCATTTGTCACTTTATCCAATCCAGGTGTTTTTTTGGGGTGCATGTTGTTTATATACGAGATTATTTCACTTGGTTTAATAGTAATTATGTTATTTGTGCTTACATTGGTATTAAGTATTTGGTGAACTTCATTTTCAATTACTAAGTCATTTGCATCAGTATTATTATTAGGAGTAAATTGTTTTGCAAAATTGCTTGCTAGTTTATTGGCCTTCTCTTTGTTCGTGTAAATAATACTAGATTCTCCGTTTAAGGGGGGGGTATCATATTATTTTTTTTTGTGAAAGTTTATCGCTTTCCATAATGACCCATCTGAAGCCATTAAATTAGTTATATGATCTGTCCATTGTTTTTCTTTAAATTCTTTGATTTCTTTTTTAAGATTATTATTATATTTATTATAATTTTTTTTATCCTCTGTTTTTCTATTCCTTTGCCAGTTCTTGCGAAGTTTATTTCTAATTTTAATTTTTTTCTTAATTTCATTGGATAGAAAGGATGTATTTGTATTATTTTTAATTTTCTTTGCCGTGTCTTCATATGATTTGTAAATGGTTTCTGATAAATTTTGTACTACGTTTTCAATATCAGATATTGAGTTTATATTTTGTATATAGTTGAAGTTTTTATTTAATAAGTTTATAAATTTGTTCCAATTTGGGATTAGTGTGTGGTGTAGTGTGTGGTCTGTGTGTGTAGTATCAAAGGTACATAGTACTGGGTTGTGGTCACTGGTCATTTCCTCTAGTGTTATTGTTGTGGATTTGTATGTGAAATTCTTACTTATAAAAAAGTCCAGTACTGAACCAACTGCTCTAATATGTCCTCCAATACGTGTAGGTGTTTGTGGTGCGTGTATGTACAGGTTTTTAGAGCATATTATTTGTTTGAGTATATTACCAAAAGAGTTTGTTCTATGACAGTTCCACAGTGTATGATAGGAGTTGTAATCTCCTCCCATTATGTGTTGATTGCCAATAGATATTATTTTGTTAAAATCATTAGTGGGAAAGCAATTTATTTCCGGTTTATTGGGTATATTTTTCTGTGGGGGTATATATGCTGAGCTGATTGTAGTAATTGGGTTGTTTCCAATCTTAATTTCAATAATGGTAGCTTCCATTACGTTTAACGGGGGTGTTTCTACTTGTATATGCGGAATAGAATTTTTAATGATTATAGCAGTACCACCTGGCTGGCAAAATCTATATTCTTGGTTGTTATTAATTCTGTCATTTCTGTAAATGCTATAGTTTCTAATATTTATTTTTTGGACGTTGCGAAGATGCGTTTCCTGAATTAAAATTATATCAGGGGAATGCGAATCAATGAACTCTCTTAGTTCATCAATTTTAGAATACATCCCATTCGCATTCCAGGAACATAATTTTAATGCCACCCTATTGTTCCTCATGGTGTAGCGTTGTTTTTAGGTATTAAAGGCTCAATTGCCTGTACTAGTTCAAAAAACATATCATGGACATTATCCACATTATTAATTGTAGGTAGAACGTTTTTAACGAGGCTTATTAGTTGTAAGAAGACTCTGTTATTGGCCAGTTCGTTAAAGACCTGAAGTAAGGAGAGCATGTCTCCTATGTTGCCTCCAAAATTATTTGGTGTGTTATTGCTAAATAAACCATTATTATTTAATGTGCTGTTATTTCGTTGATTATCAGTTGTTGCGTATGCATTACTATTAGGATTATTTTCATTACGGTTATTATTCCGACTATTGGTCGATGCTATGTTGGCATAGCTTATGCCTTCCATGACCATATTAGGGTTAAATTGATTGTTTCTAATAATTCTAGGATTTTGTTTTTGATTAATTGTTTTGGGGAAAGATGGGCATCCCCTGAAATTTGCTGGGTGTGGTCTCCCACAATTACAACATTTTGGGTTTTCTATCTTTTCCTTGAATTCGCAGTCCTTAGTCAGATGTGTTCCTGCGCATTTTACACAGCGGGGGGTTAACGAGCAGTTTTCGCTCGAGTGGTGCCACAGCTGGCATCTATGACACTGAGGGGTTCCCCCAGTGTTTTTGTATCTTTCAATATTTATTTTAAAATATCCTAGCTCAGTTAGGTTAAAGATTTTTTGTGATTCTTTATTGTTGGGAAGGTGAACCTGGAATAAAGGCATAACTTGCCTCTCACCCTTGGGCCTTCGGAGTTGGTTTATTTTAATAACGACAAAATTATTAAGTTCCAATATTTCACGAATTTCCTCAATGTCTTGGTCGATAGGTAACCCTCTAATGACCACTTTTAATGGTCACATTGATCTGGGATTTATTATGTAATAATTAATATTTTCGTTATTGAGAAAAGTGGTTATAGCTCTATGTTGCTCAATTGTTTTTACAAAACATTTTAAAAATTTTCCCTCTGGTTTCCCGAGTACGGGAAAAGGCAGATTTTCGTTTAATTTTTTGAGCATTTCTGAATATTTGATATTCGTTTGTAACATGATTGCAGGTGGTTTAGGTGCATTATTATTATCTATGATTTCATTAACATTGTTGTTTTCAGCAGTTTGTTGAGTATTTATTTTGTCTCCTATTTGTTTGTTATTATTTTGGGGCTCATCATCGTCGCTTATATCACTTAGTATAGCATATCTGTTGCTGTCTACAGTTAGTTTTTTAGCAGGCATTTGCGCCTCATTAACTCTTGATCTTTTTTTCTAATTTTTCTTAACCTCATTAAATTGTGGAGGAGGGACATCCTCTTCCATTCTAATACGTTCACATAATATAGTTTGCAAATTGTTAAGGTAATTTATGAGGTTAATCCTCTTAGTAGTTACAAAATAATTGAATCTTTGATCATTAATATTTTCCAAATCATTAAATGGTGTAACATCAGGATTATAGTTACTTAGATATTTTACAAGCAAAGAATTTAAAATATCAATATCGTTGTTAACATTAATATCTATTAATTTATTATCATTGGTTATACAACAATATAGGTTATCATTATCACTGCAATTAAATATATTTGGATTGCACTTACCTCCATATTTGAAGAAAGTATCCAGTTCACTGTTAATTATATTTAATTTGTTTTGCACAGTATTGTCACTAGATGTTGATACACAGTTTTTAATGTCACACATAGATTTAATAACACCGGCCACTTGAAGCACTTCTATTCTGGTTACAGGTATATCTAGTCTTTGGATGTATGCTTTTGACTCCAGGACACTGTCGCTGGCTTTATATCCATAATGGTAACACGACACGTATAAATCGAATAATATTACGACAGTTGGATCATTGTATTTTTGGAATACTAGATCCACTGGTAATGACGGCATGTTTTCCATTTCGTTGTTCACACTAGGTGTTGCACTTTTATTCCGCATGTTGTAGCACTTAATTTCACTATTGGGGGTGACACTAATATTTGTCGATGGAGCACTGTTGACACATGAAGACTCCGTTGAACTATTGGTAGTCTCCGTCACACTATTATGTTGAATTGGCACACACACACTGGAAGCAATGGCACCACGATCTTTATCTGGAACAGGTATCGCACGTTTCAGCTTTTCTTCGATGATTTTATTTTGCACAGGCACTCTTCCCCTACGGGGGGCACTGTTAGGATTTAACACAGAATTTGTAGAACACAAATCTTTAGTCGCACACTTTAAAGCGTTCAATTTGATGTCCGAAGACCACTGCGAATTAGTAGACGAAGTATTTTCCGTAATAATAGTAGTATCCTTATGGCGATGATAATCCAGAAGGGCACTGGGGGAAACGAGAAGACAGCCTGCCTGGCCGCCTTCGATGCTGCGGGGACCCGCCGGGTCGCCGATCGGTGAGTTTAACAATTTCGGCTGGCTTTGCCGTCTTCTCGAGGTCCCTAGGTCCGAAGGACCTTACCCTCGTCTGGAGCTGGAATGGATTTTGTAGCTATGGCAGTTAATGAAATAGTTATCATTGGTTATTTTTCTTGGATGGGCGGAGCTTAGAGTATTCTAGATGTTATGAGCTTATTTCTTAAGTTGCTTAAAAATTAACTTTATTTTATTGAATTATTATTGAATATTTTATTAATTATTATTTTTAGTTAGTACTATAAATTTTTTGTTAGGTTTAATAAATTAGTTTACATTACTTTTAATGGTAGGCTTATTCGTTAGCTTGAAAGTATTCAGTTAATTTAAAAAGTTTATCCATAGGGGATTCTATTTCTTTTAATTCTTTAACTAGTTTTTTTTATCGGTATATCTTTGAAAATAACTTTTATCTCTTGCATTAAAGTCATTAGTTCCGAGAGGTCTTCAGGGATACCTGAAGTAGCCAGCGGAGGAGTTTGTTCTGTATCTTGAAGGGGGGTGGGGGAGGTAGCTCGCGCATAGGAGACTCCTGGTCTTATAAAATTTGCTCTGTTTTTATTTATTGTTTCGAATTTTGCTTTTTTGATTTTTTCCGAGTGTGATTTTGGGAAGTTTGGGCATCCTTTATAATTGGCAGGGTGATCTCCCTGACAATTCGTGCATTTTGGTTTTTCAACCTTCTCTAGTGGGCATTCTCTCGTGTTGTGAGGGCCAGCACATTTCACGCATTTAGGTTTTAAATGGCAGGAGTCTGCCGAGTGGTAAAATTGCTGACAGTTGAAGCACTGCATCACCGATTTGGGTCCTCTGTAGTGCTCAACTGTCACGCCTGAGATATGGCAAAGTTTACTAATCATGTACATATTCGCCCCAGCGGGCTCTGAGAAAATGGTTACCAAAAATAAGGGCATAAACTTATTAGTTCTTGGGCTTTTCATTTGTGCTACTTTATCAACTTGGAAGCCTATTAGTTTTAGATTTTCTTCAATGTCTAGGATTTTGGTTGCTAGGGGGAGACCCCGAATAACATATTTCCTGGGTTTTTGATTCTTGCTTTTAATTAAAATATATTCTATACTTTTTTCATCGAATAGTTTGGTCAGTTCCTTGTGTGCTTCTGGGGTTTTTACTTGAATTTTGAGGTTACGCCCAGCCGTTTTTGTCTCAAATTCTGATTTAAAATTCTCCTTGAGGGAGCGAATGAACTCAGTAGGGACGCTACCAAATCTTGCCAATATTGGGGGAATTTTTTCCACTTTTGGAGAAGCTGTATCGGGTGTTGACTCAGTCTCTTGAGAGACAAGATGAGCAAAGGGGTTAGCTGTGGTTACTGGAGTAGGTTCCTCCTGAGTAGTAACTTTAGCAGTTTTTTTGGGCTGCTCAAACTCATCCGTTGGCTTTTTTAGTGATCTTTTCTTTTTCTTTACACTTTTATTGCTATCAGCAACATTAGCTGAGTTATCTTTAGTTTTGCTATTGTCATTACTATTAGTAACGTTATCTTTATCTGGTAGGGGGGATATGCCAAGTCAGAAACAGCATAGCTACCTGTACTCGATGGCTTTTCAGTTTCTTTGATGTTGGTGACTTGTTTTTCCAAAAGCAGGGTTTTCATTGCGAATTCTTGATCCAAGGTGATGAGTTGCCTCTTCAATTTTTCAGAGTTAGGATCTCGTTGTAGCTCAGCTGTGACTTTTTTCTTGGTCCTTTTGATGAATTGGATGATGTTTTTAAGTTCCTCGATCGTGAAATTTGTTCCTTCCATAGTGAGTATATGTTCAGATAATTAGTCCTAAGACTGATTATGAGCAGTGAAAACTGCTGTTGTCTTTTCCCCAAGGGATGTATACTGTTAGTCAGCGGCAGAACTGGATGGCTGAGAGAGCGTGGCTAGGCACGTCCTATCGTGGCAGGGTCCAAGTCCCGAATGAGAGATATGATTGTGAGTTTAACGTATCCAAACCGGCGTATCCAAACCCGTACCAAACGTATCCAAACCCAGAAAGACAGCAAAGCTCTCAGGCGTAGCTTTTGCTGTCTTTCTGGGGAATTCAAAAGCATCCTCACTTTCAATTATTCTTTTCTTTTTCTTTTTATTTTTCTTATTTCCGGCAGTATTAGCCGTTTTAATTTCATTATTCTCAACTATCATTTCACTATCAGTATTAGGGGTATTAGCAGGGGTAGCCATATCAGAATCAAGACTATAGTTACCTGCACTAGATGTCTTTTCGGTTTCTCTGGAGTTTTCCTTAAGCCTTTCAACTTCAGCAGATAAAAGTAGTAACACTTCATCATTGTATTTGACTTGCTTTTCCATGAATTCCTTCTCGTAGTTTGTTGTAGCTTCTTGCCGCTGTCTTTCATATTTGTCCCTGTTTGCCATGACCAGGCAAATCAATCCTGGGATATTTGACGGTTCCTTATAACATGCTCTAAGGAATTCCTGTGGATCACCCATTGTTGTAATAATTATATGAAATTATAATTATTCTAGTTTAACCAAGCGGTCCTTTGATAGCAGTGAAAACTGCTTTTTTTTCCCGAGGGAAATTGGATTACTTGTAGTTTGCCGGGTGATCCCCTTGGCAATTAATACATTTGGGTTTTCCCAATTTAACATGGGGCAGTCCCTGGTGTTATGTGCTCCTGCACATTTAACGCATTTTGGTCTTATATGACATGTATCAGCCGTATGGAAGAATTGCTGACAGTTGAAGCATTGCATCACCGATTTGGATCCTCTGTAATGCTCAACTGTCACTCCTGATATATGGCATAATTTGTCTATTCTGTACATTGAAACTCCTTCGGGCTCAGAATAAATAGTGACTAGGAAGAGAGGCATATGTTTGCTAGTTCTGGGATTGAGCATTTGGCCACTTGAAATCCTATTAAATATAGATTATTTTCAATATCTTGCGGTTTGGTTTTAATGGGGAGGCCCCGAATTACATATTTTTTTGGTTTTTGATTGGAGCTTTTAATGAGTATGTACTCAATTGCTTTATCATCGAATAGCTTAGTCAGCTCTCTGTGAGCATCTGTGGTTTTAACTGAAATTTTGAGATTTCTCCCTGCCGTTTTAGGTACAAATTCATGTTTGAAATTTTCTTTTAAATTACGTATTAATTCAAGAGGATCTTCTCCATATCTCCTGAGCACAGACGGAATTTTTTCCTCTATTGAGGGGGGACTGTAGTGGGGGGGTTGCTCGATCTCCTGGGCGGAGTCAAGTTGACCATATTGATTTGCAGTAGTTACGGGAACTGGTGGCTCCGGCAATGTAACTTTTGCTGTTTTTGAGGGGTGAACGAACTCCTCTGATGACTTTTTTAAAGATCTTTTTTTCTTTTTATTATTGCTAGATTTACCAGTATCATTAGCTGTTTTAACTTTATCATTAATACTAGATTTACCAGCAACATTAGCTGTATTAACTTTATCATTAATACTAGACTTATCCTGATCATTAACTGGAAGAGGGGGGAATGCCAGATCAGAAACAGTATGCTTAAATTTAAAAGAAGACAGTAAAATAAGACCCCTTGCAGCCTTTTATACAAGTGATGCAATCATCTCAAAGAATTCTAAGATCAACATCTTGTAAATAATGTACATTTGATATTCCTTTTCTCTATTTTTTCCAACTTATCTTCATTTATTTCCTTGTATTTAACCAAGTATTTGTTATTCCAGTATTTTACTCTTTCATATAATTATTCATTTATTCTCTTTTACTTGTCGTATTCGTGCCATTGCTATGCAACCCGAAATGCGGATACTCACATTGCGGGCAGCAGAATGGAAGGTGACCACCATTTTTCTTACTTTTTTTGCTTTGTATATATTGTAAATATTGTTTTTTCTCTTTCCCTGTTATTAATTTCATCAATTTGCTTATTATTCATTCATACTTTTACTGTATTTTACTATATTTTGTATTTTTTCTATTACTTCACTTTTCTAATCCTAATCATGAAAGAATACCAGAGCCTGCAGCGGTGAAGCCGCTTTTACTCTTTCATCTGATATATAGAATGACAGTAAGGAGAGGAGATAGGTGGGAGGAGCCACTGGGGTAGGTTTGGTTTGTTTGTCGCTCAACGGTCATTTTTTCCACACGAGGGCTAATTAGACCGGGACTTATGGTTTAAAGTGGATTCCGAACCACTACAAACATCCATACCCAAGGCGGGATTCAAACCCACGAACTGTTGAACCGAAGGCAAGAGCGCTAACCATTCGGCTGCCAGCTCGGCCCACTGGGGTAGAGGAAAGGATAGCTTCCTTGGGGGAGCGACGAGAGAGGACGTCAAATCGATCAGCTGATTCTTGTTTATAAACAAAGAAAATATTTCTTAATTAAAACTGTGCTTTTATTTCTGAAAAGTGATTCAATCCGATCGGACTACTACGGGAAGTAGAACCTTTCAGCCGACGTTGTCGGCAAGTATTCCCGTCAAGGGAAAAAACTCTGCTGTCATGGAGTCGTCAGGGGAAAAGACCCCAAGCAAAGGACTCGAAGAGTCAAGGAACTGTGAAACGCTTAACACTCAAACAATCCAAAATAATGAAATTCCGGAGAAATTCATCGAAATTATTGATGATGAACTGTTTAATTTTGTCAATAATGCAACAAAAGAGGAAATTAATATAAAAATCCTCAAAATGAACGCAGAAATCATTACCATTGAAACGGGCATTGCTCACTCCAGAAAGATGATGGACATTATTATCGAAAAAAACTGCTCCAAAAGGGAACTCATCGGACAATTCCTCAATTCGGACATCGAAATAAATATGGAAAACTCCAAAAATCTGAAAGGTAAGTGGGATTTTCTTAACTGGTGCATTATTATTAAAAATAGCAATAACTTTATTAGTGCCCCTAATGTTAATGTTAACTTAAAAAATCCAAATGAAAATGTGCATGTGCATTAAAATGACTTATGTAATGCTAAGGTTTCCAAGAATTCAAATACTAAAATATCCCAATATGTAAACAAAAATTCTAAGGAAAATCTTTCTCAAAACAATCAAAAAGATAAAGCCATGCTAAAATTACCTAGTTCAAATAATAGCAATAACATAAGCAACCAAGCGTCTACTCAGGGAGAAATTAATAAAAAAAATAAAGAAACAAATCCCCAAAATTCTGAAAGTGAAATAATGGAAGTGGATTCAAATAACAAAAAAACTAAAAGATCTAAACATGAAATGAGTAACACAACATCCACAGATGATGAAGGTGAATTTAAAATATACAAACACAAAAATAGAAGCAAAAACCAAATAACAAAAATCATAACAACAAAGAAAAAACTGTAATAATCCAGACTACAGCTGTTCAAAATAAATTTGGTGAATTAAATGAAGTAATAAACCAAGTAAATAAACCAATTAACCCAGAAAATGCGGAAAAATACAGCATCGAACCTTCAATCCCCCTAAATACACAAAACTCAAACGGTTC
This sequence comes from Latrodectus hesperus, assembly GCA_037975125.1. Taxonomy (NCBI): domain Eukaryota; kingdom Metazoa; phylum Arthropoda; class Arachnida; order Araneae; family Theridiidae; genus Latrodectus; species Latrodectus hesperus. The sequence goes on along the minus strand of CM075854.1, from coordinate 354,780 downwards.
TCAGATAGAAAATCAGGACAGTAATAAGATAGAAGCTTCTAAAACATCCCCAATATTAATAAGAAGCACGGGAAGTGTTAAAAGATTAATAAAAATAATACAAGAAAAAACACAAAAAAATAACATAAGCATCAAAACTTCAGGGGAACACCTCAAAGTCACATGCAACGACACAGACACCCATAGAAAACTCACGCAACACTTACAATTAAATAACGTTGATTACTTTGTCATCCTAGGACTGGGAGAAAAGCCAGTAAAAATTGTCATCAAAGGACTCCCCATTCACATGCCAATTGAAGAAATAAAAGAGGACCTTGAAGCCCTCAACTTTAACGTAGCAAAAATAACCCAGCTTAGGCGATCAAAAGATCAATTTAAATTACCAATATTTCAGGTACAGCTAAATAAAACAAACTATTTAGAAGACATATATAAAATAGAGGAACTTTGTTCCATAATAGTTTCTGTAGAGGCATACAGGCCTAGACCAGGTGCCTACCAATGTTTTAATTGCCAGGCATGGAACCATGGCTCATCAAACTGTTTCTGTAAACTAAATGTGCTTGTGATCACACCACGAAAGAGTGTCAAAAAAGCAGGGAAGACCCCGCAAAATGTGCTATCTGTGGTGGACCACACCCAGCTAACTACAAAAACTGCCCTAGGGCCCCTAAAACAATCAAACCCACCTTCCAAAGCAACAAAATAAGGAGTGGTACAAGTTGGGCACAAATCACCCAAAACAACCCAGCTCAAAACAAAAATATTGAATTCCCAAGTCTACCAAACGCCGTAAACAATATAAATGCAAACAATACCACAAATTTAAATTTCTCAGCTTTCTCCAATCTTGGAGAAATCTTAAAATTCTGTAAAACAATCAATGAAATATTTGGAAATAAATTACAGGAATTTAATAAAAAAATGGAAAACATTACGGACCCAACTATGAAAATGTTTGAGTTCATTAACTTTGTAAACAACCTCAACAATAGTTATACCTATGAGTATACTCAACAAATTAAATATAATCACATGGAATGCTCAAAGTATACGAAACAAAAAACATGAATTAATCACTTTCTTACAGGAACACAATCGAGACATCATTCTCATACAAGAAACTTTTCTTAAGCAAAATGAAAAATTTTACATTCCAAACAACACATTCATACACACACCCAGAAACTGCTCGCCAAAATTCCCAAGAGGGGGAACTGGAATTTTTATTAAAAATCACCTCACACACAAACATATCACTACTCCCAATTTTCAATATTTAGAAGCTACAATAATTGAAATTTACCCCCCACATGAACAACCCTTTATACTAACATCCATCTAAATACCCCCAAACACCTACCCAAACTTCCCATTTGAAATAGAGAATCTGCTTTCCTTAAGACCCAGAATCCTCATTGCTGGGGATTTTAATTGTAAACACAAAAACTGGAACTATCAATGTCCAAATATTAATGGTCATATTTTAAACAACTTCATTAAAAATGCTGATCTTCAGCTGATTTCACCCCCAACTCCCACAAGATATAGTTCCAAATAAGCAACTACAATTGACTTCGCCATTGCAAGAAACCCCTATCATCACAAACACTATCACACTTAATGAATTATCATCAGACCATTTACCAGTAAAAAGCCTCGCGCTCTAATTGGCTGTGCATCTCAAGCCGATAGTAATACTGCAAACGCAGTGATAGAAATGAAATACAGTAAGGAATATATACAAAATACTAAATAAAATTTTAAGAAAGAAATTCAAAATCTAGAGTAAATAATAAAATTCTGGATTAAATAAGGATAAGAAATTGAGAATAATATAAGGAATAAAAAAAACTGTACACATAAGAATATGCATACTATACAAAATATGACACTAAAATTTGAAATCTACGACACTAAATAGAGTAGATTCTGGAATAATGATTAGTAAAATATGAATAATAATCAGCAAAAATATATACAAAATCAGTAGAGAATAGTCTATAAAAAAGTGTTCATGGTGGTTTTGCAGATTTACATTTCCTAGAAAGTATAGGACGAGGGTGGGTCATTTGGTGACCGGAGCTCCTGTGCCAAGGGCACGTATCTCCAATATAATAATTTGATTGAAAGATCTTATATGTTTATCGAAATTGAATATTAATTTAAATAATGAAAGTTTATAAATATATTTTTTGTTTTAAATATTTTAATTTGGAGATTACATAAAATTTGGAGGGGGGAATCGAACCGGTATCCTCTGGATGGCCGTCCGCACCTGTAAGGAAGCTACCACGCATAAGTACATTATTGGAAACCGACAAGGTCTTTTTACATTTTGGGGAAGTAGTTATACAGAACTTTTATAAACATAGTTGAATTTTCTTGTACAATTGTAAATTGATACATATTAGAGTAGCAGATAACATTGTCTCAATGTATTTTACAAGAACTGGATAATAACATTGTTGATTTTGTAGAATTATTTTTGACAAAACATCATAGCGGTAGTTAACAGTACATGAGTAACATTATACATAACAGTACATCATACAAATTTCTTGTTTGTATATACAGATATTCAGAATATTTACATAAATGTTTCGTAGTTTTTTTTTTCATACAAAATAAAATATATACATTTATATACATAGACAAAGTAAAGTGCCGCTTTATAGAGATGCAAGTGATTACAGTATCGTATTCATTTCAGTATATATTAAAAGAGAATACATGAAAACTTTGTTTATCCTTTGGATATTTTTATTAATTTAAATATTTCGAAGGATTGCCTTCGGGCGTCGTCTGTTTTCAGCTATCTTGTAATTATATTCTGGTTGGTTGCTAATTAGCGGGTTTGGAATATCTATAAGGTTGGTAAAGAATGTTTTAGCAAGTCTAATTATGTGGTCAGTAATTGGTTCAATATTATGTTCATTGAAGATATTTTCATTTCGGAAATATGCTGGGGCCATTACGCACATTCTGATAATTTTATTTTCGTGATGTTGTATTTTGCATAGATGTCTTTGGGCAGCGTATCCCCAAACCGGGGCAGCGTAAGTAGCAATTGGTCGAATAAGTGCTTTATATAAAAGTAGTTTATTATCAGTGCTTAATGCTGATCTCCTTCCAATCAGAGGAAAAATTTGGGCCTCTGCCTGTCTCATTTATTTAATTGTATCGTCTATGTGTGCCAACCAAGTTAGTCTTTTATCAAGTGTAACCCCTAGATATTTTACCCTTGGAGACCAAGGTATATTTATATTGAAAAGTTGAATTTCCTTAACGGGTTTCCTTTTTATACCAAATAAAACGGCCACACATTTACTGGCGTTAATGGCAATTTTCCAACATGTGAACCAACGCTCAAGTACTGGAATATATTTCTTAATTGGGAGCGATGCTTCCTCATTATCATTACCCGTAGACATAATAGCTGTATCGTCGGCAAAAATATATCTTTCCACGTTGTTATGCTTTGGTAGATCACATAGGTAAATCAAAAAGAGTAGGGGCCCAAGTATAGATCTTTGCGGGACACCGCACTGAATTTCAGTGAGTTCTGAATAACTATTGTGGATTTTGACTTTAAATTGTCTATTTCTTAAGTAGTTATTTATCATTAGTATTAGTGGTGTGGGGAATTTAAGTTGGATCATTTTATATATAAGGCCATTGAACCAGACCTTGTCAAAGGCCATGGCAATATCCAGGAATAGCGCAGCTGTAGCTTTATTTTCTTTAATATTTTTAGTTATTAACTCTACTGCCCTCAGTAACTGGTGACAAGTTGAGTGTTTCTCTCGAAAACCAAATTGATCATTATTTATTATGTTATTACCTGTTATGAAGTTATTTAATCTACTTTTGATGCAATATTCAAAGAGTTTAGATAACACCGGCAATAAGCTGATAGGTCGATAAGCTTTTGGATCCCTGGGATTCTTGCCATTTCCTTTGAATATAGGGGCTATAATAGCAATTTTCCAACATGCAGGAAAGTAGTTTAATTTTAATAGTTGGTTAAAAATATTAGTGAGATGAAATATTGTTTTTAAAGGTAGGTTTTTTAGCATTTTATTGGTTATCTGGTCATGTCCGGGTGTCTTTCGTGGTTTCATCCTATCGATGTACATAAGAATTTCGGAAGGCATGATAGGTGGCAGAGTGGTGCAGGCTGGAGGTAATTTCACATAGCTAGCTACCTCGGAATTTATGTCAGTCTCTTTCTCGCTTGTTATGTTATTAGGTGACAATTGGTCTTTTATACTTGCTGCGATTACGTTAGCCTTCTCACAGTTAGTATATGCAATGCTGTTAGATCCCTTCAGGGGGGAAAGATGCATTTTTTATTTTTACATGATTTAGTAGCTTTCCATAGAGAGCCATCTTCAGCTGCCAGAGAGCTGATATGATCATGCCACTGCTTATTTTTATAATTTTTTATTTCATTTTTAATTTTATTATTATATTTATTATATATAATTTTGTCAGTCAATTGCCTGGACTGTTGCCAGCTTTTTCTTAGTTTATTCCTCATATTGATTTTTTCCTTTAGTTCCTGGTTAAGGAATGATATATTGTTATTTCTTTTTGTTTTTTTGGATGCATGTTCATAATTTTTATAGATTATATTAGTTATATTATTTATTTCATTTTCAATTTCATTTTCGTTATTTAAGTTCACTAAATTATTTGTACTGTTAATTAGACTATGTTTGAATTTTAACCAATCTGGAATTAGTGTGTGTAGAATGGTGTAATCTTCATGCGTTATATCAAAGGTGCAAGTGACTGGATTATGGTCACTTGTCATTTCACATATGGTAGTGGTACTAGAAGCGTAGGAAAAATTTTTTATAGTAAAAAAGTCAATAGTAGAAGCAGTAGCACGTCTATGTCCACCTATTCTAGTAGGAACTTGAGGGTATTCAAGCCTTATATTATGATCATTGATTAGCTTATTAAGATTTGCTCCAAAAGAATTAGACCTATTGCAATTCCAAGCAGTGTGGTGAGCGTTATAATCACCGCCTATAATAACGTTATTGCTTGTTTTATATAGCTTTATCAGATCACTAGTTGGAAACATATTTCTGGCAATTTGGTTTTTTAAATTTTTTGAGGGGGTATATATATATAGAAATAACAGATACTGGAGGTATTTTATTATTGATATGTATGTTTACTATTGTAGCTTCGGTGTTTTCAAATTTAGGGGTTTCTAACTGATAACTGCTAAAGTTGCTGTTCACCAGGACGGCAGTGCCGCCTGGTTGACAATATCTATGCTTGTTGTCATTATTTATCCTATCATTCCTATAGATATTGTAGTTTCTTAAGCTAATTATTTGGTTTGGTTTTAGATGTGTCTCTTGAATAAGTATAATGTCTGGGGAGTGTTTATCGACAAATTCCCTTAATTCATCCATTTTGTTAAATATGCCGTTGGCATTCCAAGTACAGATGTTGAATTTAACTCCTCTTTGACTCATGGCTGTTCAGGATGAGTAGCTTGCAAGGTTTTAAGTACTTCCATAATGTGATAGAACATGTCGTGAATATTATTGCATTCGTTCAATTTAGGTATAATATTGGTTATAATGTTAATTAGTTGTTTAAAGACATTGTTATTAAGTAGATTATTTATGCTATTTAGTAGCTCTATTATACTTTTAAAGTTATTAAAATCAAAATTAAAGCAGTTATTTGAGTTATTATTTGGTTGACTAGTACTGGGGTAATTAGTGTTATTATATTGACTTTGCGTACCATTGGTGGGGTTGATAGTTGTATTATTTTTGCTTTTTCCGCTAACAACCTCTGCAAAACAGATGTTCTTAGTAATTTTGTTAGCATTTGGCTTCGGATACCGTGGGCATCCTCTATAGTTTGCCGGGTGCTCACCCCCACAGTTGACACATTTGGGTTTTTCTAATTTATCCTTGCCCAGCGGACAGTCGTTGGTTCTGTGTTCACCAGCGCACTTGACGCACTTTGGGGTTAGCATACAGGTTTCACTACTGTGGTGCCATAACTGACAGTTATGGCATTGAGGAACACCACCAGGTGAATTATATTTTTCTATTTTAACAATGAAGTGACCTAAGTGGCTTTCTTGAAATATTTTTTTGAATTCTCAGTATTGGGGAGATGAATTTGAAACAGGGGCATAAGCCGTCTGTCACCTCTTGACCTTCTCATTTGGTTGATTTTTAAAACAATATAATCTTTTTGCTCTAGATCGTATTTTATTTCATCAGATGTAGTATTTATGCGGAGGCCTCTAATGACCACTTTTAGGGGGCGCTGAGATTTCGGATTAATAATATAATATTTAATTTCTTTAGTATTGAAATAATTTGTCAGTTCCCTGTGATTTGCTGGCGTATCAACAAATACTTTTAAAAATTCACCATCAGGTTTACCCAAAACTTTAAATTTGAGTTTGTCATTTAATTCTTTAAGAATTCCGCATATCTGGTTTCAGTAGAAACCATAATAGGGGGAGGCTTTGTAGGCCTAATAATTGTGAGGGGAACAGAGTTGTCGTTCTCTTGATTATTACTGTTATTAGTAGGTATATCATCAACATTTTCCTCAGACAGAATTGAAAATCTATTTTTAGTCTCAATAGCAATTTTTTTAGCTGGGGCTGATTTATCTAAACTACTTTCAAAATTGAGATTTCGTTTGTTGGTAGATTGTTGGGTAACTAAAGTAGCGGGAGGGTTGTTTACAACTGCTTGAACAGTGATTAATTCATATATTTTTATAAGATATTGTCTAAAATTATTATTTATTTGTAGCGCTTTGAATTTTAATCCGTCGTTAAATTTATTAATATTCACACTTTCAAGAATATTATTAGTAATTGGGTTATAACTCTTAACATATAATTCAAACAAATAATTAAAAATATTTAGATCAATTCTTGAGTTGATTTCATGAGGGAAACCACTTGCATCTACATAATAAAATTTGTCGTAATTTATATCAATACTAACAGAGCGGCACTTACCTCCATTTCTGAATATTTCGTCTAATATACATTTATAATAATTCATACTATTAAGTGAACTATTTTTATCACTATCGTTGGCACAATTGTTCATCGCATTATAACAATCCAGTATTTGGGTTAAGTTGCTGATAACGTGCTCTACCGTTAAGTTTGAAACTGGAACTTGCAGTTTGAATAAGTCAGCTTGTATATTTACTAAGTCTTCTGGTGGGCGGTATCCGTGTCTCGTCGCGTGAGTTAGAAGATCCGACAGAGTTAAAACTCGAGGTTTATCGCTTCTGTAATAGAGTTCACTTCCGTCGGGGAAGTATAAACCAATAATGGTAGACTGCTTACTGACTTCAGCATCCTCCAGTTCATACATATTGTTGGCACTAGTTATTTCTGTAGCACAAATTTCACTGTTGTCATTTCTGTACATATCGGTTGTACTTGCCTTGATAGGACTCTTTCGGGTGGAATTAGGACTGTAGCATCCGCTGTTTGAAGTTTCCATACCACACATTTTGTTGGTACTTTGTTGAGAGATATCCATTTTTGTTTCGTTTTCCATGTCTCTTTGCGTTGGACTTGCTGGAGAATCCATATCCGGTATCTTTGTTAATTTATTTTCGTGGATAATTTTGGGCATTATAGCTGTATAATTTGTTGAGTCACATCCTAGTTCATCTGTTTTATCTTTTCGTCGATCCAATTTTAGCTTGGGAGCCGCTAAAATTTGTGTATTCTTCGCCACGTTTAACTTCTCTTCTCCACCGGCAGGTTCCGGTATTTGGGTTAGCTGCTGGCCGCGTTGATCTGCGACGGCAGCCTCTTCGCACATTCAGGTTTTTCCGTATGAGGATTGAATCAAGAGCTTGCTCCAAACACGTCTTAAGTCGATCACGTCAGGAACCGGTCTCCCCCTAGAAAGTATAGCATCACTATTATAGTGTGCTGCAATGGGCCTATATTTAATATCTTCTTGAGGATTCTCACTGTTGAAAATATTGTTGTATGATGCTGTTTCACAGGTTTCAGCTTCATTATAAAAACTTATATTTAATTTGCAAATATGCTGTTGCAGTGTATCTATTTTTAGGTCTTTTCTAATGGCAAAGTTTTTAAGATAATAAGGTGCACCTAAAGTTTTTCTTAAAATTTTATTCTGAAATTGATTTAATTTTTTAATATTGCTATTATTGATTGAACACCAGGCCGGTGATGCATATGTAATTACTGGTCTGATGAGGCTGGTATATATAAGTTTTTTCAATTTATTACTCATGGTGCTATTAATTCCAACAATTGGTCTTATTTGCAAATAAGCTCCCATTGCTTTGTCCAGGACTTTGTTTATGTGCTCATTCCAGCTTAAATTATGGGTTTAAGTTAGGCCAAGATAAGTAGCTTTTTTGACAACTGGTATAATTTCGTTATTCATATGAAGAACCCTGTATTCACCATTATTTTTTCTGTTTGGTTTAATTATCAGGAGATTAGATTTTGAAGTATTTATTTGCATTTTCTAGGTGGAGCACAAATTCTCTATACTATTAATTTTAATTTGCATCTTCCTTAAGGCATTATCTGTAGATCTGGATTTTATTATTATTGCCTTGTCATCAGCGAAGAAGGCTGATGACAAGATATCGGACCCAAGATACTACCTTGTGGCACGCCTGCTTCAATATGTCTTGTAGTGGAGTATTCATTATTCTGTCTGATGATGAAAGTTCTGTTGTGAAGATAGTTTTTTATTAATAAAACTATATTTTTATTGATTTGTAGTTTAAGAAGTTTGATGATTAGGCCTGTGTGCCATAACTTATCAAAAGCTTTGGCCACATCTAGCATGAGGAATGTTGATACTTCTTTGTTTCTAAATCCTCTTCCAATAAATTCAAGAATTCTAACACGCTGCTTAACGGTACTTAAATTTTTTCTGATTCCGTACTGTTGGTCCGGAAGTTTTGAGAGGTATGTTTTTATTCTGTTATAAATGATTTTTTCATAAATTTTTGCTAAAGAAGATAAAAGGCTGATTAGTCGGTAGCTGCTGGTCATGGCCGGATCTTTTTGAGGTTTTTGGAATAATATTATTACAGCTTTTTTCCAATCTTCAGGGAAATGGTGAATATTTATACAAATATTAATGATTTGAGTAAGGTTGTTAATATGTTTATCTGGTAGGGCTTTTAACATTTTGTTGTTCATACCATCAATGCCTGGCGCTTTTTTGTTTTTGAGTGATTTGATGATGAGTTTGATTTCTTCTTCATCCGCAGGTTCGATACCCGGGTCTTCTTTGTAATTTTTTAGTTGGGTTCTGACCTCCTTTCTGATATTGGTTTCATAATCATCTGTATTTTCTATATTATTAATTTGGAATTGCTTCTCCATTGAGTCCGCAAATGCTTCTGCTTTTTCCTTGTCCGTGAAGACCAGTCCCCTTTCACCATGTATTGGCCTGTTGTGTTGTGTTTTGTTTTTGAATTTTCTGATAAGTTTCCACACTCTTTGTGATTGACTTTCAAGATTTTGTAATTTGTCTTCCCAATGCTTCTGCTTATGTCGTTTGATTTCTTCTCTTATTTCCCTTTGTAGCTTGTTAAATTCAGCTTTAGTAGTGGGTTCTAAAGTTCTTCTATAGATTTTCCTGAGTTTGTTCTTAATTTTAATTTTATCTTTAATTTCTTTGGGTAAAATATTGAATTTATTTTTGAAAATTCTTTCTTCAGATGCTTCATTATAGGCGTTGATAATTGTGTTACTAAATTCTTTGATTTGTCTTTCAATATTGGAATTGTTGGTTTCTGCTTGAATATCTAAGTTGTTTTGAATCAGGATGTTTTTATAAAGGATCCAGTTAGTATTTTTGATGGTGCGAATAGGTAAGTTAATATGTTGTCCAACAGATGTTATCGTGGGGAGATGATCAGATGAAAGATCATTGATAACTTCGGTGGCCATAGCCAGTTTAGAGTTTGTTAGAATGATATCCAGAATATTAGGCCTGTGATTGGCGAATACAGGGTAGTAAGTGGGTTCTAGAGGTGCAATTACTTTGATGCTGAATTTATTGAGTAAAGGAATGAGTTTTCTGCCATTTGAGTTGGTGATTCTACAATTCCAAATTGAAGATTTTGAGTTTAAATCTCCTAACAGGATTGTTTCTAGGTTATTTGGGAAGAGTAGTTCCATATCTTTATCTGTAAGTGCTCTGTCTGGAGGATTATACAGTGCAGTAATTTTTAATCTTCTACTGTGAATGTTAATGATAATTGAAATTTCATCATAGCTTTCTGTGTTATTGCTACTGAATTGGGTTGCTTGTAAGGCCTTTTTAATGAGCAGCATGACGCCTCCTCCTTTGTACCTGGTCCTATTAGTGTAGAAGCTGCTATAATTGGCAAGGTTGTGGGTTCGATTCCCGCTACCGTGGGTTTCTGTAACCGCACATATGTCCAGATCATTTTCTATAATAAAATTTTTTAATTCTTCAATTTTGTTTGTAAGATTATTAGCGTTCCAGTTGCCTATTTGTAGTAATTTGAAATTATTTTGTTGATTATTCATTATTAATTGTTGATGATTGACTGGTTAATTTATCTATTGAGTTCAATAGACTTGTGTTTTTAATGTAATCTATTGATAATTTTAGTTGTTGTAAAACTTCTTTGGCTTCAGTTATATTATCTTTTGCAACTGCCTGTGCATAAGATTTATTCTGGACGATAACGTCTTTGACAATTTTAATTCCATTGATGTTATTATTTTGTTTATTTTTATTGGCTTCTGTGAAGATTTTGCACCCACGATAGCTTGCTGGGTGATCTCTCCCACAGTTTGCGCAAGTAGCTGGCATTTCTTTGGGTTTAGAGCATTCAGGTGTTAGATGCCCTTCTCCGCATTTTACGCACTTAGGTGCATGTCTGCATAGTCTTTGTGAGTGATGCAGCATCTGGCATTGAGTTGGGCCATTACGGTTACGGTAAGGCTCAATTCTTACTGTGCAGTTATTTACATATTTGATGTTGTATATTTCTTTTGCTTTGTCTGTTTTGGGTAAGGTGACTATAAAAAGTGGCATTTTCTGGTTTTCACCATTGCGCCTTCTTGACATTTGATTAATACTAGTCAAAACAAATCCTTCATTTATCAGTTCATCAGTTATGTCCTGTATTGGAGTGTCCATGGGCAAGTCTCTAAGGACCAATCTAAGTGGTTTTTCTTCCTTCAACATGTAGGTCAATCATATCTCTTTCATCATATCTCTTTGAATCATATCTCTTCATTCGGGACTTGGACCCTGACTTGATAGGACGTGCCTAGTCACGCTCTGCCAGACATCCGATCTGCTGCTGCTTCAACAGTATCCATTCCTTCGGGAATAATAAAACAGCAGTTTTCACTGCTAATAAACTACGATAGGATTATAATTTAAATCCCTTCTGATATGGATTTTTCTACATTAAGTTCAGAAGATATTGAAAGAACCATGGAAGCCATCCTCCGAACAAGAGAATGTGCAGCAGCTCTGCAACAACAACCTCCTTCTGAGGAACAGAGAAAGCTCGAAGCTGAAATAGATGAAACAATCGCTAAGATGAGACTCACACTCGAGGAACGTGCTGTCAACAATGAAACTGAAAAGACAACTAGCACAGGTAGCTATGCTGGTTATGATTTGGCATATCCCCCCCTACCAGCTAAAGAAACTTTAAACAATTCTAAAATAAATTGTAACGATTACAATAACTCAGCTAATGTTGCTGATAACAGTAAAAATAAAAAGAAAAAGAAAAGATCTCTAAAAAAGCAAACGGATGAGTTTGAGCATAACGTCTTTGACAATTTTAATTCCATTGATGTTATTATTTTGTTTATTTTTATTGGCTTCTGTGAAGATTTTGCACCCACGATAGCTTGCTGGGTGATCTCTCCCACAGTTTGCGCAAGTAGCTGGCATTTATTTGGGTTTAGAGCATTCAGGTGTTAGAAAAAAAAACTGCTAAAGTTACTACTTCGGAGAAACCTACTCCAGTAACTACGGCTAACCCTTTCGCTCACCTTGTCTCTCAAGAGACTGAGTCTACACCCGCTCCAGCTCCTCAAAAAGAGGAAAAAATACCTCCCATACTTGCAAGATATGGGAGCGATCCCATTGAGTTTATTCGCTCACTTAAAGAGCACTTTAAATATGAATTTGAGACTAAAACGGCTGGGCGCAATCTCAAAATTCAGGTCAAAAACCCAGAAGCCCATAAAGAATTAACCAAACTTTTTGACGCAAAAGATATTGAGTACATACTCATTAAAAGCAAAAACCAGAAACCAAGGAAGTAGGTTATTCGGGGTCTCCCCCTAGCAACTAAAACCAATGATATTGAAGAAAACCTAAAACTTATAGGATTTCAAGTCGACAAAGTCGCACAAAGAAAAGCCCTAGGACTAACAGGATAATGCCCCTTTTTTTGGCAACCATTTTCTCAGAGCCCGATGGGGCGAATATGTATATGATTAATAAACTTTGCCATATATCAGGCGTGACAGTTGAGCACTACAGAGGACCCAAATCGGTGATGCAGTGCTTCAACTGTCAGCAATTTTACCACTCGGCAGACTCCTGCCATTTAAAAGCTAAATGCGTTAAATGTGCTGGCCCTCACAACACGAGAGAATGCCCACTAGAGAAGGTTGAAAAACCAAAATGCACTAATTGCCAGGGAGCACACCCTGCCAATTATAAAGGATGCCCTAATTTCCCAAAATCATATTCGGAAAAAATTAAAAAAGCAAAAAATAGAAACAGAACCAATTTTATAAGACCAGGAGTCTCTTACGCGAGAGCTACCTCCCCCACCCCCTCACAAGATACAGAACAAACTCCTCCGTTGGCTACTTCAGGTATCCCTGAAGACCTTTCGGAACTAATAACGTTAATGAACGAGATCAAAGCAATTTTCAAAGGTATTCCAATTAAGAATCTAGTCAAAGAATTAAAAGAAATAGAATCCCCTATGGATAAACTTTTTAAAATAACTGAATACTTCCAAGCTATAGAATAAGCCTACCACTTAAAGTAATGTAACTTAATTTAACTAAATATCACTCTCATTTTTCTTTAATAATAATTAAAATTAATAATAAATAAAAAAAATATTCAATAATTATACAATAAAATAAAGTAAATATTAAAATGTTTTAAGAAATAAGCTCATAATATCTAGAAGTCTCTAAGCACCGCCCATTTAAGAAATCTAACCAATGATATGCCAATTCAAAAACAGTCATAGCTACAAAATCCATCCCAGCTCCAGACGAGGGTAAGGTCCTACGGACCTAGGGACCTCGAGATGAAGGCGCAGCCAGCCGAAATTGTATCAACATGTAGGTGTGATAACCAATGTTCATGTTTTCTAAAATCTTGATGGCGCTCCTGTGTGAAGCACTGTCTTGCATTTTTATTTTAATTTCGTATGTGGAGCATTTTGCATGGAAGTTTTTGAGTTCTTCTTTTTTAAAAGCATCATTTATTGATTTCTAGCTGCATGCCGGGTCTTTTATAATAATTGGTGGTACCTTATTGCTAGGTTTGGCCAACTTGGTTTGTTCATTATTAGCATGAATATCTTCATTAGTGGAAGGAATACCTGTATTAATAGTGGTCATTTCAATTGGTTCAGCATTGTCTAGTATTTTGACTATTTGAACTTTAGTGCTGCGTTCAGGAGTTTTTTCCTGATTTTCACGTTGTCGCTTGCTGCGGTTTTTAGTTTTTGGAATTTCTTCCAGAACTGCAAATTTGTTACTTGTAGTGACATTATAAGTTTCCATGCTGGTGGAAGGAATGTCCGTGGGACTAGTTGTAGTAGTATCATTCGTTTGAATTGAATGTGGCTTTAATGCCATGGCGAATTTTTCGCACATGCCGTTTACTCTTTGTACTTCTTCTGGAGTAAATTCATAGGATTTTCTTATGTTGTCGAGTATGCCTACGACTTCACTAAGACGATCAAACAGCTGTTCCATCATCAATGCCTGTGTGGATCGAGCTTTGTCCTGCTCCATTTTAGTGTCTTAGTTCAACAGAAAGATAATTAGGGAGCGCCCCTACCGAGGACGCACAAAGGCGAGGGTAGACCTCCCAGGGACCTCGAGTCGAGGTGTGGGAACCTGGTCTGTGAAAAAATCGGAAAAGAAAACCAGAAATTGCCCTCAGGGACCCAGAACTCAGTTAGCTAGGTGTGAGACCGACGTATGGCTTTGGATAGAGTTAAATTGTGGCACCCATAAGGGAGTATTCACAATGGAATTTTAAGCAGAGAAAATAAACGTCAAAGACCTTCAAATTCCCAAACCTGAATGTTCATGATGATGATGATATTACTGATTTCCCTATGAGTACACTGAGCTCAATTGTAACTACCAATCAGAAGAGAGGATTTTCCCCTCGCCCTCACCTACTTCCCTTTTCCTTACTTCCCATTGGCTTTCAAGCATTACTTCAGTTGAAGGAGTAAAAACGGCTTCGCCGTTGTACACTCCGGAAATCTTTGATGATTCTGATTCTGAGAAAAGATGTTTGGAGCACCCTACTACATCAAAAATAGTGTCATTCACAGGGATCTAAAAATCAACACCATGCAGCAGCACATTGCTAAATTAAATCTAAAATTTTATAATGACGCACAGTCCTGCACTGCGGCGTCATTCAACAAAATTTTCCACTGCATAAACCCTATTGATGACATCAAAATTAGGTCTTTAGCTGCTTTCTACAATAGTGATGCAATCATTTCCGATAAGTCTAGAATCAACTTAGATTAATTCTTATTTTAACAGGCTTCTCACTAACTTATCACCCCTTAATGCTTTTCATCTATTATATTCTCAAAAAAATATATATAAAACTTAAAATTTTATATATATATATATAATTTGTATATATTTGTATATATATATATATATATATATATATATATATATATATATATATATATATATATATATATATATATATATATATATATGTCAAAAAACATTATTTAACCTCAACGGCTTCGCCGTTGTATGCTCTGTTTCCCTTTTATGACTATGTATTTTTTCAATGTATATAAAAATGTAGGTACATAAAAATATTTAATGCATATAAAAATGTATATATTTTATTAATAAAAATGTATTTATTGTTGTGGTAATTTTATGGAAGTCTAGTCTAGGATCTTTATATATAAGTCTAGTAAATTTTTCAAAAACGTAAAATATCGGACCTCTCAGATTTTCAGAGACCAAATTGGACGAATCCGTCAATCTGGAGCAAGTGTGACCTAAATATCCCGACATTTAAGCATCTTTAAAGTAATATTTAAAGTCATGACAGAGTATATACACACCGGAAAAAACAAACAGAACAACAAAATTGTGGACGGAATTTCAGTGAAAGAAACTGATGGGCATTGAAACGGATTGTAATGTCTAAAAAACAATCTTAAACGAAAGGAAACGCAGAGCTCAGCCTGAATCTGAATTCTTCTATGACAATGATTACTGGGTTTGGGATGTGTCCACGTTAATATGCGACTTCCAAAGTCCTTCCGCGGGGTTGTGGAGAGAAGGGTGCCAGATTAGGTGTGAGCTTGTCATCTGACCATGGTTCAAAATTACGAAGCACTTAGTGATTGGCGAATATTCCAAAAACCCTGGACCACTATGTATGTCAATGATTACATGTAGAAAGCACATTTATAAATTAAATATTTACTGAAAAGCAGTAATTCCTATGACACTTATCAAAGATATTAATGCCAAACTTTGTCTACAGTGGCATCATTCATATAACCTGGTCAAATAAGAAGTGGGAGAAAGTAATATGGTCGAACAAATCATAATCATCTTTGAGCCTTTTCCCTGCAACAGGACAGGTGCACATTTGGATGACAGTTGCACTAATACAATTCTCCTTCCGTCTATCAAATATGGAGGAGGATTTGTGGTAAACAACTGTGTTTTATTGTCTTCTGTTGAGCTAATCATAACCTGAAATAATTACTGGGGAGAAGTATAAATATTTTAGTCTATCCTATGATGCAAGCTTTGTTTTCTGCACTTGAAACTTCGATGGATAATGGAACTATTCATTCAACGGAACTTGCCCAATCATGATTTGATGGCCCTCAATGACTCAACCTTAAAACTGAACGGTGTTGATATATTTTAGAGCATTCTATAAGTAATTGATATGTCCTTCAGCGGCATCTCTTTGAGAACATTTATATCTCCATGAAAATAGGTACAATATGCATCAAAATGTCTCCCTGAATGGTACATTGCTCTTTTAAACACCATTCAGCAGCACTTGTATGAATCGATTAATTTCTAGGCAAATATAGGTAATCTTACATCATACTCATAAAGGAAATTTTTTTTATAAATCTATAAGGCATTTTTATTTTGACAAGCAGCTGTATATGTAACAAATGCATCTCTTTCTGTTTAGTCTATAATTCTAGAAATATATTAACTTGTAAGCTAACAATCTATATTCTGTCCAACTTAAGGATTTACACATTAAGTCTGGACTTATGTTATTCATACAAATTATTTTGGGTAGTGTGTTTTTTTCTTGTGCTTTTATGCACCCCAGAATTTGCATATTTTTGGAATTTCTTTTGTGTTCGAATTCCATACGATCAAATATTAGATCAGCTCCATAATTTTATAAATATTTTTTGCGAAAAACACAGCGACAAAGTTGATCATCATCTCTTTCCTTGATATTTTTATTCCTATATTTTCCAATATGATTATATTCTTAAAATCCTAGGCATATAAGAGTAACAAAAAGTTGAATAAATAAAAAGCTCATATACAGTATTTCTGTATTACCCTACATATGAGCGTAATTTTATATGTGAAATACATACCAATTCAGCCTTAATCATGTCTTCTCAAAATCGCAGTGCAATATTAAATTCGGGGGGCGAGGACTTTTTTTTAAAATTAAAGTTATAATTTTTAGCAACATAAAACATTTAATATTCCCAAGATTATTATACATTTACTTTTAAAAAGATACTGCAAATAGTAGCTAGCCAATATATAATTGGATAGTTCATCTAATAAAAGCAAATGAAGCCCAGTGCCTTAGTTGTAGCGTTTCACGCTCTGAAGGCACAGGTCCTATGTTCGGTCTTCTACTGGGCAAGGTCGACTCAGCTTTTCGTCCCTTCCGATAAACCAAGTACCATGCATGCTTGGGAACTAAATGGTAATAGGTTTCGTGTTAGGCCTATCACCTAAGCGGGACATATGCTTTACAATCCAGGGCTCTTAGTTAGGAAAACAGATATGGGCACAGTAGATCTTGACCCACATGAGCTGTCGTACCACAGGTTTAGTTTTAATAAAAGCAAATATTTATGGGATTACTGGATCCAAGTTCAATGTTATTTTAAGAAAAATGAATAATTGTCACAAGATACATATTTTATCAGATTATATGATTTACTATTTCGTATGATTTTTAAGATTATATTATATAAATTCCCAGGAGTAGAACTACGACGTTAACTTAAATTTTAAGCAATGTTAGATTTACAGGTACAGTATTCTGCCATTGTTTACAATAGAGAGTGCACGGAAGGCGAGGTAGTACCAGGTTTTAAAGATGATGAAATTACATAACCTGATGAAAACACTGGCTAAACAGCTCAAGCCAAAGACTGGCTATTTAGTTCAAGACTTGTTAATCATTTTAATTTAGATTATGAAGGAATCGGTTTTGATGATTTCAAATGATGTATAATTTGATATAGTTATATATTTTTCAGCAGTAAGCTTTTTCGTTTTTTCATTAAATTTAATCTTTTGCAATTTTTTTAAAGCATAATATGGATATTAAACTTGTATGAAAAACAATATTGACACCAACTTCTTTTCGTGAGTAATTCTAAGTACTTTATGTGAGAAATAGTATAAATAATATAATGTATATTTTTATTATTTCTCATAATGTACATTTCTTACCTACAATTTATTTTTACATTGTTGCTCATGGTGATGAAATTCGATTTTTAAATTTATAGACCATTTTTCAGAATTGGCAGGCATAACCTTTTTTCTGGAAATTATATGGCTAACTAACATTTTTATATTGTCAGACATTTCTCCGAGATTCAAAACCAATATATTTTCAAAGCTAACATTCTATTCTGGAACTTTTGCTTCTTTCTACTCCTCAAATTTCAGATATTACTTTCATAAAAAATATGTAAAGTGATTGTTAATTAAATTAAAATCATGCAAAGCAAATGATGTAATTTTTTTATTTTTCAATTTAATAAAACTCTCCAAAGTAAAGAATTGAACATGGCAAATAACTTTATACAAATTCTCTGTTTTTGTACAATTTACAAAGAAATATTGCTACTTTTTATAGTGAAAACATGAATAAGTATGCACATGCATATCTCTCTATATATATTTTATACAAGATATAGCAGTTCACTTTATTCAGAAAAACATTTATCTACATGAAGGGTGGATTTAGAAAGGCACTGAAAAAACTTTTCTTCCTTGCACACTTTTAGAAAATATAAATGCAAAACTACATTCAATTTTAAAAATAGCACATGATACAGTGGAAAGACTTCATAATAATTTAAACAGTAATTTTTCAATCTTATAAGATAAAAATCAAATAAATGTTAACAAGTAATGAATAAAATATCAATACTCTAGTGTGAAGTCTTAATTTCTAATTCTATAAGAGAAAAAATATTTAATCTTAGATGTAATTTTGCAAAATTTTTTTAGGGAAATAAGAAAAAAGTGATAATTATACTATCTTTTTCATTTTGGAGAAATACTTGCTATTTGCTGCAAAAAGGTACACTGTTAATAAAAATATAGTTTAATAAATAAAACAATGTGATTAGGATTTTGAGATAAAATCATTTCAAACTCAACATGCTTATTTTTTCTACACTTGATGGAAACAATTAGCAAAGTTTAAAGCAATAATTTAAATCAAAATTTAAGGGGGAAAAAGATTTAAAAGTTTTCAAAACAAAATACTCAATATTGAAGGCAATTATAAATGCTGAAGTTAACAATAAAAATGTCCTTTATACAAAAACGGAATTTTCAAAATAATTTTTGAATTAACATAAATAAAATGAAGCCAATTCAAATTAATATAAGTTGTGATCCAAATGCTCTTCCCTCAAGATAAAATTGAATATGTCATTCATTAAGCTGGTATATTATTATCATGAAATGTACTTTTGTATATAAATATTAATTTTAAGCTGTGGGGGTCCTCAGTAGCTGAATTAAATATAATTAAATTGAATATTTGTTCTTACATTGTATAGTCATGCACTTTCCAATTTTATTTGAATATATATATTAAATTTAGAAACAAAAACAATCGTAGTATTTTATTGTCAAAAGTAATAAAATATTATAAGGCATTTAAAAAAATTTGCATTAAATTTTAAATCTTTCTTAAAACTGCTCAAGCAAAAAATTTCAATTTGAATGCTTACTTTGTTTGAGACAAAATAAAATACTATCTTCAATATAAACATTGGATGACTCCATTGGAATAGCAGTAAATTTTGAAAACAATGTACATAAAGCAAATAAGATTTTATTCAATAGTGTGTATCAATACTTCATTCATTTAACAATGTTTAAAAAGCTAAGAATTAAATTTGAAATGCTTCAAACTAGAAAATCTATTTGCATTAAATGTAGTTTTCAGATACTGTATCAATACTGTTAATTTTCCCTATGTGCAAAAATCAATTGATTTGCAAATGATCGAACTTTCCATTATCTAGTATATTTATATTATATCCAATTTGATATATTTATATTATATTGACATTTCTCTACTTTTTTCCCATCAATTTAAGGAAATTTAATTTTGAAAGGAATATTAGGCTTGAAAATGTTTTTTTTTTATTTCAGAAATTTTTAAGAAAGTAGCTATTAAAAAAATGCTGATCAAAAGAGTTTGTATTTAGTATTAATCTAAAATTGGAATTAGCATTTCTTAATTTATTTTCAATTTTGCCAAAAAATAAGATTTAATCCTTAACAAATACATGGAAAAAGTTAGAAAATATTAAAAAGTAAAGATAAAACTAAAATATATTATTACAAGTGTTTTAAATTAGGATGAATTGTAAGCATGAATTCAGATGCAAAAATCAATCTTTGACAAATTATAAAAATATTAAAACAGAAATTAATATCAAGCATTTTTGTAGATAATTCACAAAAGTGAGAAAAATATAAATTAACACATTAACAAAGATGCATATATTTATAAAAACTATATCATGTTGCAAACATAAATAAAACTGATAGCAAATTATTTGTAAGATTGCTTTTATCAGAAAGTTTACATAAATATATCCAATTTAACAATCATTATGCATAGTTATTATTCTAACAGTGAATTAACAGTGAGTCTTAATCCCCAAAAGGAAAAAGCCTTAATATCACATAATAAAAAATTGGTTATGTATCTTTGGATTGTTTTTCATTTCAAAATCAAAACTGCTGTTGCTGACAAAAGCAAATATACATCTGTAAAAGAAAATGCTGATGACTAAAAATATTTTATACACATCAACTAATTTACTTAAAATATATTAAGTATTTTCAACCTCTAAAACATAATTTGCTTATATGACTGACTTAGAGAAATATAACACAAATATAATACAAACATATATATTTCAATATAACTTTTATACAAACCCCACACTTTTTTTAAATCAATGTGGCAAAAAAGATCTTCAACCATATTTACAATTTCTACCAATGGAAAACAGAAGAAATTTAATTTTTTCAATCAAAAGTTTTTAAAATGATCTTATAAAATTTTTTTTCATTAAATATTTTATAATGGGGAAAAATGCTTTTAATAAAACAAGTAAAAAATATCAAACTGTAGTGTTGTATAAATGGATCTAACAACGCTATTATGATATCATGGTGATAATGAAACAGGGAGAAATGTCTGTCCCATGGTCGATTTTCATTACAAGGCAAAGATGTATTTCATCAGCAGGTGAAGAAATCAAAGAAAAATTGCTGTAAATATAAATAGTATTATTAGGAAAACAAAAGTTATTTAATGCATTTAACCAAAGAAATTACATTAAATAAATTTATAGAATGCTAATAGTAAAAATATCCAAATGTTTATTATAAAAAAATATGGAATTCTCTTTAATATTTTTTATAGTTAAATCAATAAAATATAATTATCTTTTATTTTATTCAAAGAAATTATAAGTGAGAAAATTAAATTTTATACAGATACTTACATTTCTTACACGCACAACTATGAACTGTTCATTGTAGTCACAGCAATGCCTCCTTGCTGCTGAATGTGGGCTCTAAGGGCTTGGTTTTCATTTTTCAACTCTTCATACTGCTGACGGAGGTTATCCAAGTCCAAATTGAGTCTTTCATTCTCTTTCAACACATCAGGTAGTCGAGCACATGAATTTCTCAACTCTTGGATGTAATCACAGGCCTTTGCAAGGATTCCTCCCTTGCTTTGAGAATAAAACTGTAAATTATACAGAAGAGTAATTGTCCTTGCTCTAAATAGACTTAATTAAACTACACATAATTTACAATATTTAAATGAAAACTTCATAAGTTATTTAAGCTATTAATTTCAATTAAATTAATAGATAAAATAATTATGAAGTTTAAATTAATCTTTTGATAATAAATCATACATTTTTGAATTATTAATCAGAGAAATATATAGATTTTAGAACTAAATGCTTGTCATGTTTTTATAAAATAAATAGTAACAAGTTATAATTTTTTTATCAATACATTTACATTATAATTCAGAATCACAATGTATTAAAATTCATAATGAAATTTTTAACTTTTAAATATTAAAGTTAATAATAATGTTAAAAACACACATAAAAATTTTTTATAAATCATTTTGAAGTAAAATCTGTTACTTTATTTGAGGGTAATAATTCATGCAAGATAAAAAAAATTACTCTACAAAGAAAATTATTTCACTACTTTTTTGCTGAATTCATTTTAAATCAATCAAGTTACAATGAACATTAATCATATTTATTTCTGTCTTTAGTGAAAATTAAATAATTTAAGAATCGAAAAAATTAAAACTCAGTTTCAGATTTTTCAAAATCAAATGTACAAAAAGATAAAAGTACAAGAACAAACAAAATAATTGTAAAAGTTCAGTTTATCACACAATTGTTATTATTTTATATATTAATATAATTTTTTTACATCTGAAAACCAGTAAGACTGGAACTAAAAATTTAAGTAGATTTCAAATCATTATAAATATTCAAGCTCAAAGTGGGAACTGAATGCTCCATTTACTGCATTAAAAGTCAAAGCGCTAACCAATATGCTGTAACTTTGTCAATGATTTTAAGGAATAAAACTCAACTAAGAACAAACTTAAGTATTTCTATATCGTTAAAATATAAGGTTAATAAGCAAATTCTTGCCATTTTCACATTGCCATTAAATGAAGTGAGAATAAGTATGCAAATAATGATGTGGTTGACACACCGGACACCTAAAAGTAAAAAATATCAGTCATTATAAAATCAGGCCTAACGCACACATTCATCAATCATAACTTGTACAGTAAGCGAAGAGAAACGGACAAGTCGGAGGAGCTCATTCAGTGTTGTTTGTTTAACGACATCAAAATGGGCTCATCAGCTGCTGCATCAAGCCACCAAATATGCCAAGCATTTGAGAATAGTGCTGTGAGTGACTGCACGGCAAGGCAATGGTTTTAAAAATTCTGGTTGGGAGATCTGTCACTCTTTGATGATAGTGTCTATTGGACTAGTCATCAAGTAGCTCACTTTGAGCTGCCACCAATAAGCCAAACAATCATTGTGAACATGCACTCGGAACAATCGAAACATAGGCAAAAGGAGCTAGAACTCGTTAATCAAAAGGGTGTACTGTTCTTTGCTGATAATGCACTGCCCCATGTCATGTGGGAGGCCAAAAATAACACACAGCAACTTGGTTGGGAGCATCCTCCTTACTAACTCGATCTTGCACCACCACCTATTCTATTCTCTGGACAATAATCTTTGTGGAAAATCCTTCACCAAGAAAGCAGACAAGCACTTTGACTTCTTTGAGGCCAAAACTCCCAAGTTTTACAGCAAGGGTATTGCACAGCTGGAGACATGTTGACAGAAGGTGCTGAATGCCAATAGTGATTATTTCAAGGACAACCAATAGGCTATACTTTATGTAGGTCATGTTCTTTTGGATCATTATAAATGGCAAGAACTTTGCTGTTTACCTTGTGTATGATGATGAAAGAATTGAGTTACTACAAAAATGAAACTTTAAAAATTTTTGTAATAAAAATATATTTATTAAATTACTATACTTATTCTAAATTGAAGAAAGAGATAGGGTACATAAATTTGAAAATAATACTTTTTCTAAAAGTATTTCAGCCTGAAGCAATGTAAATAAAATTTAAAATGAAATGAATTACATTTTTTATAAGTTGATGGTACAATAATAATAAAGCAAATGAATTTATCTTGAAAATATTGATTAAAAATTTCCCTGTCATAATTCAAGAAAATCAAATCATTAAAAATAAAGAATTACAGTAGCATAGAAAGTACATAAAATAAATGTAACTTTTATAAATTTTCATAAAAATTAATGTAAGGAAAGAATGAAAGTATTATTTATTTAAGTAATTGAGAATGTAATTTTAAAAAGAAGTCCCCCTATATTTTTAAAGCAAATTAATGAAGTTTTCATCAAAAGCAACTTTTATTCTAGAAATATATAACACTAATCACTTAATTAAAATGCAAAAAGAAATTGTTTGAATACATAAAAAAAATTTCATAAAAAAAACATAATAAATAAGCAATTTCTGAAGCAAAAATATTTTTTTGCATATGAATTTTAAAATTTTTTTTCAATCATTATAATACAAAAACAAACATTAAGACATTAGAATTTTTAAAAGTAACTATACTTCTCACCTGTCCCTGTTTTGTATGATCAGATGTACAATCTGGAACAATTTTTGATAATTTTACAATCCAGTTATTTATTTTATCCCGTCGCCGCCTTTCAACTAAAAAATAATTAAATTTTGTAATTCTGATGTGTTTTAATCACAATAATTATCTATCAACTTTAAACAACAATATTAAAACATTTTATTAAAAAATTTAACACACAGAGAATTGGTATCATAATTAATTGTAAATAATAACAAAATCTAAGTTTAAACATGTCCTCATGATGATGTTTAGCTTAAACTACAAATTTTTATCTTAAACCAGAATATGAGCCTTTATAATTGTTCAAAATTGCAACAATATCACATTAGATTCAAATATTTATGCTTAGGAATAGAAAAAGTAATTAGCAAATTTTTGAATTTGATTAACACAGACTAGAGTTCAATTTTCAAGAGTTTAAAGTATTCAGCTTTTTGGCAAAGTAACTCTGCAATCTACCATATGAATTGAAGAGGAAATTCAAAATTTTTATTCTGCTGTTCAGTACTAAAAAACTGGAATTTCTGATTTAGAAATTAAGCTACCTTGAAAACCTTATTTCAGAGATTAATATTTTTTTAAAAAATATAGAACTCCATAGGCATAACAATGCAAATTTAACATATTTTCTTGTTCTAAAAATGTTATAACAAGTTACTGTTAACTTTCTTAAGTTTGCAATTTTTGTTAGTGTTAAATATTTTCTTTAAACTTAATTAATTCAAAACAATGCATTAATATTTATACAACTTATCAACAATATCAATATTTGCCAACAGAGCAGAAATTATTTTTTACCCCATGTTTACATTTCCTTTTTCTTATTCAATATTAGATTTTTCCCCTTCTTTGCATGAAATGCTAGCCCAACAAAAGTATCTTAATTGAGGAATGAAAGACAATTCACTTTCTTATTCAAAAATACTGAAGAAATTCTAATTTTAATGAAAATTCTTAGCAGAAGTTGATGGAAAAAATAAACATTTTAATAATTGCTAATAAAAGTAGAGAAAAAATATTTTTCTAGTTAAAACTTAACAACTAATGCTAACTACAATTTGATGTATATAAATGCATAATAGCTTTTAATATTCTAGTTCAATATAGTTAGTTAAATCATTTCATCAATTAATTAATATCATGCAACATGCAATATTAAGGTAAAAAAAGTTAATAATTTTCAAAAAATAAAAATTTTGATTAAATGAACTTAGCTGTTTGCTTAATATTTCAGAGTTCATTAAGATAGGAACTGATAACAGAAATTTTGATTTCAATTAGAAAAAAAAAGAGTTGAAATTTAGTGTTAGACATAATAAAAATAGGATGTTTGTAAGATATATGTAATCAAAGCATAGGTATGAAAGATACCTTCGTTGTGAGTGGCCCTACGTCTTTCATCTCTAGCAGTTCGTCCCACTTCTGATTTTGGACTAAACTGATGAGTTCTGGGTGCAATTGTTCTTTGGCTAGTCTGCAGCACATCTTGTGGTGACATCATCACATAGAAGGGACCTTAAAATTAATTAGAAAAAATACTTAAATTTGCACAGTAGTATCAGAAGAATTTATATATTAACATACAAATTCTCTTATGGCATGAAAATAAAATTATCTTAAAATATTTTTCACAAGCAAATATTAATGAGTTATTAATCACAAAATGTGTAATTTCTACAAATAAGCTATAGTAATTTCTACAAATTAGTGAATTAGACTCATAATATGTTTCAATGCTTCAATCAAGAGTTAATATCTAACAAAAATTATCCTTTTCACCTATGACTTTTTAAGCTAGTCATTGATTCACTGAAGACGGATATTTAAATTTATCATGACCAAAGTAATTTCATTATATGATTTAATGCTAAAAATTGAAACAATAAATAACACTTTAAAAACTATAATTTAGATGATTTTTCCAAAAATATACAAAACATAAAGGTTATGTAAAGCCATTTAAAGTTTTATTAGTTTTAAAAATAAAACTTAATTACTTTTTAAATTCTCTTGAATTTAATATTAATTTAAATTACTAAAGCAATTATACATCAATAATCTTTCATTTCTATAAACTAATTTAAATAATATTTACAATAAAATGAAATGATAGGCAATAGTCTTGGTCCAATGATAATAAAGAATCAAAATCTAAATTTTCAATACCATGAAAGTGTGGAATAATTATAACTATTATATTATTTTTGAATAACACAATTTAAAAAAGGTGGCTTTACAAAACTGCAAAATTTGAGGTTTTCATGCAATAATCCAGTTTTAAAAGATGTATAATATGAAACATTTAATTATTTTTCTCAAGATAATTTAAGGCAATCAACAAAACTAAAAATTAAAATACTTTATTTAGTACCTTGCATAAATGCAAGAAATGTAATTCAAAAAAATTGATGACAGACACACACACAAACTACAAATATAACTGATTCCTTCTAAAACTGGTAGAAATATACTTAAGCACTTACATCAAAGAAAATTTAAGATAAAATATTTTTAAACTGGGAAATAGAAAGAACAATTAACAATCTCTAATAAAGAGAGCATAATATTTATAATTGGTAGGTTCAAAACTCAAGTGAATCAAGTCTAATTTTTAAAAAAAGTGATTTATAATACCAAGATGTCAATCTAAAATCAAAGACTTGACACAAAGTTAGGTCATGCAACATTAAGATTAGGTACATTATAACAGTGAAAGGAATAGGTGTGTCTATTTGGCTTTAATAATAATTACAACAACAGAAAATTAACTTAATTCTCTCTTTGGCAATGAATTCTCATATTTTAAATAATTTCAGCACATCATTGGAAAATTAGAACTGAATATGAAATGTCTGAAATATATATTTTATATTATGCATGACCTTGGTTTTTCAACTATTAGTCTATGTCAAGGAGTTCAATACACTCTAGAATAAAACGAAATCTCCTCTTCCGCAGAATTTCTAATTACGACATTAGTAAGTCCGGAGTAAGAGTAGAGGTGGTTACCAGTCATTTCTTCAAATCCACACAAGGATCAAGTCAGAGAGTCATGCCCTGTCCTAAGATGGAAATTTCCAACTCCCACAGCCTTATGGAGGTTGTATGTGACAGGCTTAGTCAATAAAGATGCCCAAGTCTTTCCTCCCATGGAATTGCTATACATATTTTCACGAAAGGAAGCTCTATTTGTCTTAACAAGCTTTTCAATAGCGTGCTACTCCTAAGCTGGACAAGGTATATATTCGGATATATAATGCTTTATACAGAGAAGCAAAATTTTACAAATAAACACCAATTGTATCTTGTTATAACAACCAAGTTTAAGAACAAATTGCTTGAGAACTATGTTAGAATAGAACTTACCTTCTGCTCCTGGACTAGTATTTCCATTAGCTGCAGTAAATGGGTTAGCTATAATTGCTTGAGCAACCTGTTGCCCACCAACAAGTGCTGCAGATGTTGTGACTATTTGAGTTGTAGGGGCATCGTCACGAGTTGCATCTGTTGATAATTGCACTACTCTATAGGTTACAGTGCCTGTAATAATAATTTGAATGTTTGAAGTCCTTAAAAAATGTTTATTTTTTATTTAATATAAATTTTAAGCTTTTATAAAAAAAATTATAATAATCTACCATCTGTTATTGCTGGTGGATCATCTGGATTAACTTTATCTTGAGAACTAAAAGGAAAATATATTTAAGTTACATTCTAACTAAAAAATAAAATTAAGTAAAAGGATTAAACACATATTTTCCATGCTAGTGTAAGTCACTATATATTTAAGTTCTTAATAAGTATTAAAAATCTTTATTACTTCACGAGAAACATCCATCATAATATATATTTTACGGTTGCTACAATGACATTTAGTACTTTAAGATTAAAAGTAAGTATTTGAGAAATTTAGCTGCATATAGAATTCAAGAGTTTTATCATTAAAACAATTCTGCATCAAACACATATCTAGTGGTCAGCATTTTTATTTCCAATGACTGTTTAAGATTCATTAACAGATAATAAACAAGGACTTAAAAAATATTATATGTGTGTTATTTGAAATAATAGATTTTTGATCTATCGTTTGAGGAAACTGAATTAATGGGTTTGATTTGATATTTTTTCTTCTGTGAAAACATCTTTCATGTGGATAGGCATTCACAAATACACCAATGAAATACAGTTTTAACAGGTGAATATTAGATATTATTTTATATTAGATTTTATGAAGTATTCATTATACTTGAAATAAACATAATTTTAGGATTTTGACTGTCATTTTTCACATAGTGACATTTTTGGCAATTTACTCATCAACTAAGATAATGAAACATAGATAAACAGAGAGAAAATATCTGGCTCGCGTTCCTAATCTTTTGAACTATTATGTGAAAGATGTAAATTTTTATTTCAGTTGTGTTATAAAATGTATATCTTTCACATATATTTCTCTTCACAGATCGAAAAGTTTTGATTACACACTATAATGGTGGGAAAACATTATTTTATCAAAATAGAAATATATTTATATGATACTTGGAACAGCTTAAAGGCATAGATAAGTGACAATTCCATTTTTAAAAAGTTAGAAAGAAATTATTAGTGCTTTTGATATGGACATTTTGTCTAAGAGTGAACTTGCTGAGTGTCTGCCTTTTACTTTCCATAAAAACTTGATGCAGGGCACTTTGTCTTAAGATTATAATTTATGAAATAAAAGTCTCGAAATACTGTGTCCAAAATTTGCAATTGAAAATGCATTTTATAGCAAATGAATACACTTGTCACTTCACTTCATACAGTTATACCAAGAGATTTACAAATTTTTAGGTTTCACCTCATACTATAATGCCTAAAAGAGCTAGGAGAACTTGTACATGTAGTAGAAAATTTGAGAAAAAAAGCCTGTAGATGCAAGGAAAAAATATCAATATCTGCTTGAAAAGGAACTTCATATCTACATGTTCCACTTGAAATTTTGTTACACAATTAAAATATACATCATGTGAAACACAATTATTGCCTATATAAAAGTATTTTTTTCCCTTTTTGAGAAAGGCTACAATTTATATTTGGATATTTTTTTCAATTTCTTTTTATTTACAGAGCATTAGTACTATTTCACATGCATTAATTTTACATTTAAAGGGAAGAAATGTGTGAGAATCACTGAAAACAGAGAACATATGATTTAAAAAAGGAAACCATAATAGAGGGAAAAGATGCAATTACGCAATGTAGGGCTTTGCACTTTAGCCTTGTTGGGGATTTTCCCCCTCAATTTCAACATTTTTCTTGTAAAACACCCTTATCAAACCTTTTTTTATTTTAAAGATTTATTAAAATATGTAATCACTTAAAACATTGGTAAAATTAGAACAGTAATTTAGAAAATTAATTTTCAAAGAAAGTAAATTTTAATGTAGATTACAGATTATGTAATCTACAATGATACCAAAAACTTCAACACCAGAAATTTTTGCTTAACAATTAAATATCATTTCTTTTCACTTTTGCTTGGTGGAAGTATTTCATCTAAAGGCCCATTATTTTAAAAAAGGTTAAATTTAATACAGAATGCTAATTTAATTTTTTGTTAGTTACTTAAAATTATAACTCAATGATAATAATCTAATATTGCAATAAAATTTCTGAGATAATTATGTTTAATTTTCAACTCAAAAGTAAACTATAAAAGACGTATCTTAAAGATGTTACGGGCATTTTTTAATATGTTTTGAGCACTTCATTCCCATACTTCAAAATAATAATTAAATGTCTTTTTTTACACATTCAGACTTTGAAAAAATCTAACAACTTAAGATAAAGAACAAAATTACACAATCATTGAATAAAGAAAAGAAAGACATTTACCCAAGACTGTCTGCACAAATAATATCTGAGTGAATGTTACGACTGGGATTTATGTCTTGAATAACTTCTACAACTTCCCATCGCCCAGTATTTGCACTGTCATCTCCATTTACATCCATAGCAACTCTTAAAAATTAAACACAAATTAATTAAATTAAATACAGTAGAATTTTACAGAATATAAATTTAAATAATTAATTATAAATAATAAAATATAGGTAAAACAAGTGAATCAGGTAAGAATAATATGTAATTCCCCATGAGTCCTTAAATTTTAATTGAACATTGTCTACTGTGTCTTGTTACAATTGTTAATTGAACAGTGTCTTGTTACAAAATGGCATACAATCATTAGTGATTATTTATTATCCTTATGTCTTTAGAAGGATTTCATTTACAACATTCATTTGTCAATTTGTCATCATGTCAATTTAAAACATCGTCAACATTTATATTAATTTGTTATTTTAAGTCACTTTTTGCTCATGATGGCTAATCAGACCAGAATTTTGCTGATTAAAGTAGATCCTAAGCTCATCAGCCCTCAAAAGGAAGACTGAATTCACAAATTAAAGACAAAAGAGTTAAATATTCAGATGTTAGCTCACCACTGTATTCTAAAAGAAGTTTTCTATTTACAAGCATTCTATCAACACAATAGTCTTTGAATGAAAGTCTTGTTTAGTGAGTTTTTACAAAGAAATACAATATAAAAGAATATCTTAATGTGATTAGAAGGACAGCTTCAATATATTACAAGCTTAGATCTACTAGTGAGAAAAGCAAACTATTCATACAATATTAGGTTTCAGTGCAAGATTTTTATCTCAAGTGAAAGTTAATAATTTAAATTTTTATCGTTTGTTACAGTAATCTTTGAATATAGATATTTGAATTTTTAATTTGCTTAAATTAAATAAAAATATTTTCTTGAATAAAGCATCAAAAAATATATAATAGAACATTAGTAATATGCACCACTTAATTTTAAAGTGACCCATACAATTTTAAACACATAACTGGAATTCTATTAAAAAATATGTAAAACCTACAATTGACCTTAAATAAATCTTTATCATTTATACATTAAAAATATTAAATAATATTTTCTCTTAAATATAAATGAATACAGCTAATGTTCAGTAAATTTTGATTGTAACATAAATTCATAAATGAAATTTGAGTATGCATTCTGAAATAACAAGTAAAATAAACTTAATAATCAAATCCCATTTTTTTCTTTTATTTCTCAAGGTAATTTATAAAAGCTTTCTACAAATGCAACTAAATTAAAATGTATTTTTTATTATAAATGTAAGTCATTCTATAATTAATAAATATAACAAATATTGACAAATTAAAAAAATTTTATGTTTATAACTAATTTGCTTAGTCACTTCTATAAAATTTAAGTATTTGTAAAATTTAAAATAGTTGCTTAAGAAATGTAAACTTTTGATAAGTTATACAGATTAAGAAAATGTTTTTCACATGCATTTCATTAATTTAACTTAATTATGTCTGAATGAAAGATTTAGAATTGTGCGTATGTGTATTTGAAAATTAAATATATTATTTTAGATTTTTACAATTCTAACATAATACATCACATAACAATAAAAATAAAATTATTTACCAAAAGAAAAAAAATTAGGTCAAATATTGCTAGAATAGTAGTGTCGGTCAAGAGTTAAAAGGACTGCTTGCCACAACTGTTCTAGATAGAAGTGCCATTATTCTTTTCCAGAAAATTGTTGAAAACATTCAAGAAAACAGTTACTCTATAAATTTGAGAGTATGAAATAAAAAATGCTAGGTTTCACTTTAATTATGAAGATAATTCTATCAATCCAGGAATACAGGTGCTCCCACCCCAACATGTGAATAAAAAATTGCACAGTTCTACTAAAAAACCAGAGAGTCAACAAAGAAAACATGTTGCCATCTCAAATCATATTTATCCAAATATATTTAAAGACCAAGGAAAAGATAAAAATAGTGTTAAGTAAAAGGAACATTTAATCCAGTAAGAATAATTTAATTATTTTCTCATAAGATCTCCATTATGTGACAATTCTAATTAGCTTAACACATAGCTGCCAATATAGTTGCAAAGTAACAACATAATTAAAATCAAATAAATGAAAAAATTTTTATTTTGAAAATGGTTAACAAAACAATTTAAGCAAATTTCAATGATATTAACATATTTTAGTTTAAATACTGATAACAAAATAAATACAGTTGAAATTTTTTCAGTATTTTTTATGAAAGGCTAAATAAAATACTTTTTTATCAAATTGGAAGAGATAAGATAGTAAGATACGAGTTAATCTCATTTTATATTAATTAAAGGTTAATTTTAAATTATAACAGAATATGTATTATCACAATAAACATAATCAAAAACATAACTCAAAAGAAAATTTACTTTTGATCAACATATACTGGCTGTAGGAAGTTCTTTTCAGTCTTAATAGTGCGTACAGTTCTAAAATGGAAAGAAAAAATATGTTAAAATAAAATACAATAAATAAGATCCTAAAATTTACATTCAGCACCAAATATTAGGAAGATATCTGGCAGAACTTTGACACTAATTTAAGGAAAATAAGAACAAAAGTTTATTTTAGAAAATTCAAAAACAAATATATTATGAGCTGCATTTAATGGTTTGAAAAATAGCATTTTCATTTACACATTCAAAAAAATTTGTATCTTTTGAAAACACATGATAGCATTTACTACCAAAACATTCTTTTATAAAATCTTATTTTCAATACAAAATTGCTTATAAAACATCTTTACAATTAATTGAAATGAAATAATTCAGTTCATTTTAAAACAGATTTGAAATCACATAACATAGCAACCAAAATTATTTTTGCACATATATTTTTTTCAAATTAATGAAATGAAAACAATAAATTATGATATAAAAAATTATTAAAGAACTGTGTGATGAAATTTTTGTTCCATTTTACATAATTTTCCTGCATTCACTAAATAAAAAAAATGCTTAAAGGTATAAAATTGATTGCTTCTATTTGTTTGAATTCCTAAAATTATCACCCAAAAATATAAAAAGTCTTAGCCGACATGAATTTAAAAAATATATTCTTTTAATAATAAAAATATAATTATGCTATTAAAATATTGTTGGCTCTTTCAAAAAAGGCAAAATAATCAAAGTTATACAAATCAAAAATTATTAAAGCTAAAAAATTTATTTTTAAATTTTCATATTAAAAAATTAATTTTTAATTGGGGTTCATAGTTCTTTGGTCAGCTTGCTTAGATTTTATAATGCAATTCCATAGGGAGGGATAAAATACCTACATGTGTGTATGTGAATTCAGATAAGAGTAACATTAATGACAAAAGGGAATGAAAAATAAAAATAATATAATTAACAATGATGTTAAATTCACAGTATTCAAGGGATTAATCCATTACTATCGAGGAACTATCTAAACCCTAGTTCAGCTGGTTAAACTTTATAACATTACATAATTATGCATAAAGAAAATACAGGGTAATATATTGGAGAGATAATCATCTTTCTTAACAAGATGAAAAGATAGAGAAATTACTGACACCAAGAGACGATTGGTTTAAATGTAATTTTAAATTAGTACTGCCAAATTTTAGATTTCATCAAGAATAAATGATTACACATTTATTCTTGATGTGTGAAATCAAAAATTAATGTTTAAAAATTGATTATTTGAAGTTATTCAGAAAAACAGTGGATCAACATCTCTTAATTTTGTAAAAAAGATAAAAACATTTTTAGTGAAGTGGACAAATTTTATAAAATATCTGAATGGAAAATTTTTGAAGTGTTGATAAAATATTTGGTATACTTACATACCATTTATAAATACTGAACATAATATTTATACCCCATTTATTTGCCTAAACTTAATAAAAAAAATATATCATTAATAATTAAAATTACAACAAACACAATGGTCTTATAATTTTATAACATTGTAATTTTAGCCCATTTTTAAGAAAGATTTCAAAATATGGTTTGCCTTCTATAAATTCATAATATCCCTATAATTTAGTTTCTTTTTTTATCATCAATATGACCAGATACAGTTACTATGTACAAGTTTTCAATGTTACACAATAATTTGGTGCAAAATATTACTAAAATATTACTTACAATATTTTATTACGTTTTACGTGAAACAAATTTATACATCATAAAATATTGTTTATTAATAAAATTCTTACTGAAAATAATAAAAAATATAACAAAATAAAGGGGAGAGGAAGTAGTAATTATTTTTTTCAAAATTTACTCAATTCTTTAAATTTTAATGTTAGACAAATATTAACATATATGCTTTTGCTCATTAAAATTAAAAAGTTAATTTGGTACTCTTCCATTTCAGGGGTTGTAAAATAATAGTTAACAAAATAGCTAGTAAGCACAAAAAATCATTAAGCTTAGAACATATAAAGCCAATATAAAATGAAATAACACTCCTTGATAGCCCTACATGGAATTCTTTTTTCAAGACAGAACATAAGGGTTTGGATTTTTTTTTTTTAAATTGATGATGAGTTATGACACTCAGTACTTTTTTGTTTGCTCTAGATTTCACTATTTAATAATTGCTCATAAAGAAATCTGCAGTAGATTTATTCCAAACAAGAGAATATTTTTAAGAATTAAGCTTAGTATTTAGTTAGGATCTTTTTTTCCCCCTTTTCTGATTTGGAAAAAGATTTTGTCAACAGTTCCCTGCATACAGAAGACAATCATTAACTTTCTATACTTTAATTTTTTTTATTTTTAACAAACATTAAAACCTTTTAAAATTGCTTTCTATAAAAAAAAGTTTATTTTATAAAAAGTAAAACAGAATGAAGATTCTCTACTTTCAACACACAAGCATTGTGTACTTTCAACACACAAACAGTGTTAACCATTGGGCTGTTAGTTTCAGGGATTCACGAAATGGTTACATTTGTAAAATATCATTGACAAAGAAATAACTATACCAAAAATCATGATTTTTTTATTAACACTGAAAAATAATATAGCTAATATAAGGCTTTTATTTTGATACACACTAAAATGTGTTTTTTATACAGTTCTAATAGTCCTTTTTTAGGCTTTTATACCTCAAAATGATAGAAACATTTGGCTTTACCTACTTTATAGCAGAATGCAATTATATGTTTTCAAAGATACATGATTTAGGAATAATAATAAAAAAAAGATGCTCCAATGAGCACACTATAAAACTTCATTTGAAGTCACACAAATATTGCAATTGTAACAATAAAAATTTCAGCAAATATCATTTGAAAAGGAACTTGGTTAGATGATTCTCTCAGATTTATTTATTGTTAATGCAAAGAGTTATCAATTATCAAGTAGGATATAGTATTATTCTTTTATAATATTATTTTTATGTCATTCATTAAACTAACTTTTTTAGAATTAAAACTTGTCATTGGAATTGAAATTATTAATTTAAAATACCTTTATGTTCAGCTATATATATAAATTGCACATTACAATCATATATTCTACTTTGTATTTTAATTCTCACAAAACAGTTATGCACTGAGGAACAATATGAAACAATTTGGGTACATTTACTTTTCTGGTCAATAGGATTTTTCAAAAAAGTAATAAATATGTAATTTCTTGAACCACATATCACATAATTAATACTGAATATTATAAAACCATTGTTATGAAATGAAAAATGAATTCTTAGTAGATTTCTATTTCATATCAATTAGTGCTAAAATTCAGCATGTTGGTCTGGAAACTAAGAATGTTTATTTGGAAATTAAATAATCTAGCAAATAATTTTGCTATTTTTTTAACATTTCAAATGTAATTATGACAGATTAAGGATAAAAGATGCACAATGCAATGGAAAATGTGTTTCCTTTTATTTACATTTCTTGTATAGATTTGATACTTTGACGAATGTGAAAGCAATAAATACTTTATTGAATGCGATATAATTATTTGCGACCGCAAATTATACAAAATTTTATGCTTTTTAGTAATTAAAGTATTTTACATACTGATGGCTTTAAGGTTTGTATTTATCATCAAATGATCTCAGTGACATGTTTGACTAAAAACAAAATGCAAAAAACCGAAATAAAATAGTTTTTCATTCAGAATTCCATATTAAGAATAAATATATTCTACTAAAATAATATCATAAAATGAACGTATTCTTTAAAAAAGATCACCTAAATTTCTAGCAATTGATAGTTCTCATTAAAACATTCAAAGTGATCAAGTTCACATTTAACAATGATCATTAAACTACACACAAAATAAACAATATTTTAAAAATTACTTCAAAAATCAAATAGAATATACAGTAAATACGACGAGTTTTTAAATAAAAATCATAACAGAAGTTGATAATATTCATGTATCAACTAATTTTCAGGATTAATTTTACAACATGGTATATAAAATGGGTAAAAGTATGGAATTAAAACATAAAAATTTGTTTTTTTATTATTAATTTTATTCCACAATTGCATGCATATTAATAAAATAGATTTAAGGCCATAGCAACCACTACTTCCTGCTCCCCACTTGAAATCTTGATCGAGAACAATTTTTGTGAAACGTTGTTTATTTGAAGAGGATAGATTTATTTTCAGATTACTCCTGTGCTCATCTGAAAACTATATTGCATACTTACCTGCCATCTAATTCTTCATCAAGCATATCCATGTGATCATAGGTAAATATTTTGAATTTGCCAGGAAGTAATGTGGTCGAGATCACGGGGCCAAACAACAGGTCATGTGAGTGGCAAAAATGAACATGTGACAATATGGCGCTATTCTATTACCTACCAACTTAATGTAGCTCATCGGTTCATGCGCTGAAATGCAGAGACACAAGGAAAGTTTGTTAAACAGCAAATGAAAGGGCTATTGTCTTTCATAGAAGAGAATGGCGATATTTATGTGTTTAATATTTTAAATAACAGTATAGTTCAATGAAATACAGGGACTATATCAGATCTTCACTACTGCCATTTTATCGAAACTTTTTTTAATTACGAAGCAATGAAGATTATATACGGTTAAAGAAATTTCCGATTACTTTTTATTTATGGTTGGTACGATTGGTTGGAAATGTTACTACTAGGGAGCAGTTCCTCAGAAGAAAATCTTTGGTACCAAACAACATATTTTATATATAGAAACACCGTATTTTATTTTTAAAATATTTCAAATTTCAGAGTCCAGAACATCTAGTGTCTCAGTGCCGAACAGCGATTACCATAATATAAAATCATTGATGTTTGGATTTCGAGTCAGATCACTTTGTCCGTGAAATTCGAAGAAAAGGCATTGATATTGACTTATACTAAAATTCAAAGAATAAAATGATTCTGAAGGAAGCCACAATTATTTTCATGGGAACTGTGAATATAAAATAATGGAAATATTTACAAAAAGTCATGGATGACTAATGGAAATAAATTATCAACCATAACAATTTGAGATGAAATAATATTATATTACGTTTATAAAACTGCAATTTAGGATAAATGTATCTGCGCTTTATTTTTTTAAAAGAATTCTGTATACTTTCGTGTCATTCATATGACTCAATAGAATATAAATGTGACAATTATTTTAATGAGCGTTATCTGAAAAAATCTTCTCTCATAAAATTTTAAAATTAAATTGATAAGAATTCTTAATTTTCTATTTTCTTATCTGATATTTCTTCAATTATAATTATAATTAAGATGCTTTCCAAGCATTTTATTTCAGAGTTAAATATGTCTGTATTAGAAAGTCATTACAATATGTGAAAAACACAGTCGTGGTAGTTAGAATATTTCAAACATCACCCCATCATGACTTCTTAAATCCTATTTGTCCAAAGCTCTAATCAGCTTTACCCAAGTAGCAAAATAGCTTGGCTCTGTATTGGCTAATCGTAGATCCAGTATTGGCGGTCTTTATCGGGCCAATTCTGGATGGTCTACATTTCGTTATACAGGACCAATGTGGGTTGCCTAGATAGGGCCAAGCTTTGCAACCTATATTGGACCAATCTGAATGATTATGATAGGACCAAGTTTGGCTGCCAAAATTGGTCCAATTTAAGCAGCCAAGATAGGATAAAACTTGGCTGCCGAAATTGGTCCAATTTATGCAGCCAAGATAGGACCTATCTTGGGTTATAGGTTTGTCGGCATTATATGTAGCTCATAATGATAGCAAATGATTTTATTTTGAATTACTAAATTAGAAGGAAACTATTTTAAATTATTGCAATAAATACGTATTTTGTTTGTTTAAACCTGTATTGCAGCATATTACATTAGTAAAATAATTGTCATGCTTAAAGCATTATTTTGCATTCCATTTTAAAAATAAACGCAAGTGATAAATTTGTAATTCACTGAGCAATATTTAAATAATTTAGCAAAATTTTCAAATTATATGATGAAAATCAGAATATGTTGAAATTAACATTCAAAAAGAAAAAAGAGTGAAGTAAAAATCAAGTAAATATTTACTACTTACTAATTGTGAACATATGAACGATTTAGCGTATAAATTTTACTATCGTGTATGCAATATTTTAAATAATCATATTACCAATATATTAATTCTGTTTGTTTAATATCGTAAGAGAATCATATTTTCGCGTTGTTTAACATTCGTTAACTCTGTCAATTTTTCTGTATAATTATATTTTTATATTTTACACTATTTTTATTTCTCTTAATAAAATGGTTCTTTTCTATTAAGTAAATTCCAATTAAATTAAAATGTAAATTTTGTTTTCTACAAGAAATTAAACTGAGAATTTATACACTTAAAATCTTTCTACTTTTGTCTCTAATGAAGAAAAAAATTCATTTTATATTTCTAGCTTATGATGAATTGATATACATATAACAAAAAAGTATCAAAATTTGTATTATACTTATTTAAAAATATTCAGTTAAATGTTAACTACTGCTTCTAAATATTTTAACATTAGTTCACATCTCACTGTCAAACTTTCAAATATTATTTTCTTCTTTAATTAGAAACAACATAAAAAAAACAATATCATGCATTATTTGCTAAGAATTCAACATTAATTTTTTATCAAAAGTTTCCCCCAGTTCTAGAAATATTTTATCCTGAAAATATTAACTAATATTTTCAGGATAAAATTAATATTTAATTAATATTCAGGATAAAATTAATATTTATTCTAAAATAAAAATTTTAGAATAAATAACAGTTTATTCTAAAATTTTTATTTTATAAAGTGCATGTATATTTGATGTATAGATAATACATGTTATTTATTTATATTTCTAAAATTCATTTTTCAGCATTGCTGTTCACTATAATCACTTAAGATGCTTTTTCACTATAATTGGTCAGGATTAGAACAGCACCTGTAAATTTATTAATAAAAAATTATTAAAAGAATACTTTTTTACACATGGATACATTATATTTAAAAAAGTAATAAAAGTTCTTTTCTAACTGAAAGTAATTTTTAATTTTAGAAAGTTTCAAGATTAAATTTGTTGGATATGACATCAACTGTTGACTCTTTCAACTAGAAGCATATGATCTTATTATAAACAAATATTAAATTATATTATTGTAACTGTTTATTTCAACAGTATTTGTTACCATAAAATTATTATTGAAATAAATAATTGAAAGAAAAACTTTCTATGATGATAACTTTTGAACAATTATAGCACTATTCTGGAAACGGTCACTAATCAATGTCCAACATAAGTATAAAGATTTTTTTTACTATTTTATTTTGGCTTAAAAGTTGGCATAAATGTTGTGAAGGATCTAGATTATATAATGTTTCACAAGCTCTATAATGTGTAAAGCTAGAGTTCTTTTATTGTGTAAATAAACATAAAATAAAAATGTGCAATTTTTCTTATAAGCAACCTTCAATTTGATATAACTTTATGATATGTTATTAGAGAAATACAAAATTACCATTAGTCATACTTTTAAATAATAATTAATTATAATTAATAATTAAGTTTATATAACTGACATATTGATGTATTTCTAGGCAAAGAATACTGAGATTCATACCATATCAGAAATGTTTAACACTGTTTGGAAAATAATAATTTACACTGTTTTACATTTTCAATAGAACTAATAACTAAAAATTACTGATGAAAATAGCTTCAGATATTTGGTAGTTATTTTGAATATTTCTGAGTAATTTATAAATCAGGCTAAAACTTCTATAGCAATATTAAAATTAGTAACAGTTTGAATATTAAATAAGTTTTATTAATTTTCATTAAATAAAAGTTTTGTACAATTCAAAGTTCAGTCAGTACAAGATGGAAATAAATTAAAATTTATGCAACTCACCCTGGAATTACAAATGTAAGGTACTTAGCACCATTCTGGAAACAGTTACTAATTAATACCCAATATGAATGTCAGATAGATTATTAAGCATTTAATTTTTAAATATTTTACTTTGATTGGGTTAAAAGTCGGTATAAACGTGAAAAATGATGAATCTAAATTATATCCATGAGGTCTGTAATATGCAAAGTCAGAGTTTATTTAATCTAACATAAAACAAAATAAGCACTTTTACAGTTTTCAAGGAGGAACATTAAATAGGATACTTTATATTATATTATGTGGATAATGCTACTGACCTCCGTGACTTGGCTCACCGGTGCCCGCTGGGTAACGACAAATGAGTAGTAGTTTCCGGCCTTGTTGTGGCGAAGGGTTAGTTACCCAATGCCCGTCGTTATTTTAAAAAAATGTTATATTATTAAAGAAATCTAAAATTACCAATAATCAAACCTTTAATAAGTCCTTAATTTTTAAATAAATTATATTAATATATGTTTAGAGACATTGACATTCAAGCTGCATCAGAAATATTTTACATAATTAAAAAGAAATCCTTCTTAAACATAAGTTTGCACTACTTATTTGATAATTAACTGTGAAATTAAATATATTGTGAAAAATATATAGGGAAAAATCATTATAAAATAAGAACTTAAATTTTTATAAATTTTAAGTTATGAGTGAATGGATTTGTTTTTAATTTGGCATTAAAAGCCCTAGTCTTTGGATTTCCCCCACATGTATTCCACAAGATACAATTCTATATAATGGCAATTCAGTAAAAATTAGTAAGTTCTAGACAAATAAGCCCACTGTTTAAAAAAAATTATGATGGAAATTAATATGCAAATAAATTAATGAATACATACTGAATACTGAGTTTAAGAATAAATCCATAGTTAAAGTTGTTGTTGTTGTTGTTGCTTATCCTCCATGTCTGACGGAGTCAGACTAGATCCACGAGTTCGTTGACTGTAAGGAAGTCGAAGACTAAAAGAGGATTGCTAAAGAGATCCTCCCTAGAGAGACCCATGCAATCCAAAAGATGCTCAGGAGAAGCCTGATGATTTTGGCACTTGGTGCAGGTGACGAAAGTTTTCCTGCCCTCGTTGAAAGTGAGGCACTTAATATGACCGCTAGCAAGTCTTGAGAGAACAGTCCGGGTACGTCTGTCACACGGGAGGTCAAGGGACAAACCCGGTTTTGATCCCTTGTACCAATTATGGGTGGGGGTGTTTTCCACTCCTCCGAGATTTTTGATTTTTCCCGGGAGTATAACTCCAGAAAAGTAAGTGTGGAAGAGGGAGTATTTGAAATCCTGCAACCCTCCTTAGCAAGATTATCGGCCATTTCATTCCCGTGGAGATTCACATGTGAAGGTATCCATTGCAAGTGAACATCATGATTAAGTGAAATGAGTTTTAATTTAAGCAGGATAGAGTTGCTGATCTTGTCGCCTACAAGAAGCCAATTACTAAGATGGTGGAGAGAACTACGGCTGTCAGACAAGATCCATAGGTCACCATAATCCTCTTCAGAAAGAATAG
Source organism: Latrodectus hesperus (assembly GCA_037975125.1). Classification (NCBI taxonomy): domain Eukaryota; kingdom Metazoa; phylum Arthropoda; class Arachnida; order Araneae; family Theridiidae; genus Latrodectus; species Latrodectus hesperus. Next base: position 312,847 of record CM075854.1, on the reverse strand, counting down.
CTTCTAGTCCCAGGTCTATTGCAATCAATTCACTTCTGAAGACAGAGCAGTGATTGGGATTACGATGAGAAAGAGTCAAATTAGTGTGAGGGGTTTCAATATATATGCCACTACCTGCTAGAATATCAATTTTACTACCGTCAGTGAAGATTTTGATGGCATTGTTAGGAATGTGGCTTAGGTTTTCCAAGGTCAGTTGTCTAAGATGTTCTGGGATGTAGTCTTTCTTATTAACATGAGTACTTAAGTTAAAGTGAAAGTAAACCCTAGGGAGTCCTTCTGCAGGATTCAAGCAGCACTGTATTGAGTTGGGTTCAACATTACTATTAGGTAGTTGAAGAGAGACGGCCAGACTGAAAGGGCTGTCCTTCTTTAATCTTTGATGATTACTCCAGCTGTTAAGATACATGGAGGTCTTGTTGCAGAGGCCATAACTAGAGATTTTATTATAGTTAAAGTAAACTTATTGAATAATGTATTGCACGTAATTCTTAATTGATAAAATATAAAAATTGAAAAGAAAACAGGGTCAATCAACAGACATACATAAACATTCAGACATATATAAGAAATAAATTATCAAACCGTAATAGAAATTATTGTTTTGTTCTGTGTGCAAAACAAGTGCAAACAATGTTTTACCAAAGTGTAGATGATTTTATTTATTTTGAAAATTTAAAATATGATTCCAGAAAAATATCATTTTGAAAGAGTTACTTTAGCTATGATCCATTATATACAATATCTTTTCTATACAATCATACTCACTTTAAAATATAAACCATTCTTATTTGCTAATGAGGATATTCAAACCAAAACATTTTTAAAGCCTGATCATTTTAAAAACATTGTATTTTTGATTGAACATATGAATGCTCATTTCCGTGTAAGTAGTTTATAGAAGAATCAAGATATAAGATTTGCACAACTTATTTGATAAAAATTTAGGGCCAATATTTTAATAAAAATTAAGAATAATCAACTTTTGAAGAATGAATGACATATTATTTTTGGGGTACTCAGTATAATATAGTGACTAAATTCATTTACTTCGAAAATGCAATAGCAATATGAATATTACGATGAAAAATGCAAAAATAAACAGTAAACTCAGCTGATTTTTGCACCTTTTTTCATAGCAACACTATGACATGGACAATTTTTTTCTTTAGTTTTGGTTAATTTTGCTTAACAAAATGTTTTTTAACCTCATTTATGCATAAGTAAAAATAATTTCATTTTCTATTCAGTTAAAAATTAGCATTATAATATCAACCAATTTATTTATTTAAATGACTATTACATTTTTAAAATATTAAAAATGATCAGGGACTGAGTTCATCTGTAAATGATGAATTAAGAATTTATAAAGGCAACAGGACCACTATAAAAAGAAAACGCAAATGTATTATTTGCAAGCACTTAAAATAAAAATGAAGCCATGATTATAATCAAAATACAGCAACTTGCATATGGTTTGCCGTTTCTATAAATTTGGAATACCCCCATTACTTTTAGAAAGTTATTATTTACTAAATGAAAACATTTGTTTGTGTATACCCTGGGTAATTCTTAAGATAATATGCAGTTTTGAAATTAATGTAAAAGGGAATCAGAAGTTTCACGCACAATATGGGCGCACTACACGAAAACACATTTTTCTCCTAAAATATATTTTTTGAAATAAAAAGAATGCTACAGTTACTCTTAGAATGTGATTTAATACTAAATGAAATCATTTGTTTGTCTATAGAGTGGATATTTCCTAAGATATTGGGGACTTTTGACATCAATGTAAGCGGTAAGGAGAAGTCACTTGTGTCACTTGGAAGCAGTATACAAAAATATATTTTTTAAAACAAAATAAGTAGCACGGTTAGTCTTCGAATGTGATGCATTACGGAAGTAAGCCTTTCGTTGGTCTATGCATTAGGTATTTCCTAAGATATTGTGGATTTTTGAAATCAATGTAAAAAGGAAGCAGAAGTTACACGTAACATAGGTACACTTTAAAAAAACTGATTTTTCTCCTAAAATTTTTTTATAACAAAATGTATACTACACTTAGTTTAAAAATGTGATTTATTACTAAATGAAACAATTCGTTTGTCTATACGTTGGGTAGTTCCCAAGATATTGGGGACTTTTAAATCAAAGTAAGCGAGAAAGAAAATTCATTTGTGTGACTTTGGCTTAACGTGCAAAAACTCATTTTTCTCCTAAATTATACGTTCTATAAGAAAATGAATACCAGAGTTAGTCAAAGAATTTGATTAATTACTTAATGAAAAAATTTGTTTATGTGTACCTGGAGTAGTTCTTAAGATATTACGCAGTTCTGAAATAAATGTAAGCGGGAATCAGATGTCACACGTACCATAAGGGCGCAATATACGAAAACACATTTTTCTCCTAAAGTATATTTTTGGTAATAAAAAGAATGCTACATTTATTCTTAGAATGATACAATACTAAATGAAACCAATTGTTTGTCTATACATTGGGTAGTTTCTAAGATATTGGGGACTTTTGACATCAATGTAAGCGGGAAAGGAAAGTCACTTTTGTCACTTGGGCGCAGTATACAAAAACTCATTTTTCTCCTAAAATATATTTTTTATAATAAAATGAATATGAAAGTTAGTCTTAGAATGTAATTTATTATGAAATTAAAGCATTCGTTTCTGTATAGTTTAAGATTTTTCAAGATATTGGGAAATTTTTAAATCTAAGGGTGCATCGGAATCTGAAGTCACTTGTGTGATTTGGGCTTGTGCATGTGAATATAATGTCCATGGGAATCTTGAAATTTTACCATAAAGGAATTAAATTTTAAAACATGAGTCAAATTACAGTAATTTATGTGAATACGTAAATAAGTTTTTGTGTGAGTAATAGTTCATTTTTTGCTGAAGATTATTAGACGTCACTTGAGTTAAATGAGCGGATTATACAAAAACTCATTTTTCTCTAAATATTTTTTTTTTAATAAAATGAATACCACCATTATTTTTAGAATGTGACTTTTTACTAAATGAAATCATTGTTTGTGTATACCATGGGTATTACTCAAATATTATGCAATTTTGAAATAAATGTGAGTGGGAATCACAAGTCACACGTACCATATGCGGGAACTACACAAAAACAATTTTTCTCCTAAAACATATTTTTGTAATAAAAAGAATACTACAGTTAGTCTGAGAATGTAATTTAATACTAAATGAAACTATTTGTTTGTCTATACAGAGGGTAGTTCCTAAGGTATTGGGGAATTTTGACATCAATGTAAGCGAGAAAGAGAAATCACTGTTGTCACACGGGCGCAGTACACTAAAACTCATTTTTCTCCTAAAATGTATTTTTTATAATAAAATGAATATGACAGTTAGTCTTAGAATGTAATTTATTACGAAATTAAACCATTCGCTTGTGCATAGATTCAGAATTTCTCAAGATATTGAGGAATTTTGAAGTCCATGTACATCGTAATCTGAAGTCATTTGTGTCATTTATGCTTGTGCATGCAAATAATGTCAATGGGAAAATCGAAATTTAACCACAAAGAAATTAACTTTTACAACATGATTTAAATTACAGTAATTTATGTGACTAAGTAAATAATTTTTTGCGTGAGATATAGTTCCTTTTTTGCTGAAACTGATTAGATTTCATTTGAGTCAATTGGGCGCATTATACAAAAACTCATTTTGCTCTACAAAATTATTTTCTATAATAAAATGAATATCACCTTTAAGTTTATAATGTAATTTACTACTAAGTGAAACTATTCATTTGTCTATACCCTTGGTAGTTCTCAAGATATGAGGAAATTTTGAAATTAATGTAAGTGGAAATCAGGAGTCACACGTCTCATATGGGCTCACTAATAAAAAATTCATGTTTCTCCTAAAATATATTTTTTATAATTAAAGGAATACTACACTTTGTATTTTAACGTAACATATTACTACAAGAAAAAATTCGTTTGTCTATGCATTCGGTATTTCCTAAGATATTGGGGATTTTGGAAATCACATTGAAAGTGTGAAAGGGAAGTCACTTGTGTCACTTGGGCGGAGTATACAAAAATTAATTTTTCTCTTGAAATATGTTTCTTATAACAAAGTGTATATTATAGTTAATTTAAAAACGTGATTTATTACTAAATGAAACCATTCGTTTGTCTATACGTTGGGTAGTTCCTAAGATATTGGAGACTTTTAAATCTTGTATTAGTTTTCTATAAGAAAACTAATACAAGAGTTAGTCTAAGAAATTGATTTATTACTTAATGAAACCATTCGTTTGTGTGTACATGGGGTAGTTCTTAAGATATTACGCACTTTTGAAATAAATGTAAGCGGGAATCAGAAATCACACGTACCATATGGGCACACTATACGAAAACACATTTTTCTCCTAAAATATATTTTTTTGTAATAACATGAATGCTACAGTTTTTCTTAGAATATGATTCACAAGTAAATGATACCAATTGTTTGTCTATATATTGGGTAGTTTCTAAGATATTGGGGCGTTTTGAAATTAATTTAAGCTGGAAAGAGAAGTAACTTGTGTCACTTGGAAGCAGTATACAAAAATATATTTTTTAAAACAAAATAAGTAGCACGGTTAGTCTTCGAATGTGATGCATTACGGAAGTAAGCCTTTCGTTGGTCTATGCATTAGGTATTTCCTAAGATATTGTGGATTTTTGAAATCAATGTAAAAAGGAAGCAGAAGTTACACGTAACATAGGAAACACTTTAAAAAAACTGATTTTTCTCCTAAATTTTTTTATAACAAAATGTATACTACACTTAGTTTAAAAATAAGATTTATTACTAAATGAAACAATTCGTTTGTCTATACGTTGGGTAGTTCCCAAGATATTGGGGACTTTTAAATCAAAGTAGGCAAGAAAGAAAATTCATTTGTGTGACTTTGGCTTAACGTGCAAAAACTCATTTTTCTCCTAAATTATACGTTCTATAAGAAAATGAATACCAGATTTAGTCAAAGAATTTGATTAATTACTTAATGAAAAAATTTGTTTATGTGTACCTGGAGTAGTTCTTAACATATTACGCAGTTCTGAAATAAATGTAAGCGGGAATCAGATGTCACACCTACCATAAGGGCGCAATATACGAAAACGCATTTTTCTCCTAAAGTATATTTTTGGTAATAAAAAGAATGCTACATTTATTCTTAGAATGATACAATACTAAACGAAACCAATTGTTTAGGTTTACTTAGGTTACTTCGACGCAGTATACAAAAACTCATTTTTCTCCTAAAATATATTTTTTATAATGAAACAAATAGTACGGTTAGTCTTAGAATGTGATGCATTACAGAAGTAAGCCTTTCGTTGGTCTATACATTGTGTATTTCCTACGATATTTGGGATTTTTGAAATAAATGTAAGCGGGAATGAGAAGTCACACATACCATAAGGGCACACTATACGAAAACACATTTTTCTCCAAACATATATATTTTTTGTAATAAAAAGAATGTCATAGTTTGTCTTAGAATGTGATTCTATCCTAAATGAAACCAATAGTTTGTCTATTCATTGGGCAGTTTCTAAGTTATTGGAGACTTTTGACATCAATGTAAGCGGAAAAGAGATGTAACTATTAACACTTGGGCGCTGTACACAAAAACTCATTTTCCTCCTAAAATATATTTTTTGTATAAAAATAAATAGCATGGTTATTCTTAGAATGTGATGCATTACTGAAGTAAGCCTTTCGTTTGTCTATACATTGGGTATATCCTAAGATATTGGGGATTTTTGAAATCAATGTTGCAGGAAGAAGAAGTTACACGTAACATATGGGCGCACTTTAAAAAAATTGATTTGTCCCCTAAAATAAATTTTTTATAACAAAATCTATGCAACAGTTAACTTACAAATGTGATTTATTACTAAATGAAACCATTCATTTTTCTATATGTTGGGTAGTTCAGAAGATATTGGGGACTTTTAAAACAATATAAGCCGAAAAGGGGAGTCACTTCTGTGACTTTGGCTTAACGTGAAAAGCTCATTTTTCCCCTAAAATATACTTTCGATAAGAAAATGAATACCAGAGTTAGTTTAAAAATTTGATTTATTACTTAATGAAACCATTTTTTAAGCGTTTTTGGGGTAGTTTTTAAGATATTACGCAGTTTTGTGTGCGTGAAATAAATGTAAGCGGGAATCAGAAGTCACACATACAATAAGGGTGCACTATACGAAAATACATTTTTCTCCTAAAAAATATTTTTTGTCATAAAAATAATACTACAGTTAGTCTTAGAACATTATTCAATACTAAATGAAACAAATAGTTTGTCTATTCATTGGGCTGTTTATAAATTATTGGGGACTTTTGACATCAATAAAAAAAATTTTTTATAATAAAATAAAAGCTACAGTTAGTCTTACAATGTTATATGCTACTGAAAAAAAATCTTTCGTTTCTGTATACATGGGGAATTTCTTAAGATATTAGGAAAATTTGACATCAATGTAAGTGGGAATCAGAAGTCACGAATACCATATAAGCTCACCATTCGAAGACATATATTTCTCCTAAAGTATATTTTTTAAAATTAATTAAATACAACTGTATTTTCTCGTAAAATATATTTTTCATTATAAAATAAATGCAAAAGTTAGTTTTGCAATGTAATAAGCTACTGATAAAAACCATATCTTTGTATATACATGGGGTATTTCTTAAGATATTAGGAAATTTCGACACCAGTGTAAGCGGGAATCAGAAGTAACAAATACCATGAAAGCTCACAATACGAAAACACAATCTTCTTCTAAAATACATTTTTCATAATAAAATAAATACAAAAGTTAGTCTTGCAAGTTTATATGCTACTGATAGAAACCTTTGCTTTGTATATACATGGAGTATTTCTTAAGAAATTATGGAATTTTGACGTCAATGTAAGCGGGAATCAGAAGTCACACATATCATATAAGCGCACTATAAGAAAACACATTTTCTCCTAAAAAATATTTTTTATAATAAAATAACAGTTAATCTTACAATCTTATATGCTACTGAAAAAAAATCATTCGTTTGTGTATACAAGGGGTATTTCTTAAGATATTAGGGAATTTTAACATGAATGGAAACGGGAATCAGTAGTCATACACACCATATAAGCGCACAATAAGAAAACATATTTTCTTCTAAAATATATTTTTTATGATTAAATAAATACAACAGTTAGTCTTGAAATGATATATGCTACAAAAAGAAACCATTCGTTTCTGTATACATGGGGTATTTCTTAAGATATTAGGCAATTTTTACATCAATTGAAACGGGAATCAGTAGTCTTGCACACCATAAAAGCGCAATCTAAAAAAACACATTTTCTCCTAAAATATATATTTTTTATAATAAAATAAATACAACAGTTAGTCTTGCAATGTTACTTATTACAGAAAGAAACTATTTTTTTGTGTATACATGGGGTATTCCTTAGGATATTAGGTAATTTTGACTTAAATGTAAGCGGGAATCAGAAGTAACAAATACCATATAAGCGCACGATACGAAAACACATTTTTCTCCTAAAGTATATTTTTTATAATACAATAAATACAACAGTTAGTCTTCCAATGTTATATGATACTGATGGAAACCATGCCTTAGTGTATACATGGGGTATTTCTTAAGATATTAGGCAATTTTGACATCAATGTAATCTGGAATCAGAACTAACAAATACAATGCAAGCGCACAATACGAAAATACATTTTTCTCCTAAAATCTATTTTTCATAATAAAATTAATACAAAAGTTAGTCTGGCATTGTTATATTCTACTGATAGAAAATATTGCTTTGTATATACATGGGTATTTCTTAAGATATTAGGGAATTTTGTCATCAATGTAAGCGGGAATCAGAAGTCACACATACCATATAAGCGCACTATAAGAAAAAAAATTTCTCCTAAGAATATTTTTTATAATAAAATAAATGTAATAGTTAGTCTTGCAATGTTATATGCCACTGAAAAAAACCTTTCGTTTATGATTACATGGGGAATTTCTTAAGATATTAGGGAATTTTGACATCAATGTAAGCGGGAATCAGAAGTCACAAATGCCATATAAACACACCATACGAAAACACATATTTTTCCTAAAGTATAATTTTTATAATTAATTAAATACAAGAGTTTGTCTTGCAATGCTATATGCTACTGAAAGAAAACATTCGTTTGTGTATATATGGGGTATTTCTTAATATATTCAGGAAATTTTCACATCAATATAAAGGGGAATCAGTAGTTATACATACCATATAAGCGCACTACAAGAAAACACATTTTCGCCTAAAATATATTTTTTATAATAAAATAAATACAACAGTTAGTCTGGCAATGTTACGTAATACTGTAAGAAACCATTTTTTTCTTGTATACATGGGGTATTTCTTACGATATTAGGTTATTTTTACCTCAATGTAAGCGGGAATTAGAAGTCAAACATACCATATAAGCGCACTAAAAGAAAACACATTTTCTCCTAAAAAATATTTTTTATAATAAAATAAATGCAACAGTTAATCATGCAATGTTACTTATTACTGAAATAAACCGTAGTTTTGTGTATACATCTGGTATTTAAGATATTAGAGAATTTTGACATTAGTGTAAGCGGGAATCAGAAGTAACAAATACCACATAAGCATACTATACGAAAACACATTTTTCTTTTAAAAGATATTTTTCATAATAAAATAAATACAACAGTTAGTCTTGCAATATTATATGCTTCTGACAGAAACCATTCCTTTGTGTATACATGGGGTATTTCTCAAGATATTAGGGAATTTTGACATAAATGGAAACGGGAATCAGTAGTTATACATACCATATAAAGGAACTGTAAGAAAACACATTTTCTATAAAAATATATTTTTTATAATTATATAAATACAACAGTTAATCTTGAAATGCTATATGCTACAGAAAGAAACCATTCGTTTGTGTATACATGAGGTACTTGTTAAGATATTAGGGAATTTTGACATCAATATAAACTGGAATCAGAAGTGATAAATTTCATATAAGTACTCTATCAGAAGACACATATTTCTCCTAAAATATATTTTTTATAATACAATAAATACAACAGTTGGTCTTGCAATAATATATGCAACTGATAAAAACCATTCATTTGTGTATACATGGGGTATTTCTCAAGATATTAGTGAATTTGGACATCAATGTAATTGGGAATCAGAAATAACAAATACCATATAAGCGCACCATACGAAAACACATTTTCTCCTAAAATATATTTTTTATAATAAATTAAGTATAACAGTTACTCTTGCAATGCCATATGCTACAGAAATAAACCATTTGTTTGTGTATACATGAGGTATTTCTTAAAATATTAGGGAATTTTGACACCAATGTAAACGTGAATCAGAAGTGATACATATCATATAAGCGCTCCATAAGAAAACACTTATTTCTTCTAAAATATATTTTTTATAATACAATAAATACATCAGTTAGTCTTCCAATGTTATATGATACTTATAGAAATCATCCCTTAGAGTATACATGGGGTATTTCTTTAGATCTTAGAAAATTTTGACATCAATGTTAGCGGGAATCAGAAAACACATATACCATATAAGCGCACTAAAAAAAAGGCATTTTCTCCTAAAAAATATTTTTTATAATAAAATAAATGCAACAGTTAGACTTAAAATGTTATATGCTACTGAAAAAAACCTTTCGTTTTTTTATACATGATGATTTCTTAAGATATTGGGGACTTTTAACATCAATGTTAGCTGGAATCAGATGTCCCAAATACCATATATGCGCAGAATACGAAAACACATATTTCTCCTAAAGTATATTTTTTATAATTAATTAAATACAACTGTTAGTCTTTCAATGCTATGTGCAACTGAAAGAAACCATCCTTTAGAGTATACGTGGGGTATTTCTTAAGATATTAGGGAATTTTGACACCAATGTAAACGGGAATCAAAAGTGATACATATCATATAAGCACTCTATAAGAAAACACTTATTTCTCCTAAAATATATTTTTTATAATACAATAAATACAACATTTAGTCTTCCAATGTTATATGATACTGATAGAAAGCATTTGTTTGCGTATACCTGGGGTATTTCTTTAGATTTTGTTCAATTTTGACATCAATGTAAACGGGAATCAGTAGTTATACATACCATATAAGCGCACTATAAGAAAACACATTTTTGCCTAAAATATATATTTTATAATAAAATAAATGCAACAGTTAGTCTGGCAATGTTACTTTTAACTGAAAGAAACCATTTTTTTTGTATACACGGGGTATTTCTTAAAATATTAGGGAATTTTCACATCAATGTAAACGGGAATCAATAGTTATACATAGCATATAAGCGCACTATAAGAAAACACATTTTCTCCTAAAATATATATTTTATAATAAAATAAATACAACAGTTAGTCTTGCAATGTTTTTTATTACTGAAAGAAACCGTTGTTTTGTGTATGCATTGGGTATTTCTTAAGATATTAGGAAATTTTGACATCAATGTTAGCAGGAATCAGAAGTCACATATACCATATAAGCGCACTAAAAAAAAGGCATTTTCTCCTAAAATAATTTTTTTATAATAAAATAAATGAAACAGTTAGACTTAAAATGTTATATGCTACTGAAAAAACCTTTTTTTGTGTATACATGGTGATTTCTTAAGATATTGGGGACTTTTAACATCAATGTAAGCTGGAATCAGTAGTCACAAATACCATATATGCGCAGCATACGAAAACACATATTTCTCCTAAAGTATATTTTTTATAACTAATTAAATACAACAGATAGTCTTGCAATGCTATATGCTACTGAAAGAATCCTTTCGTTTGTGTATACATGGGGTATTTCTTAAGATATTAGAGACTTTTGACATCAATGTAAGCGGGAATCATAAGTAACAAATACCATGTAAGCACACAATACGAAAACACATTTTTCTCTTAAAATACATTTTTCATAATAAAATAAATACAAACGTTAGTCTTGCATTGTTATATTCTACTGATAGAAACCATTGCTTTGTATATACATGGGTATTTCTTTTGATATTAGGGAATTTTGACATCAATGTAAGCGTGAATCAGAAGTCACACATAACATATAAGCGCACTATAAGAAAAACAAATTTCTCCTAAGAATATTTTTTATAATAAAATAAATGTAACAGTTAGTCTTGCAATGTTATATGCCACTGAAAAAAACCTTTCGTTTATAATTACATGGCGAATTTCTTAAGATACTAGGGACTTTTGACATCAATGTAAGCGGGAATCAGAAGTCACAAATACCATATAAGCGCACCATACGAAAACGCATTTTTCTCCTAAAATATATTTTTTATAATAAATTAAGTACAATAGTTAGTTTTGCAATGCCATATGCTACAGAAACAAACCATTTGTTTGTGTATACATGAAGTGATTTCTTAAGATATTAAGGACTTTTGACATCAATGTAAGCTGGAATCAGAAGTCACAAATACCATATAAGCGCAGCATACGAAAACACACATTTCTCCTAAAAAATATTTTTTATAATTAATTAAATACAATTGTTAGTCTTTCAATGCTATATGCTACAGAAAAGAACCGATCGTTTGTGTATACAAGAAGTATTTCTTAAGATATTAAGGACTTTTGACATCAATGTAAGCGGGAATCAGAAATAACAAATACCATATAAGCTCACCGTACGAAAACACACTTTTCTCCTAAAATATATTTTTTATAATAAATTAAGTACAACAGTTAGTCCTGCAATGCCATATGCTACAGAAAGAAACCATTTGTTTTTGTATACATGGGGTATTTCTTAAAATATTAGGGAATTTTAACATGAATGTAAACGAGAATCAGTGGTCATACATACCATATAAGCGCACTATTAGAAAACCCATTTTCTCGTCAAATTTATTTTTTATAATAAAATAAATACAACAGTTAGTCTTGCAATGTTACTTATTACCGAAAAAAACCTTTCGTTTGTGTATACATGGGGAATTTCTTAAGATATTAGGGAATTTTGATATTAATGTAAGTGGGAAACAGAAGTCACAAATACCATATAAGCGCACCATGCGAAGACACATATTTCTCCTAAAGTATGTTTTTTATAATCAATTAAATACAACAGTTAACCTTGCAATGCTATATGCAACTGCAAGAAACCATTTATTTGTATATACATGGGTTATTTGTTAAGATATTAGGGACTTTTGACATCAATGTAAACGAGAATCAGTGGTCATACATACCATATAAGCGCACTATAAGAAAACACATTTTCTCCTAAAATATATTTCTTATAATAAAATAAATACAACAGTTAGTCTTGCAATGTTACTTATTACTGAAAGAAACCGTTGTTTTGTGTATACATGGGGTGTTTCTTAAGATATTAGGGAATTTTGGCATCAATGTAAGCGGGAATCAGAAGTCACATATACCATATAAGCGCACTAAAATAAAAGGCATTTTCTCCTAAAAAATATTTTTTATAATAAAATAACTGCAATAGTTAGACTTTAAAATGTTATATGCTACTAAAAAAACCTTTCGTTTGTGTATACATGGTGATTTCTTAAGATATTGGGGACTTTTAACATCAATGTAAGCTGGAATCAGAAGTCACAAATACCATATATGCGCAGCATACGAAAACACACATTTCTCCTAAAAAATATTTTTTATAATTAATTAAATACAATTGTTAGTCTTTCAATGCTATATGCTACAGAAAAGAACCGATCGTTTGTGTATACAAGAAGTATTTCTTAAGATATTAAGGACTTTTGACATCAATGTAAGCGGGAATCAGAAATAACAAATACCATATAAGCTCACCGTACGAAAACACACTTTTCTCCTAAAATATATTTTTTATAATAAATTAAGTACAACAGTTAGTCCTGCAATGCCATATGCTACAGAAAGAAACCATTTGTTTTTGTATACATGGGGTATTTCTTAAAATATTAGGGAATTTTAACATGAATGTAAACGAGAATCAGTGGTCATACATACCATATAAGCGCACTATTAGAAAACCCATTTTCTCGTCAAATTTATTTTTTATAATAAAATAAATACAACAGTTAGTCTTGCAATGTTACTATGCCACTGAAAAAAACCTTTCGTTTGTCATATACATGGGGAATTTCTTAAGATATTAGGGAATTTTGATATTAATGTAAGTGGGAAACAGAAGTCACAAATACCATATAAGCGCACCATGCGAAGACACATATTTCTCCTAAAGTATGTTTTTTATAATCAATTAAATACAACAGTTAACCTTGCAATGCTATATGCAACTGCAAGAAACCATTTATTTGTATATACATGGGTTATTTGTTAAGATATTAGGGACTTTTGACATCAATGTAAACGAGAATCAGTGGTCATACATACCATATAAGCGCACTATAAGAAAACACATTTTCTCCTAAAATATATTTCTTATAATAAAATAAATACAACAGTTAGTCTTGCAATGTTACTTATTACTGAAAGAAACCGTTGTTTTGTGTATACATGGGGTGTTTCTTAAGATATTAGGGAATTTTGGCATCAATGTAAGCGGGAATCAGAAGTCACATATACCATATAAGCGCACTAAAATAAAAGGCATTTTCTCCTAAAAAATATTTTTTATAATAAAATAACTGCAATAGTTAGACTTTAAAATGTTATATGCTACTAAAAAAAACCTTTCGTTTGTGTATACATGGTGATTTCTTAAGATATTGGGGACTTTTAACATCAATGTAAGCTGGAATCAGAAGTCACAAATACCATATATGCGCAGCATACGAAAACACACATTTCTCCTAAAAAATATTTTTTATAATTAATTAAATACAATTGTTAGTCTTTCAATGCTATATGCTACAGAAAAGAACCGATCGTTTGTGTATACAAGAAGTATTTCTTAAGATATTAAGGACTTTTGACATCAATGTAAGCGGGAATCAGAAATAACAAATACCATATAAGCTCACCGTACGAAAACACACTTTTCTCCTAAAATATATTTTTTATAATAAATTAAGTACAACAGTTAGTCCTGCAATGCCATATGCTACAGAAAGAAACCATTTGTTTTTGTATACATGGGGTATTTCTTAAAATACTTAGGGAATTTTAACATGAATGTAAACGAGAATCAGTGGTCATACATACCATATAAGCGCACTATTAGAAAACCCATTTTCTCGTCAAATTTATTTTTTATAATAAAATAAATACAACAGTTAGTCTTGCAATGTTACTATATTACCGAAAAAAACCTTTCGTTTGTGTATACATGGGGAATTTCTTAAGATATTAGGGAATTTTGATATTAATGTAAGTGGGAAACAGAAGTCACAAATACCATATAAGCGCACCATGCGAAGACACATATTTCTCCTAAAGTATGTTTTTTATAATCAATTAAATACAACAGTTAACCTTGCAATGCTATATGCAACTGCAAGAAACCATTTATTTGTATATACATGGGTTATTTGTTAAGATATTAGGGACTTTTGACATCAATGTAAACGAGAATCAGTTGTCATACATACCATATAAGCGCACTATAAGAAAACACATTTTCTCCTAAAATATATTTCTTATAATAAAATAAATACAACAGTTAGTCTTGCAATGTTACTTATTACTGAAAGAAACCGTTGTTTTGTGTATACATGGGGTGTTTCTTAAGATATTAGGGAATTTTGGCATCAATGTAAGCGGGAATCAGAAGTCACATATACCATATAAGCGCACTAAAATAAAAGGCATTTTCTCCTAAAAAATATTTTTTATAATAAAATAACTGCAATAGTTAGACTTTAAAATGTTATATGCTACTAAAAAAAACCTTTCGTTTGTGTATACATGGTGATTTCTTAAGATATTGGGGACTTTTAACATCAATGTAAGCTGGAATCAGAAGTCACAAATACCATATATGCGCAGCATACGAAAACACACATTTCTCCTAAAAAATATTTTTTATAATTAATTAAATACAATTGTTAGTCTTTCAATGCTATATGCTACAGAAAAGAACCGATCGTTTGTGTATACAAGAAGTATTTCTTAAGATATTAAGGACTTTTGACATCAATGTAAGCGGGAATCAGAAATAACAAATACCATATAAGCTCACCGTACGAAAACACACTTTTCTCCTAAAATATATTTTTTATAATAAATTAAGTACAACAGTTAGTCCTGCAATGCCATATGCTACAGAAAGAAACCATTTGTTTTTGTATACATGGGGTATTTCTTAAAATATTAGGGAATTTTAACATGAATGTAAACGAGAATCAGTGGTCATACATACCATATAAGCGCACTATTAGAAAACCCATTTTCTCGTCAAATTTATTTTTTATAATAAAATAAATACAACAGTTAGTCTTGCAATGTTATATGCCACTGAAAAAAACCTTTCGTTTGTGCATTACATGGGGAATTTCTTAAGATATTAGGGAATTTTGATATTAATGTAAGTGGGAAACAGAAGTCACAAATACCATATAAGCGCACCATGCGAAGACACATATTTCTCCTAAAGTATGTTTTTTATAATCAATTAAATACAACAGTTAACCTTGCAATGCTATATGCAACTGCAAGAAACCATTTATTTGTATATACATGGGTTATTTGTTAAGATATTAGGGACTTTTGACATCAATGTAAACGAGAATCAGTGGTCATACATACCATATAAGCGCACTATAAGAAAACACATTTTCTCCTAAAATATATTTCTTATAATAAAATAAATACAACAGTTAGTCTTGCAATGTTACTTATTACTGAAAGAAACCGTTGTTTTGTGTATACATGGGGTGTTTCTTAAGATATTAGGGAATTTTGGCATCAATGTAAGCGGGAATCAGAAGTCACATATACCATATAAGCGCACTAAAATAAAAGGCATTTTCTCCTAAAAAATATTTTTTATAATAAAATAACTGCAATAGTTAGACTTTAAAATGTTATATGCTACTAAAAAAAACCTTTCGTTTGTGTATACATGGTGATTTCTTAAGATATTGGGGACTTTTAACATCAATGTAAGCTGGAATCAGAAGTCACAAATACCATATATGCGCAGCATACGAAAACACACATTTCTCCTAAAAAATATTTTTTATAATTAATTAAATACAATTGTTAGTCTTTCAATGCTATATGCTACAGAAAAGAACCGATCGTTTGTGTATACAAGAAGTATTTCTTAAGATATTAAGGACTTTTGACATCAATGTAAGCGGGAATCAGAAATAACAAATACCATATAAGCTCACCGTACGAAAACACACTTTTCTCCTAAAATATATTTTTTATAATAAATTAAGTACAACAGTTAGTCCTGCAATGCCATATGCTACAGAAAGAAACCATTTGTTTTTGTATACATGGGGTATTTCTTAAAATATTAGGGAATTTTAACATGAATGTAAACGAGAATCAGTGGTCATACATACCATATAAGCGCACTATTAGAAAACCCATTTTCTCGTCAAATTTATTTTTTATAATAAAATAAATACAACAGTTAGTCTTGCAATGTTACTTATGCTACTGAAAAAAACCTTTCGTTTGTGTATTACATGGGGAATTTCTTAAGATATTAGGGAATTTTGATATTAATGTAAGTGGGAAACAGAAGTCACAAATACCATATAAGCGCACCATGCGAAGACACATATTTCTCCTAAAGTATGTTTTTTATAATCAATTAAATACAACAGTTAACCTTGCAATGCTATATGCAACTGCAAGAAACCATTTATTTGTATATACATGGGTTATTTGTTAAGATATTAGGGACTTTTGACATCAATGTAAACGAGAATCAGTGGTCATACATACCATATAAGCGCACTATAAGAAAACACATTTTCTCCTAAAATATATTTCTTATAATAAAATAAATACAACAGTTAGTCTTGCAATGTTACTTATTACTGAAAGAAACCGTTGTTTTGTGTATACATGGGGTGTTTCTTAAGATATTAGGGAATTTTGGCATCAATGTAAGCGGGAATCAGAAGTCACATATACCATATAAGCGCACTAAAATAAAAGGCATTTTCTCCTAAAAAATATTTTTTATAATAAAATAACTGCAATAGTTAGACTTTAAAATGTTATATGCTACTAAAAAAAACCTTTCGTTTGTGTATACATGGTGATTTCTTAAGATATTGGGGACTTTTAACATCAATGTAAGCTGGAATCAGAAGTCACAAATACCATATATGCGCAGCATACGAAAACACACATTTCTCCTAAAAAATATTTTTTATAATTAATTAAATACAATTGTTAGTCTTTCAATGCTATATGCTACAGAAAAGAACCGATCGTTTGTGTATACAAGAAGTATTTCTTAAGATATTAAGGACTTTTGACATCAATGTAAGCGGGAATCAGAAATAACAAATACCATATAAGCTCACCGTACGAAAACACACTTTTCTCCTAAAATATATTTTTTATAATAAATTAAGTACAACAGTTAGTCCTGCAATGCCATATGCTACAGAAAGAAACCATTTGTTTTTGTATACATGGGGTATTTCTTAAAATATTAGGGAATTTTAACATGAATGTAAACGAGAATCAGTGGTCATACATACCATATAAGCGCACTATTAGAAAACCCATTTTCTCGTCAAATTTATTTTTTATAATAAAATAAATACAACAGTTAGTCTTGCAATGTTATATGCCACTGAAAAAAACCTTTCGTTTGTCATTACATGGGGAATTTCTTAAGATATTAGGGAATTTTGATATTAATGTAAGTGGGAAACAGAAGTCACAAATACCATATAAGCGCACCATGCGAAGACACATATTTCTCCTAAAGTATGTTTTTTATAATCAATTAAATACAACAGTTAACCTTGCAATGCTATATGCAACTGCAAGAAACCATTTATTTGTATATACATGGGTTATTTGTTAAGATATTAGGGACTTTTGACATCAATGTAAACGAGAATCAGTGGTCATACATACCATATAAGCGCACTATAAGAAAACACATTTTCTCCTAAAATATATTTCTTATAATAAAATAAATACAACAGTTAGTCTTGCAATGTTACTTATTACTGAAAGAAACCGTTGTTTTGTGTATACATGGGGTGTTTCTTAAGATATTAGGGAATTTTGGCATCAATGTAAGCGGGAATCAGAAGTCACATATACCATATAAGCGCACTAAAATAAAAGGCATTTTCTCCTAAAAAATATTTTTTATAATAAAATAACTGCAATAGTTAGACTTTAAAATGTTATATGCTACTAAAAAAAACCTTTCGTTTGTGTATACATGGTGATTTCTTAAGATATTGGGGACTTTTAACATCAATGTAAGCTGGAATCAGAAGTCACAAATACCATATATGCGCAGCATACGAAAACACACATTTCTCCTAAAAAATATTTTTTATAATTAATTAAATACAATTGTTAGTCTTTCAATGCTATATGCTACAGAAAAGAACCGATCGTTTGTGTATACAAGAAGTATTTCTTAAGATATTAAGGACTTTTGACATCAATGTAAGCGGGAATCAGAAATAACAAATACCATATAAGCTCACCGTACGAAAACACACTTTTCTCCTAAAATATATTTTTTATAATAAATTAAGTACAACAGTTAGTCCTGCAATGCCATATGCTACAGAAAGAAACCATTTGTTTTTGTATACATGGGGTATTTCTTAAAATATTAGGGAATTTTAACATGAATGTAAACGAGAATCAGTGGTCATACATACCATATAAGCGCACTATTAGAAAACCCATTTTCTCGTCAAATTTATTTTTTATAATAAAATAAATACAACAGTTAGTCTTGCAATGTTACTATATTACCGAAAAAAACCTTTCGTTTGTGTATTACATGGGGAATTTCTTAAGATATTAGGGAATTTTGATATTAATGTAAGTGGGAAACAGAAGTCACAAATACCATATAAGCGCACCATGCGAAGACACATATTTCTCCTAAAGTATGTTTTTTATAATCAATTAAATACAACAGTTAACCTTGCAATGCTATATGCAACTGCAAGAAACCATTTATTTGTATATACATGGGTTATTTGTTAAGATATTAGGGACTTTTGACATCAATGTAAACGAGAATCAGTGGTCATACATACCATATAAGCGCACTATAAGAAAACACATTTTCTCCTAAAATATATTTCTTATAATAAAATAAATACAACAGTTAGTCTTGCAATGTTACTTATTACTGAAAGAAACCGTTGTTTTGTGTATACATGGGGTGTTTCTTAAGATATTAGGGAATTTTGGCATCAATGTAAGCGGGAATCAGAAGTCACATATACCATATAAGCGCACTAAAATAAAAGGCATTTTCTCCTAAAAAATATTTTTTATAATAAAATAACTGCAATAGTTAGACTTTAAAATGTTATATGCTACTAAAAAAAACCTTTCGTTTGTGTATACATGGTGATTTCTTAAGATATTGGGGACTTTTAACATCAATGTAAGCTGGAATCAGAAGTCACAAATACCATATATGCGCAGCATACGAAAACACACATTTCTCCTAAAAAATATTTTTTATAATTAATTAAATACAATTGTTAGTCTTTCAATGCTATATGCTACAGAAAAGAACCGATCGTTTGTGTATACAAGAAGTATTTCTTAAGATATTAAGGACTTTTGACATCAATGTAAGCGGGAATCAGAAATAACAAATACCATATAAGCTCACCGTACGAAAACACACTTTTCTCCTAAAATATATTTTTTATAATAAATTAAGTACAACAGTTAGTCCTGCAATGCCATATGCTACAGAAAGAAACCATTTGTTTTTGTATACATGGGGTATTTCTTAAAATATTAGGGAATTTTAACATGAATGTAAACGAGAATCAGTGGTCATACATACCATATAAGCGCACTATTAGAAAACCCATTTTCTCGTCAAATTTATTTTTTATAATAAAATAAATACAACAGTTAGTCTTGCAATGTTACTATGCCACTGAAAAAAACCTTTCGTTTGTGCATTACATGGGGAATTTCTTAAGATATTAGGGAATTTTGATATTAATGTAAGTGGGAAACAGAAGTCACAAATACCATATAAGCGCACCATGCGAAGACACATATTTCTCCTAAAGTATGTTTTTTATAATCAATTAAATACAACAGTTAACCTTGCAATGCTATATGCAACTGCAAGAAACCATTTATTTGTATATACATGGGTTATTTGTTAAGATATTAGGGACTTTTGACATCAATGTAAACGAGAATCAGTGGTCATACATACCATATAAGCGCACTATAAGAAAACACATTTTCTCCTAAAATATATTTCTTATAATAAAATAAATACAACAGTTAGTCTTGCAATGTTACTTATTACTGAAAGAAACCGTTGTTTTGTGTATACATGGGGTGTTTCTTAAGATATTAGGGAATTTTGGCATCAATGTAAGCGGGAATCAGAAGTCACATATACCATATAAGCGCACTAAAATAAAAGGCATTTTCTCCTAAAAAATATTTTTTATAATAAAATAACTGCAATAGTTAGACTTTAAAATGTTATATGCTACTAAAAAAACCTTTCGTTTGTGTATACATGGTGATTTCTTAAGATATTGGGGACTTTTAACATCAATGTAAGCTGGAATCAGAAGTCACAAATACCATATATGCGCAGCATACGAAAACACACATTTCTCCTAAAAAATATTTTTTATAATTAATTAAATACAATTGTTAGTCTTTCAATGCTATATGCTACAGAAAAGAACCGATCGTTTGTGTATACAAGAAGTATTTCTTAAGATATTAAGGACTTTTGACATCAATGTAAGCGGGAATCAGAAATAACAAATACCATATAAGCTCACCGTACGAAAACACACTTTTCTCCTAAAATATATTTT
Source organism: Latrodectus hesperus (assembly GCA_037975125.1). Classification (NCBI taxonomy): domain Eukaryota; kingdom Metazoa; phylum Arthropoda; class Arachnida; order Araneae; family Theridiidae; genus Latrodectus; species Latrodectus hesperus. The sequence goes on along the minus strand of CM075854.1, from coordinate 291,762 downwards.
TTATAATAAATTAAGTACAACAGTTAGTCCTGCAATGCCATATGCTACAGAAAGAAACCATTTGTTTTTGTATACATGGGGTATTTCTTAAAATACTTAGGGAATTTTAACATGAATGTAAACGAGAATCAGTGGTCATACATACCATATAAGCGCACTATTAGAAAACCCATTTTCTCGTCAAATTTATTTTTTATAATAAAATAAATACAACAGTTAGTCTTGCAATGTTACTTATGCTACCGAAAAAAACCTTTCGTTTGTGTATACATGGGGAATTTCTTAAGATATTAGGGAATTTTGATATTAATGTAAGTGGGAAACAGAAGTCACAAATACCATATAAGCGCACCATGCGAAGACACATATTTCTCCTAAAGTATGTTTTTTATAATCAATTAAATACAACAGTTAACCTTGCAATGCTATATGCAACTGCAAGAAACCATTTATTTGTATATACATGGGTTATTTGTTAAGATATTAGGGACTTTTGACATCAATGTAAACGAGAATCAGTAGTCATACATACCATATAAGCGCACTATAAGAAAACACATTTTCTCCTAAAATATATTTTTTATAATAAAATAAATACAACAGTTAGTCTTGCAATGTTACTTATTACTGAAAGAAACCATTGTTTTGTGTATACATGGGGTATTTCTTAAGATATTAGGGAATTTTGACATCAATGTAAGCGGGAATCAGAAGTCACATATACCATATAAGCGCACTATAAGAAAACACACTTTTCTCCGAAAATATATTTTTTATAATAAAATAAATACAACAGTCAGTCTTTGCAATGTTACTATGTTACTTAAAGAAACCGTTCGTTTGTAAGTATACAATGGGTATTTCTTAAGATATTAGGGAATTTTGACATCAGTGTAAGCGGGAATCAGAAGTAACAAATACCATATAAGCGCAAAATACGAAAATACATTTTTCTCCAAAAATTTATTTTTCATAATAAAATAAATACAACAGTTAGTCTTGCAATATTATATGCTACTGATAGAAACCATTCCTTTGTGTATACATGAGGAATTTCTTAAGATATTAGGGAATTTTTACATGAATATAAGCAGAAATCAGAAGTCACACATACCATATAAGCGCACTAAAAGAAAACACATTTTCTCCTAAAAAATATTTTTTATAATAAATTAAGTACAACAGTCAGTCTTACAATGCCGTATGCTACAGAAAGAAACCATTCGTTTGCGTATACATGAGGTATTTCTTAAGATATTAGGGATTTTTGACATCAAATTAAACGGGAATCAAAAGTGACAAATACCGTATAAACGCACCATACGAAAACACAAATTTCTCCTTGATTTTATTTTTTATAATAAAATAAATGCAACAGTTAATCTTACATTGTTATATACTACTGAAAAAACCTTTCGTTGGCGTGTACATGGTGTATTTCTTAAGATATTAGGGAAATTTGACATGAATGTAAACGGGAATCAGTAGTCATGCATACCATATAAGCGCCCTATAAGAAAACACATTTTCTCCTAAAATATATTTTTTATTATAAAATAAATACAACAGTTAGTCTTGCAGTGTTACTTATTACTGAAAGAAACCATTTTTTGTGTATACATGGAGTATTTCTTAAGTTATTCGGGAATTTTTACTTCAATGTAAGCGGGAATCAGAAGTCACAAATACCATATAAGCGCATTATAAGAAAACACATATTTCTCCTAAAGTATATTTTTTATAATTAATTAAATGCAACAGTTAATCTTACAATGTTATATGCTACTGAAAAAAACCTTTCGTTTGTGTATACATGGGGAATTTTTTAAGAAATTCGGCAATTTTGACATCAATGTAAGCGGGAATCAGAAGTCACAAATACCATATAGGCGCACCATACGAAAACACATTTTTCTCCTAAAATATATTTTTTATAATAAATTAAGTACAACAGTTAGTCTTGCAATGCCATATGCTACAGAAAGAAACCATTCGTTTGTGTATACATGAGGTATTTCTTAAGATATTAGGGAATTTTTACATCAATGTAAACGGGAATCAGAAGTGATACATATCATATAAGCGCTCTATAAGAAAACACATATTTCTCCTAAAATATATTTTTTATAATATAATAAATACAACAGTTAGTCTTCCAATGTTATATGATACTGATAGAAACCATCCCTTAGTGTATACATGGGGTATTTCTTAAGATATTAGGGAATTTTGACATCAATGTAAGCGGGAATCAGTAAGTCACAAATACCATATAAGCGCACTATACGAAAACACATTTTCTCCTAAAATATATTTTTTATAATAAAATAAATACAACAGTTAGTCTTGCAATGTTATATGCTACTGATAGAATTCATTCGCTTTGTATATACATGGGGAATTTCTTAAGATATTAGGGAATATTTGACATCAATGTAAACGGGAATCAGTAGTCATACATACCATATAAGCGCCCTATAAGAACACACATATTTTTCCTAAAATATATTTTTTGTAATAAAATAAATACAACAGTTAGTCTTGCAATGTTACTATGATTACTGAAAGAAACCATTGTTTTGTGTATACATTAGGGTATTTCTTATGATATTAGGGAATTATGACATGAATGTAAGCGGAAATCAGAAGTAACAAATACCATATAAGCGCACTATAAGAAAACACATTTTCACCTAAAATATATTTTTTATAATAAAATAAATACAACAGTTAGTCTGGCAATGTTACTTATTACTTCAAGAATCCGTTGTTTTAAGTATACAATGGGTATTTTTTAAGATATTAGGGAATTTTGACATCAGTGTAAGCGGGAATCAGAAGTAACATATACCATATAAGCGCAAAATACGAAAATACATTTTTCTCCAAAAATTTATTTTTCATAATAAAATAAATACAACAGTTAGTCTTGCAATATTATATGCTACTGATAGAAACCATTCCTTTGTGTATACATGAGGAATTTCTTAAGATATTAGGGAATTTTTACATGAATATAAGCAGAAATCAGAAGTCACACATACCATATAAGCGCACTAAAAGAAAACACATTTTCTCCTAAAAAATATTTTTTATAATAAATTAAGTACAACAGTCAGTCTTACAATGCCGTATGCTACAGAAAGAAACCATTCGTTTGCGTATACATGAGGTATTTCTTAAGATATTAGGGATTTTTGACATCAAAGTAAACGGGAATCAAAAGTGACAAATACCGTATAAACGCACCATACGAAAACACAAATTTCTCCTTAATTTTATTTTTTATAATAAAATAAATGCAACAGTTAATCTTACAATGTTATATACTACTGAAAAAAACCTTTCGTTGGCGTATACATGGGGTATTTCTTAAGATATTAGGGAAATTTGACATGAATGTAAACGGGAATCAGTAGTCATGCATACCATATAAGCGCCCTATAAGAAAACACATTTTCTCCGAAAATATATTTTTTATTATAAAATAAATACAACAGTTAGTCTTGCAACGCCATATGCTACTTATGTGCTGTGTTACTTATTACTGAAAGAAACCATTTTTTGTGTATACATTGAGTATTTCTTAAGTTATTAGGGAATTTTTTCTTCAATGTAAGCGGGAATCAGAAGTCACAAATAACATATAATCGCATTATAAGAAAACACATATTTCTCCTAAAGTATATTTTTTATAAAGAATTAAATGCAACTGTTAATCTTACAATGTTATATGCTACTGAAAAAAACCTTTCGTTGGTGTATACATGGGGTATTTCTTTAGATATTAGGCAATTTTGACATGAATGTAAGCGAGAATCTGAAGTCACAAATACCATATAAGCGCACCATACGAAGACACATTTTTCTCCTAAAATATATTTTTTATAATAAATTAAGTACAACAATTTGTCTTGTAACGCCATATGCTACAGAAAGAAACCATTCATTTGTGTATACGTGAGGTATTTTTTAAGATATTAGGGAGTTTTTACACTAATGTAAACGGGAATCAGAAGTGATACATATCTTATAAACGCTCTATAAGAAAACACATATTTCTCCTAAAGTATATTTTTTATAATACAATTAATACAACATTTAGTCTTCCAATGTTATATGATACTGATAGAAACCATCCCTTAGTGTATACATGGGGTATTTCTTAAGATATTAGGGAATTTTGACATCAATGTAAGCTGGAATCATAACTCACAAATACATATAAGCGCACCATACGAAAACACATATTTCTCGTAAAGTATATTTTTTATAATAAAATAAATACAACAGTTAGTCTTGCAATGCTATATGCTACTGATAGAATTCATTGCTTTGTATATACATGGGGAATTTCTTAAGATATTAGGGATATTTGACATCAATGTAAACGGGAATCAGTAGTCATACATACCATATAAGCGCCCTATAAGAAAACACATTTTTTCCTAAAATATATTTTTTGTAATAAAATAAATACAACAGTTAGTCTTGCAATGTTACTTATTACTGAAAGAAACCATTGTTTTGTGTATACATTGTGTATTTCTTATGATATTAGGGAATTATGACATGAATGTAAGCGGAAATCAGAAGTAACCATGTAAGCGCAATATACGAAAACACGTTTTTCTCCTAAAACATATTTTTCATAAGAAAATAAATACAACAATTAGTCTTGCAAGGTTATATGCTACTGATAGAAACCTTTCGTTTGTGTATACAAGGGGAATTTCTTAAGATATTAGGGAATTTTGACATCAATGTAAGCGAGAATCAGTAGTCATACATACCATTTAAGCGCACTATAAGAAAACATATTTTCTCCTAAAATATATTTTTTTAAATAAAATAAACACAACAGTTAGTCTTGCAATGTTACATATTACTAAAAGTAACCATTCGTCCTTTCCCAGGCAGCACACAGATTCTATGATACTTAAATACAAAAACTTAACCAACGGTATGACAAGTACTACGATTCTGATTGTTGTTATTTTGAGAATTAGCAGAAATATTGTTGTTCTTTTGCAATAAATCTTTCTCGGTAATTATGTTTTGTTTCTTATTATGAGTCATGGGAAACTTAATTTCCGAAGAAGCTTCATAGCATTAAAAATGTGATTTATGAGACCCAATAATTTGGATAGAGATAGGATTTTTATTGAGTTAGATTTTTAAATTTTAAATGATCAGAACTTTTCAAATTTGTCTCAAGCGTCTGCAGCTGAAAGCAATTTTTAAAGCATATGTGTATTTAAATTCAACATACATAGCTGAATGGCAATAGTACTAAATATAAATGAGAAATGAAGCTAATAGCAGATTTTTGCTTTTATCAACCAATAACGAATACTCAAATTTAAGGACAGATTTCTTCTTTTTAATTTGTGGATATTCTTTAGCACTTCAAAAGTAAGCAATAAAACACTGAACATCTCAGAAACAATTGCTATTTTTAATAAATTCTCTAATTGTTTTGTCATGTCAATTATCTACAGGGTTCGTACAGATTTTCAAGAATTCAATAACAAAAGTCAAATCAAAAATTTTTCCAGGAGTTATCGACATTCATATTAAATTATTTTTCTTTACATTTTACCAATTGTTCTAAGCCAAATATGAATATGATTATGTACATGCAATATATTTCAATTATATTGTAAATAGTAGAAATAAATAATTGTAAAATTTAATAAGAATATTTTTTTTAAGTTAGAATGATATTTAATAATTACTTCAAAAGCTTTCAATAAAATTATAGCTATAACAGAAAATTTTTCATTTAAATTATTAAAATTCTTTACATTGCTGAATTATGTATTGGATAAAATAATATGGGTATAATTTTAGAATTTTTAAGCAAATTCTCTCTCTCTCATTGGGTTCTCATACATTAATTTATTCAATATTTCAAAATGTGTATAACAACCTCTTTTTAAATAAATACAACTATTAAAGTTTCCAGGATGACTGTTTTTCCCCAACTATTATTTAAAGCAATAATTTTTTTTGTTTACTATCAAACCCTTTTAAAACTGCATAATATTGCTTCCATATTACAAACTTCTATTTCATTAATCACACATTCAATAGATTTTCACATTTCATGGTTATTTATGTACACAAAATATTACTGTTAGAAAATGCTAACTTCTCACCTCAAAAGCTTCAACTTTCTGTTCATTATTAATACTGAGTAGTAACTGTTGCTTCTCTGAAACACCACAGATTTTGCAATTAACGTTAATTTTTCAGTTTCTTCAGCACACTTTATTATAGATTTTTCCAAGTTCATATATGTCATCCTCTGAACGTTTCTGTTTGATTTTCAATTCATCAATTTGAATAATACTTTTTAACCCTTTTTTATTAGCTTTTCTTTTCTTTTTTAATTAATCTAAATATAGTTTATACTTTTGGCATTTACCATCAGCAAAATTAAGTAGATCTTTGCTAATAATTATAACGCTGTGTCTCTTATGTTTCGGACGTGATCGTCAATGATGCGCTTAAACACAAGTCTATTTAAATTTTCTACCACCAAATTTTTGTTCACAGAAAACTCACGTTCAACAACACATCAAGGTCGCTCTTATTCCGCTCTCAGATTCACTTTCTTGTGGCTAATGGTGTCACTACTCAGTTTGATTTTCAATGACATGCGTCTACTCACACCTAGCTAACTAAGTCCTGGGTCCCTGAGGTCACTTTCTGGTTTTCTTATTCATTTTATTCAGACCAGTAACTCACACCTTGTCTCAAGGTCACTGAGTGGTCGCACTCTGCTTTTGTTCTCCCCTGGCTAGGGGGCTCCCTCCAAACTCATTCATTTGATCAAATGGCGAATATGGAGAGGGATAACGCGTCGCGCTCGACGCAACTTTTAATGATGGAACATCTGTTCGAAAGACTCAATGAAGTAGTCTCTATTTTAAGTAATATCAGAAATTCATATGAATTCACTAATGATGAGCTCACAAAAGTTGATGAGATGTGCTCCAAATTTTCTGCTGCCCTGCAGCCCAACAAATCAAACCAAACAAATAACCAATCCAAGGAAAATGTACCTACTACTACCATGGAAATTACTGTACCAACGGAAAACAAATTTGCCGCTCTGGACACCAGTAAAAACAAAAAACATAAAAACAAGCGCACTCGCAAGAACAGTAGTGACTCGAATAGCAGTCAAGCTGCCAAGAAACTAATTGTGGAAGCAACCACACCCAATAATGAAATTAATAATGAAGATAATATGGTGGAATCCCCAAATTCCAACGATAATGTCCGACAGGACGACAATGCCACCACACCAATGGAAGATCAATCCAACTCTGCTGAATCAAATAGTACTAGTCAAGACTCTGCACCAGGAATTCTTGCTAAACCGTCAAGGAAAGTTCCTCCAATTATAATAAAGGAAATGCCCATCAGTTGGAAACAGTTAAATGAAACTTTCAAAGCAAACAATCTCAGCAACTACAGTGCAAAACACTCAAGTCATGAGATTAAAATAAAAGTAAACGACAGCGAGACGCATCGTGCAGCACTGAAAATACTTGAAAACAACAACATAGGATACCACACATATTTATTATCAGAAGAAAAACCCCTTAGAGTAGTGGTTCGTGACCTGCCTATTGATACCCCAATAGAAGACATCAGCGACGAACTAATAAATGCTGGATTTGTCATTTCCAATATTCAGCAAATGACACGAAGAAGAAATGGAGACATCCAAAAATTACCCATGTTTATAATTACTATGCCTAAAACTGATAAATCAAAAGAAATATACGACTGTAAATATATCAACAACTGTACCATCAGAATAGAATCCTACAAGAACAGAGGTGGACCCACACAATGCCACAGATGCCAAATGTTGCATCATTCGCAAAGGCTCTGCTCCCATAAACCCCGCTGTGTCAAATGCGGAGATAATCATCTAACTACTGAATGCATAAAAACTAGAGAAACGCCGGCGAAATGTGCCAACTGCGGGGGTGACCACCCAGCCAATTACAGAGGCTGCCGCATCTTTCTCGAAGCTAAACAAAACATCACAGCTAACCAACAGCCGGGAATCAAGATCTCCAAAGGCATTGTAGTACAAAATAAAAGCTATGCACAAGCAACTGCCAACACCACCATCAATGAAGCTAAAGAAGTTCTCACACAACTTAAACTCCTCATAGATTACATTAAAAACACTGGAATTTTAAACACCCTAAATAGTCAATCACAAGAGAAAGTAAATGTTTAACACCTCAACTAATAGAAAAATATTACAAATTTGCACATGGAATGCAAACAATTTACGATACAAAATGGAAGAACTGAAGTGCTTCATCACCGAGCACGATATCGACATCTGCGCTGTGACAGAAACCCATGCAAACGGAAATCGTTCTTTTAAAATTGCTAACTATAAATCTTTTCAAACTAACAGACTTCACTACAAAGGAGGAGGAACACTCATCTTCATCAAAAATAGCATCCCAGCCACCCTCTTCAGTTCCAGTAACAGTAGCGGGTTCGAAGAAACATCCATTATCATTTCCCTGCCCAACAGAAATAATCTGAAAATTACTGCAATATATAATCCACCTGAAAGAAAAATCACAGACTCCGACATGGCCAATCTTTTCCCTTCAAGCATTAAAACCATTGTAGTGGGGGACTTGAACTCAAAGTCCACCACATGGAACTGCCGAAACAATAACACTAATGGATCTGCATTGCTACCTCTCATTATCAAACATAATCTAAAAGTTATTGCTCCCCTGGAACCAACCTATTATCCCGTCTTTCCCCTACATCGGCCAGACATTCTGGACATAGCCTTAACGAACTACAATATACCTATTGCAGCAGACGTCCTAAACGAACTTTCCTCCGACCACTTACCTGTCATCTTCTCCGTGGGTACTGATTTTAACGAAGAAATTAAAAATATCACCAATACTAACTGGCAACTCTTCACTAATATCCTTATCAACGACCCAGGTTCGTACCCCGACACCAGCAACCCAATAGATATTGAAGATCAAGTTAACACCATCACTAGCACCATACTAAAAGCCTTCAATAATGCTTCAGAAACTAAAATCCACAAAAATAACTATCAAACCCTACCTAGCAGTACTCGATACAAAATTAAAATTAAAAATAAACTAAGGAAAATTTATAGAGCTACAATGGATCCAAGCGTCAAAACCTTGATAAATAAACTACAAAGAGAAATTAAAGAAGAATGCACTAAGCACAAAAATGATATTTGGGAAGAAAAAATAGGTTCTATCAACACAAACACTAACGACATGTGGAAATTTGCCAAAAATCTTAAAAGAAAAACTAATATTGACAGACCCATACGTGGTGAACGTGGTTTAGTATTCACTGAGAAAGAGAAAACAGAAGCTTTTGCCGACCACATGGAAAAGCAATTCACCATCAACAATTCACCCAATGGCAAGGAATCTGATGAAAACTTTGATGACATCACGAAATTCACCAGTGAAGACCTTAACAAATTTCACAATGATCCTGATCTGGAATCTACAAACATTAATGAAATTACTCAAATTATTAAAAACATCAACAACAAGAAATCACCTGGAAAAGATAAAATTAGTAACAAAATGCTCAAAGCCCTCCCATATAATATCATTAATAATATCAAAGACATATTCAACAACTGCTTAAAGAATCAATATTTCCCTCAAAAATGGAAAGAAGCCATCATTATACTTATCCAGAAACCACACAAGAACCCAATAATGACTAGCAGCTACCGCCCCATCAGCCTACTTTCATCTCTAGGCAAAATTTTTGAAAGAATTATCCTGAACAGAATCAACAATTATCTAAATAAACTCCCAGACGAGCAATACGGCTTCAGAAAACAACTCAGCACTGTGAAGCAATTAATCAGAATATTAGAATTTATTGGCAGAGGTTTACATCTAAAAGAAAAATCAGCCTTCCTAATGCTGGATATATCGAAAGCTTTCGATAGACTCTGGCATACGGGACTTATCTACAAACTTTTAAAAGCCAAAATCAACAGAAAGTTAGTCAAAATTATCCAAAACTACCTCCAACACAGAAGGTTCCAGGTTCGAGTCAGGAACGAACTCTCATCTCCCAGACCAATTGAAGCGGGGGTACCCCAAGGCAGTGTCCTTGGCCCCATCCTGTATTTATTTTATACTACAGACTTTCCTCTTGATCAAAATGACCATAACAGTATCAACGCATACTTCGCAGATGATACGGGCATCATAGTCAAATCTAGAAATATTAACAACGCACTAAAGAAAATGCAACTTAAAATTCATAACATAGAGACATGGTGTCATAGCTGGAAAATAGAAATTAATACCTCTAAATCGAACCTGCTACTGATTACTAAACCAAGAACCATCATTGGAAACCACAATTCTATCCAAATGTTCGGTGACACAGTACCGGAAGCAAGCTCTGCTACTTATCTTGGACTTACTATCCACAAAAACCTCAACTGGAAAGAACATATACGTAAAGTCACTAGTAAAGCCCAAGGCATGTACTTGAACCTGCGACCACTACTGCAGAACCGAACAACTAACCTTCATCTAAAGAAACTCATTTATACGAGCATGATTAGACCTATAATGACGTACGCATCCCCGGCATGGTGCACTATCAACAAGACCAATATGAATACCTTAAACGCCTGTCAAAATAAAATTTTAAGAAATATGCTTGGAGCACCCTTTTACATTAAAAACAGCGCCATTCACAAGGACCTAAAAATTGACACCATGGAGCAGCATATTGCTAAACTGAATCTCAAATTCTATAATGATGCACAGAACTGCACGGCAGCATCCTTCAATAGTATTTTCAATTGTGTTAATCCAATAGAAGATGTAAATATCAGACCTATTGCTGCATTTTTTAACAGTGACGCCACCATTTCTGCAAAGTCTAGAATTCATTTATGAATTTCACATATTACTTCCCCCCTTTTTTTTATCTAATTTTTATTTTATTTTCTTAGTTCTCTCAAAAAAAAAAAAAAAAAAAAACATAAAATTCAAAAATTATATATATATAATTTGTAAATATTAGGATATATATATATATGCCAAAAATTTTCTTTTTATTGTTCATGTAGTGTTTTCTACTAGTGTATATATTACTTTTTGTTTTTTAGTGTATTACCCGTCCCATAATACTCATTGTAAATAATTTTCATGTAAATATTTTCAAGTTTTACTTCTCATTCTCCCTCTCCATATGCTCCATGATGTTAGTATCCCCTCCCCCCCTAGTTTCCAAATACTATCAAATTCTCTTCGGTAACTTAAGTATTATTCTGGATCTTATTCTTACGGATTATTTCCTGGATTTATTTCTGGATTTTTCATATTTTCACTAAACTTATTTCCCTATCTTCCTCTTCTATTGCATGATTTTCTGATGAAACTGAAATTCTTCCTATGGCTTCCACTGATCGGCCAATCAGCGCACTCAGCTTGCCACCTCCCCTTCTCTCTCTACCTCAGTAGCTCTGCCTACCTATTTCATCGACCAATGACATGGCTTTTAGCATTACTTTCGATGAAGGAGTAAAAACGGCTTCGCCGTTGTAAGCTCTGTTCTCCTTTATCATCTGGAAGGCCGTCGGTATGTTTAAAAAAGAGCGCAACATTATCCGCCCATTCAAGGCTCAAATAACATTGCATACACAGATCAAGAAAAAACTGAGGCAATAGCTGACGTTTTTCAAAAACAATTCATTACACATGATCTACACGACACAGGTACTGAAAAACAAGTCGCTCAAACCATAATCAGATTTCTCTCCAAAACACACACACAAGTTATTGAAAGCACCACTCCCTCAGAGGTCATGGCAATAATCAAGAAAATGAAAGATCAAAAATCGCCAGGCATGGATGGCATCACTAATAAAATGATAAAAAAAGCCCCCATAAAAACCCTATTCAAAATTACCATGCTAATTAATCAAATTCTTAAACTCACTTATTTCCCCAAGATATGGAAAACCGCATCGGTAGTCCCCATCCCAAAGACTAGGACAGGTACTCACCTGCCGTCTAACTATAGACCAATTAGTCTGCTGCCTTCCCTTAGCAAAATTGCTGAAGGTATCATACTAAATAGACTCGATAAATTTCTCAATGAAAAAAATATACTGATTCCAGAACAACATGGTTTCAGATTGCATCATTCAACTACTCATCAGTTAATGAGAGTAGCTGAAACTATTACTAGCGGTTTTCAAACCAGAAAAAGCACTGGTGCAGTATCCCTTGACATTGCCAAGGCCTTTGATAGAGTTTGGATTGGCGGACTTGTGTTCAAACTCATACAAATTGGTCTCCCCGACCCGCTCATCAGACTCATGATATCTTATCTTTTGGGACGAAAGTTCCACGTTCGCATAGGCACCACCCACTCCACAACAAGACCCATCTTAGCGGGAGTACCGCAGGGGTCAAAATTAGGACCAAGACTCTTCTTAATCTATGTGAACGATATACCAAAACACCCAAAAACATCACTACATCTTTTTGCAGATGATACTATGATTTTAACTCAACAGAGAAAAATGTCTACCATCTCAAAAAACTTAAACACACACCTACAGCGTCTTGAGCTCTGGTTCAAAAAATGGAAAATCCTTGTAAATGAAAACAAAAGCACAGCTATAATGTTCACGAAAAAAAATGCAATATCTGTTGACAGAGTGAAAATAAATGGAAAAACTATCCCATGGTCACCAACCTGCAAATATTTAGGAATTATACTTGACAAAAAGCTAACTTGGCACCCTCATATAAACTACATAACTGAAAAATATAAAAAAAGATCAGCCTCCCTTTACCCACTCCTAAAATGGAGCTCAAATCTATCCACAGAAAACAAAGTGCTCATTTACAAAGCATATCTCAGACCACTGTTGTCCTATGCCTGTCCTGTCTGGGGTTACACCCATGATTCAAAAATTAAAAAACTTGAAACCCTCCAAAACAAAACCATTCGGCTTGCTGTTAAAGCACCATGGTACTATAGAAATGAAAAAATCAGAAAAGAAATTAAACTACCCCTTATTCGGACCTTCTTTGCTAATATAATGTTTAATATGTACAAAAATCTTGAAAAAACAAAAAATCAATCAATAATCAATATTCCGTCCTATAACGACCTCAGTACAAGTAATCGACAACGCCCCAGAGCATTATTACAATATTCACAAAAGTTTCCTCACCAACCGCCATAGCAAACATGCATGAGCAAATATACTAACCACTATAATCGGAAAAAAAAAAAAAAAAAATGTAAAATAAAATTGTGTTTTTTGTATATAGTTAACTATAAGAAATAAAATAAAACCAAAAAAAAAGTGTGAAAAAAAAAAAAAAATGTAAAAAAAATAAGCAATTCTTGTACATATTTATGCTTATAAAAAAAAATAAAATAAAGGAAAAATGTGAAAAAAAAAAAAAATATTGTATATATATCTTAGTGTTGTAAATATTATCTTCTGTATATAGCAATGCATCTATGTTAAACACTCACTACTAACCAGCTCATGCATGTATAAGTAAACTTAATTGTAAACTTTAAAATCATTTATACATATAGTTCTACAAAAAAAAAAAAAAATGTAATATTAATAATAATAATAAATTAATAAATAAACCAAATAATTACAGCAATTTTAACCTAAATTTTAAGTTTTAATCTTAAGTTTAAAATTCTCTAAGCCCCGCCCATTAAATGCACAGCATACTTTAAGCCAATCAGTATCAGCCATAGTCCTCTGCTCACATCTAGCCACTACTGAGGGTTGAGGATCGTCGATCCAGGGACCTCATCAACCAGCCAGCCGGCAACTCCACTTATTTCTGTTCTCCTTTCTGACTATGACTATGACTATCACGTTCAACAGCTGCTAGACCATGAGAAAGAGATAAAAGCATTTTAACTACTTTTTCCATAAGTGACAATAATTTTGTCCATTTGAGAGTAAGTTATAATGAAATATGTTTATTCTATTTTTAACAAGATTGAATTTCTAATCCATACAATCTTGAAATCTTAAAGATGGTTATAATGATTTATATTCTTCTAAAAATTATGATATTCTTTTAAAACAAGATGACTTTCTAACACATTTATTTTAGAACGCATTAGACAAGTACAAAAGAAGTTTTTACATTTTATTTAAATTACTTGATTCATTATGTATCAGAGTTCGAGAATCTAAACATGATGTTTCCTACTACAGAATATTGCAAAGGACATTTTTCTGTTAGCTTTTTTGTCATTGACACTAAAATGATCTGCAATTTAAAAAAAATTCCGTCTTCTGTTTTTTCGTCAAAGTTTTGTAATATACAATTCTCTGATTTTTTTCTAAATAAAAAATTTTACATCTCATTGACTAGCATGTTTTTTTGACTGCCTTTATCTATTTCAATACTAAGAAGTTTAAATGGAGAAACAGATAGCAATGATTCTTTTAAAAACTTTTGCATTAAACTTTTCAACAATGCATGAAAATCTCCTACAATAAATGACAACATTAGTTTATCACTTTGATAATGTATCAGAAAAGGTTCCACTTCCCAAACAATAAATATAAAAAATTACATTTAGCAGGGGGGGGGGACAACTTTTGCTCACTTATGCATAATAGCAAAAGTTTTGATAGCAGGATTAAGAAATCTTTTGTTTAGAACAAATGACATACACATTTTAAGACTGTGTTACATTTTAAGTAATCTGTTGAAAACACTTTTATATTCTGACCATCGATGTTTGCAAAACTTTAAAGGAAATTTTAACCTGGACCAATGTTATCAAAGTCATCTTTATTAGCTGGTGAGTTCTTAAACAGTCTTTGAACTCCACTTGCTGTAAACTCAATTTCTAGAAATGAGGAAAATTCATAGCTGTAAGCGTTATGTAGAATGTGTAGGCTGCATCTTTCAACATTCACAATATTTGAATGCTATTCATTTTTTAAAAAATCAAACATTTAAGTGAAAACCAGACCAATTCACATTTGGGACATCCATTGTCAACTGGAGTAATCCATTTGTTCCCAATGCTAAGCATTTCTCATTCACTTTTCTAAACAAAATATCTTCAGCTGAGTGACCTAAAAATCTGAAGAGTGATACCAAGTTTTTACAGCATCATTATCCAAAAATCTAGGCTGCAGATGATTAGTTAAGCTTTTATCAAAGAGAAACACATAATTATAAGCATTCTTAACTTTTTCTTTCAATGAGTTGGCAAAATAAGGTTCAATTCCAATAACTGTTAAATAAGCACACTTTTTTTCGCCACAACTGAATTGCTTTGCAATAGCACTATCAGGAAACATTGCTTGATAGAGACAATGTATAATATTACAAGAACTGTAGCTGAGAATCCACTGTTTAAAACTTTAAGGGTATAGAATTTCAGCTTTTAAAATTTCTTTTGAAGAAACAAATGAATCTAAAATTTCAGATACATTGTAAAAGAATGGAAATTTGGATTCCCATTCTTTTACAGGATTAGCAGTAGTGAAAAAATCTTTTGAGTAATTTTTTGACAGATACAACCTGTTCTACTAAATATAAAATGCTTTTTTTCTTTCATATGAGATTTAATTGCCAATTCAACCATGTTTGAAATACAAAAATCTTTCTTGCAAAATAGACAATGGGCACATGTTTTTCTAAACCATGCATTGGCCATCTTTGTATGGCTTTTTTACCAGACATATAATTTATTTTAGCCATTATTTCATGAATAAATAAATTCATGATTTTTCATTGAAATTATATATGCAATTTTCACCAAGGAAAACATGGAGAGTATATTTTAACTCAAAAGTTTTACATTTAAATATTAATATTCAGTGAATTTTATAGAATATCAAGAAAACTGAAACGAATAGAAAAAATATGAATTAAAGTCACCTGTCTGATTGCACAACATGACAATCTTGTTGGTGATCAGTTCACATATACACTGGCCTCCAAAAGTTAAGGAACAACATGTTTTTCGAAGTTCACCATAAAAAAATGACACTAACAAAACAATTTATAGTTTATATAAATGATAAAAACGAACTTTATGCAAAAACGGTAGCTGCCACTTTTTTTATAGATAAGAATAGCTATATATGAGTGAGAAAAATATGCAAATATAAGGCTTTCGTAATTACGCGTGTAACTTTTGTTGATTTACAACTTTTGTTAGCAGTTTCCTTGACAATAGGTAGTGAGTTCCCGCAATGTCTGAGAGAAGCCGTTTGCCCGATTCGTTAAGTGGCGGGCGGTCGGATGGCTGGAAATGGGGTTATCACAGGCTGATGCTGCTAGACGCCTTCATGTGCCTCGCAGTGTGGTCCACCATCTCCGATTCAATATCAAACTGAAGTTTCTGTAGCCAGAAGACATGTTCCAGACTGACCATGAGTCACAACACATGCAAGAGACCGTTTTATAGCTCTTTCGGTCTGAAGGAGAATATCCGCTAGTACGGTACGAAGGCGTCTTCACCATTCAGGTCTCTATGCAAGGTGACTAGTTGTGTGTGTCCCCATCACCGGACGACAAAGGGCTCGCTTATCTTGGGCAAGAGAATACGTTTCTTGGACCAGACAGCAGTGGGCTGCTGTACTTTTCACAGACGAGTCCAGATTGACATTGGAGAGCAATTCAGGACGTCTTCGGATCTGGAGGGAACAAAACACCAGATACCAACAATCCAACATTGTGGAAAGAGACAGTTACCGCGACGGTGGAATAATGGTTTGGGCAGGGATCTCAGTCGGTAGTCACACTGACCAGCATGTGTTCCAGGGAGGAACTGTGACTGGCGTGAGATATTGGGATGAGATCCTTTATCCATATGTCCGCCCATATGATGGTGCAATTGGCAATAATTTCATTCTGATGGATGAAAACGCACGAGTTCACAGAGCTGTAGTTGTTGAGGAATATCTTAATATCTTGAGGATCTTGGTTTGGAGTGAATGAAATGGCCAGCTCAATCTCTAGACCTGAATCCAATAGAACGTGTGTGGGACTATCTTGGCAGACAGGTTGCTGCTTTAAATCCTCCTTGAGGGTCTTTAGGAGAGCTGGAACAAAGCTTACTCCGTGTCTGGTCTTCGCTTCCCATTTCCGGTAATCGACAGCATGGAAAGTCGATGCCGCCAATGCATGCAAGCTAGGGGTGGGCATATCCCTTATTAAAATTCTTTTTTGTTATGCTTCTATTGCTTTTTACCACATAAAACTGTGATTATTCTTTTTTCTAAGAATGAACTTTTCCAGAGAGACTGCATTTTTTAGTTGTAAATCCTTTTTTCTTATGTAAACTTCTATGTTTCAGTCAATAAATACCTGTTTTGTGCACATGTCATCCTAATTTGGTATTTCTACATCCATTCAATTGAAAATTAGGCACAAAAAACCGGTTGTTCCTTAACTTTTGGAGGCCAGTGTATATATATAATTCTAAACTGGTATAGCATCATATTATTGTGGCTGAACTGTATCCTTAGTTTAGTCAACAGTTAAGAATATAACAATCTAATATTAATGGTGCTACCATTTAGTAGTAAAATTAATACAGTATGCAGTTAGGTTTTAGATTCAGGACTAATACTCAGTTAGGTTTTTGGACAATTTCATTGAAAATTTTAAAGCATTACAACAAAAAATTTAAAAGAATTATAATTTTTTCTAGTAAAAAATATATGCATCCAAGAAAGTAAAAATTCCAGGAGTTTTAAGAGAACTTGGAAATTTTTTTTTTCAAATTTCAGGAGTTGAACAAACCTTGTAATTAAGATTTAATATTTTTAAGAGTACTTTTGTTTGTCCTTTTCATTGCAGTGTCATCAACTAAGAGACAAATGATAATTTTACTACACAAAATATATTATATAATAACTTAAACTCAGCTAAAAAAAGATTCTGAGGGGAAAGAAGATATTCTTTTAAACTTATCTCTTGCCAAAACTTCAACTTTATGTAAACTGTGAGCAATATAAGAATTGAATTTAATGACTAAAAGAATACTCACCATCAAAAGAATATATATATATATATATATATATATATATATATATATATATATATATATGATCATGAAATTGTTTTGAGATATCACTTCCCTAGAAAATATTTCAATGCATACAATTAGAACAATCTACACCTGGTATCGAAAGTAAAAAAAGACAGTAATACATCTTCCTGAATTGCACCTGTCATCACATTTCAGTGTGATTGAGGAATTAGTCAGTTGGAGAATACATTATGTTATTTTAATTTATTGCCATTCAGATTAAGAGATTTTAAATACCATTGGTGGTAATGTTCAATTCTAAAAAGCCTTTGAGTTATTTTACAAAATAAAAATGGTTTTAAATCATATAAAAGTTTTCCTATGATTTTTTAAAGCCACTTGTATTTTAAAATCAAATCATAACTTATAACTATTGTTACCATAACATTGTATGAAGATTTATTTCTTTTGATGGTCCTAAGATCATATTTTGCACATAGCATTGTATAGTTTAAAATAGATTCTAAAAGACTAACAAATATTCATGGCCAAAATAATATTTGAATTTATGAGTTGCTTGAAATAAAATCTATAAAATTATATGTAAACAAAATAAATAAATGAAACAAGACCTTAAAAATAAAAAAAATATGTTTATTATCAAAATTGATACATTTCAGATTTTAGTTGCAACAATATTTACACAAACAATCTTACTTATGGAAAGAGACAAATATAAATAATGTTTATTGAAACAAAATAAATAGGAAATCTGCAAAAACATTATTTGATCAGAACAATAATTAGGGACATAAATATTTAAAAATCCCTGGACATTTTAGTTTTTAAAATATTAATATATACCTTAAACTCTTCTTTTTTATTTAGCTGACATTTTTTAAAAGAATTAATTATTGGTCAACAATTTTATTTCAATCAAATTTCTTATAAATGAAAGTGGAGATTCACAAACTTAAAATTTTTGTTTCTTTGAAATCTAAATTATGCGAGATTCAAACAACTACTTCAAAATATACCAATGAAGTTAAAAACATAATACAATCCATATTCAAGAAATAATTTCTCCACACAATTTTAGGCTTAAAAAATACTGGTTAAAATTGGGTAAAAAAAAAAATCCCATGCTTCAGGGAGTGTATCCATTGAATCATATCTAAAAAAAGAACAAGATCATGATGGAATTTATGAATTATTAAATTAATGTTCATCATGCATAATAACTAGGTGATACTAATAAGTCAGTTATCATAGCAAGTTGATCATCTGTAAATTTTAATTTATGATCTCTCCAGTTATCATGATGCGTCCTTCGGAAACTTGAAAGTGTTTTCTTAATAGTAGCCTATATAAAAAAAATAAATGTTAAATATTGTAGCAATTAAATAAAATTAAAAAAGAGTTCCAAACTAAAAATACAGAACATGGATTAGAGAAATTATAAATTTTTATTACATTGTTTAAAGTATTTTTAAGCAAATTATACACATAATATGTAAATTAAAGGTGAAACATTTTTACAAAAGTATTTTTTTTTGAGAACATTAATTGAAAAGAATAAAATTAACATACATTTCACTTTTAAATACTGTTTAAATTAAGCATTAAAGTTAAAATACAAGGATTATAAGTGAGCACATATAATCAAAGATAAACATCGTTTTTTTCATACTCATGAAAACAAATTGTAAATCATCAATACAACAGAAAATATAAATTTTATATATTTATCAAATTTAATGGTTATTTTCAGTAATATATTTTACTTTACAACTGTTAATGATTTAATATTAATAGTCATTATTACATTAGTAAAACTACTTTTACTGTGTATATACACTACCATTACTTATGTGTACTTAAATACATTTGAGCAATAAAAAACAAAACATAATTAGTATTTGTAAAAAAATTTCTCTTAAGGAACATTTTATTATTATTGGAAACAAAATAATTACTAATGTAATGCGTAACGGAACCGAAAGGATTAAAATTTTTCAAACTGATTAACATGTCTGAATTAGTTCCCTAAATATTGATAACTTTATGCAGAATTTTATCACAAAAACAAATCTGAGTTTTTTAATATTTATATAGTTTTCCATTCCTCATATTTGAACTAGTAGTGAGAGAGATTTTCCTAATAATGCTACCTTTATTTTTTTAAATGTGAAAGAATTTGAACTTTAGATTTGTTCATTTCATACATGTAAGAATTAAATATTATCATTAATCTACCATTAACGGTAAGGAGATAAAAATTGTAATAGCACCTTGAATGCATTAATCATGAGACATAATAAAGGAAGCATTTTTCCTGAAATATATTTTGCAGAAGAATTTTCATTTTCTTAAATTAATGTTAATTGATATTTAAATTAGAAGTCTGAAGTCTTAACCTAAGCAATGAATACCTTTAAAGTACTGACTACTCATAATTCATTTAAAGATCAGTTTGCAAGTAAGATATTTTTAGAAGCATTTAAGACTTGTATATTTTTAGGACATTCCAACACAATCAAGAAAAAAAAAATACTACAATAATACTTATTTTTCAGGCTTCTCTTTATTTTGCTAAAATTAAATTACTTTTAATTATCAACTTTATTTTATTTTGAAGTAAATTGATGGAGGAGGAAAAGTAATTAATGCATAATTTATTGTTATATAATTACTTTTTATAAATATTAATTTCAACACAGATTAATAATTTGAATAAGATTTCATTCCATTACAAATATTTAGATTTGAGGTAAAGAAAATCTAAAAACGAGGATAAAAATATTTATTGTTAAGCAGCAAATTATACTTTTAGAATTACCAATCTAAATATCAGTTTCCTTCTTTTAATCGATATTTAAAGCTTTAATATTAATTTGTTTCAAATTAAATTTAATAAGAAGAAATATATTCTTACTGATATTGGTTGTGGATCATTCAAATGATCTCCAAGGAGTACAAGAATTTCTGGGAGAAATTCTGGTACATCATATGGATAAGCATTTACACAGGCACAAAAACCCAGGACACCAGCATGACGTAATCGAAGTTCATCTGGATCAAGAATTCTTGGGCCATTATCAGTAGTTGTCTTATAAACGAGCTTTCTTTGACTTTTAAGCTTGAATGTATGCTAAAATGGAGAATACATTATATTTATTTCTTCATTTGACCATTAAAAAATTCCCCTATAACACATGCACTCTATTAATGAATTTGAAAAGCATTGCAAACAATGTTTTAACTAATTTGAATAATTTCAAAATATTTCATTTATATTAAATAAAGATAGCTTATTTTAATTTTTGAAATAATTTATCTCTTACTGTCATGATAAAATATTATTATAATCTATTGCCAAGAGGCTTTTCATTTTGACTTGCAATTTCTGTTTATATGCAAGAAGTACTAATAATAACTGTATGTTACTTACACATAAAAAGCTAAATATTTGTGTTATTAATTTATATATCTAAAAACAAAATTTCTGGAGCAAAAGTCCAAGAATCATAATGCCAATGTCAGCTACTTACGCTGATTGCACTGACACAAGTGTTCATCAACAATACAAATGAATCATGTACTGAACTCATTCTTAAAATGTATTAAGAGTTAATTTTATAACTATAATATAAAAATTAATATTGAACAACCTAATATTACCAATATATGTGTATTATAACAGACCTGTAACTTTAAAATGCGGAGTTTTTCAATAAAAATACGCAACGATTTAGAAAAAATAGAAAGATATATTTTATTCACAGTATTGGCCCTTGCTTTCTACACATTTTTGCCATCTAGTAGGTAAATTACGGATGCTATTCCAAAAGAATTGAACGTCCCATGAGCCAAACCAGTCGTCGAGCCATTTTTGGACGTCTTCATAAGAATGGAAGTGCCACTCGGCAAGTGCGTGTCCCATGGATGAAAACAACAGGTGACAGTCGGAAAGAGCAAGGTCCGGTGAGTACAGCGGGTGGTTTAATATTTCCCATCCAAGTGTTGCCAAAGTGCTCATGTGGCACCCATTTTCCAACCTTCTGGACCTTATGCACGGCTTTCCAGCATATGGAAATGGCTACATGAGAAACATTTAATTGCTCTGCAAATATTTCTTAAGTTTGCGTGGCGTCCTCATCCAATAATGCTTGCAGCTCGGTGTCTTCAAAATTTTTCCGTCGATTTTCCCGTTCTTTGTCCCTGACATAATAATCATCACTTCTGATTCGTCTAAACCACCGCTCACAAGTGTAGATAGATAGAGTATGTACACCATGTTTCCACAAGAATTCGATGTGTCTCCACTGCTTTTTTCTTCTGATTGAATAAGAAAATACCACATGCCGCAAATGTTTTTTGTTTGGCTCAAAATTTGACATGTTTACCAACGAAAAAAAATATGCTACTAACTCTTAAACGCTTAAACAAATATGGCGTTTTGAAGCTTGCTGTCACAGCTACAAATTGATATATTGGTTATGACACCAGCATCTTTAGGTTTAGTGTGCCATCTTCTGAAAAAAAAACCCGTATTTTAAAGATACAGACCTGGTATATAACATTCACATCAGTATATTTGCCAATTTCTATCATACAATATAAATGTTAATAAAAAAAGTTTAACATATATATAATATATATGCATTATGTTAATCATTATTAAACAATTATGAAAAATTTCAAAGTTTTTTCATATTGTTAAATTTTTTGCCTGCAATAAATTTAAATGCAGATATAATTAATTTTAATATTTTTATTTCAATAACAATATAATGAGGAATATTTAAGCTAATGCTAACTACCTATTTTAAAGTACATTTAGAGAAGCAGTGTTCCTTTAAACAAAATATATAACATAAATGACGATTTAGACTGAAATTAATTAACTCTCACAATTAAGAAGGAATTTAACATTTTATTTCTTTAAAATAACCCATTACAAGTTATACGAAATATTTTTTTAAATCCATAAGCAGCATTACAATAGTGCATAAATAGTATTATTAAAGAAAATTTAAAATTAATTAGTTACTTCAAAAGATTTGAAAACTTTTAAAAACAATAACAACTTCGAGGGAAGTTTCTTTGGTAATACAAACATCTCACTATCATTTTAGTAAAACTAATATTTTTCTTTTAAGTAATTAACTTCCAATTCACCAAAAAATTGTGATTCTAAAATTTATATGTCACAATTTTCAGAAAAAGTATGTAACTGAGAAAAACAGATAAAAATTATTAAATAACCTACATTTTTAAGTCATGCAAAATATCATGGAACACACCAGCATTTTTAGGCTGTTAATGAAACTTACCAAAAGATCATCAGTTAACTTGAAGTATTCGCAATGCAAAAAACCACACAAAGCTTCAGAAGCTGAATCTCGAACCTGGAATTAATGAAAAAGAAATATAAAAACTTAATATATTCCCATACTTTATTTAAAAAAAAATGTACATCCAGATTTATTTTGTAATTGCAAAATAAGATTTTCAAAGTTATAATTAAAATATTTAAAAATTGCTAAAAATATGACAAAACTTATTTGTTATTTATACAATCCTCTCCTCTCGAAAAATAGGAAACAATTAGACATAAAACAATGAATATTATCTTTAAGGATACACATCTAATGCTATTTGACATTTAACTCTACAGAAATATTTCTTTTCATGTTATTGACACAAATAAGATCTTTAGAGTTTATCACAAAAAAACACGTTTGCAAACAAAAAAAAAAAAAAAAACTGAATATATTTAACCAACCAGTTTAGTATATATGTATGTACACATACATAATCAACACATATAATTACTTAATTTATAAATATTACAAAGTTTTGAAAGAAGCACTAAGTTGAAATAATATTAAAAAAATCAAATTTATTATAAAGAATTCATGTTTTTATCATTGAAAGATACAATAGTCTACACATAAGTAATTTTAAATATTTGTAATTCATGTTTCTTGAATAACCAAGTAAAAATTACGAAAACAAATTAAAAGTCTAAAAATAAATGTATCACCTTCATTACTTTTTTTATACCTTAACTTAAAACAAAACAAACAAAAAAATAACAAACCTATATTTTTACAATTTAAATACTTTGGATTACCAGATTAAAAACAGAAATTAAAATTATTATTTGTTATGAAGTCTCAAATGAAGTTTAGCACATATTATTAAAATAGCAAATGTTATTGAGATAGAAATAATATTTGCTATAAAATAACAGAAAATAAACTTGAAATAATTAAAACATAAAATATAAAAAAAATAATAAAAACAATTTCAACATAATTTGTATATTTTTACAATATTAATGCAAGATAAAAGCAATGACAAATTACAAAAAAGCAAACGAATTTAACATAACATTAAAATTTATACAACAATTTATTGAATTTAAAACTTTATGAGATTATATAATCTCTGCATTTTCCCATCAATCTTAGAAAAAAAAAATTATTTCCTTCTTACACGTTCAGAGCAAGGAAAATGCCACTCGAACTAAAATATTTAATTAAATATAAATCATTTATTAAATATCATTACCTTTGTTCATTGATTTTAACAAGAGTACCAAATTCTTGTCAAAACTTCATGAAAAATTAAGAACTATAAATATTTATAATAAATAGTGTAATTATAACCCTTATATTACAACAATTTATTTCTCTCAATCCAGATAATTTATTAGAAAATTTTCTCTCAGAATAATATGGTATTCCAGGTGACAATTTTCTTGACATTTACCACATTTTAAAATACAATGTGAGTAAAATGTGGTAAATGTCAAGAAAATTTTCACCTGGAATACCATATTATTCTGAGAGAAAATTCTTATGTGAAAAAAAAGTAAAAAAAATTACTTCAACTCTTTCATCTTCTAACAATGAAAGAACAATTTCATAAATGTCTTTTGTCCAGGATTTATTAGACATCACAGTATATAAGTTAGAAAACACCATCTGTTGTAAATAGGAAACAGCATAAACTCGAGAATGCCAAGTTGTTCCACTTGAAATCTAAGGGAAATTTATAACATATGTATACAATATTACAAATATGGTTCACAAAGAAGGTTTCAGTATATATTAATGCAAGATAAAAGCAATGACATATCAAAAAAGAATTTTTTCAAATATTTTATTCATATATAACCAATAGAATAAATGTTTATATAAATAATTAAATAATAATTCACAGATTCTTTTAAATAAATAATTCTTTTATATTAGTTAATAAAAATTACAAGTTAAATGAATAGTATTTAAAAATGAATCTTTAAAGTAAAAATCATAATATAACAAAAACAAATACAAACACAAATGTAAGATCACATATATTGCACAAAATCTCAGACAGTAATTAATTCGCTTTGACTGTGTGATTGCAAGGCTTCTTAATTTCTGCAGATATACTTACTTCAAATATGTAAAAAGACAACATAAACTAAAAATTGTAGAAGAAAAGTAGACACTTCAAACTGTAACCTTATGCATACTGTAACCTAATAGTAAGATTAGGTTTTACTGAGAACAAAATCAATCACTATTAAACAATGAGAGCATGTACTATATATATATATTTTTTTAAAATCTATGTGTGTATTAAAAATAAACACCAGAGAATTTTCAGTTTTTTCTTAGCAACATGAGAATATGGTCATCTACATAAAAGTTCTCCCAGCACTAAATTATGTTAATTTTAAAGCCTAACAATTAAACAATATATGTCAATTAAATATCAAATGGACATTAGACTTTACAAATAATTAACATGCATTATAGCTTTTGCAATTAGACAAATAACTTTCACAGCTTCCAATTATATGTAATACATGCTAAAAGCATAAAATACAAGAAATAAAATAAAGGATTTCCAGAGATGGTAAAAGTAAGTACAAACCTGCTGAACAGTTTTAATGGCAGCATCAATACTTCGTGGACTTAAAAGATATTGACCAAATATAAGCATTGCTATTGAACACTCTCTTTTAAGTTCATCATCAACTGTTTCGTGCATCATGTGGCATAGCTAAAAGAAAAGCATTGTATTAAACTTGGATAATGCTAAATGCTTCATAAAAATAAGCTACTATTTGTTCCATTAAGAACTATTTATATGGAAAAATTAATATTGATTTTTAAAAAAAAGTCTAGAAAAGGAAAAAAAAAATCTCAGCACAAATATTAGATGGAAGAGAAGTTAGAAACAGACATACTGAATAATCTGAAATTCTTATTTGAATTATGATTTATTACTTTTTCATTAAAAACTTATTTTATAATAGACATTAAATTAACAATTATTTCATAAATGCAAAAAACAAGCTTTTAATATTTTATATAATATAAATTTAACAAATTATATGTCATCTATTTTGATTACATGGTATATATTTTGGCATCCAAAGATTTTCAAGCAAATAATTTTTTTGAAAAAAAGAAACACCTTTTAAAAAAGATTTGCTCGCTGCCAATTATTTTCAAAATACAGGAAAAAAGCTAAGAAAAGTTTGAAGCAACACAGTTATGAAATTCCTTATAGTATTTGAGAGTGAAGTTTATAAACGTTTAACATATCAAGAATAAATATCCAAAAAATACTTATTTGTCCTGATAAAAATATACATTTTAATAGTTTGTTGGTTATTTATTGAATGAATGCTAAATACTATTTACCAGAAAAACTCTGATTCAAAAGTGATATAAACAGCAGAACATTTACTTCAAACATAAGATTGCATAAAATTTATTAAATATGAACATTACTGCAATAAAATACAAATTTAAGTATGGATCCTATAAAACATTTAGCATTACAAATTTTTAACTAAAAACAAAAATTAATAATTAAGCAATATAAAAGCATTTTCAACTTTTACTCTTACAAAATTTCAAGCATAACTGATATTTTTTTATAGTTTGGAGATTTTTAAAAAAGAAAAAATTGTGATTTACATATTCCTCATAAATACACATGAACAGTGATAATTTATTTACTAAATTAACAATGATTAGGAAAAAATACTTATATTAATATACATATTAAAATAATTACTAACCAAAGGCAAAAACTGAAACATCTCTGGTGGAATTGTGCAAATTAATTTTGTTCCACTATATGTGATCCAACGACAAACTGTAAATTTAAATAGACCAACTTAAAATTCAAACTAATTTAATACTCATAATTGAGACACAGAACAAAAGCAATTTAAATTAAATGACACACAAACATCATATAAGCATAAGTCAAAATAATAACATCATATATGAATATAAACATAAAAATAGTGATTTAAAAGTGCTACATAAATATTTCAAATTATAAATAGTATATTCAAAGTCCTTTTCAAAAATATTAAGATTTTTCTTCCTTAGAATATATTTGTAGTATAATTTTTCATTTAGGAATACAGAACTTAGGAATATTGCAAATTTATTCTTCACACTATTGTGTCTTTTTTCGTTTCCCTATTTTGTTAAAAAGATAAGATTTTTTGCATAAATAAATTTAAAATATTAACTTTAGTAAATTATAATTGAAAAATAAAGCAAATATAAACCTGGAACCAGGGGTACGTGTACCTTCCTGGGGCTTGAGCACAGCCACCAGGCGCGTCGGCAAGTGGTGGATAGCCGAATGTCCTGTAGGAATGACAGGACAGCCTTGAATATAGAATCAGAGGCCGCGAACCAGCTCCCGTAAACCCTGGTGTTATGCGATCCGTGCCTAGGGCTAATTGGCACCGCGGTATTGGTGTCTTAACGGAGCCTCTAGTTGCTTGGCGAACTTCTAGAGTAATTTGCCTTGCCCAGTAACTCAGGCAATGCTGGGTGGACTTATATTACCTGAGCTTTTTAATTGTTATCTTGTGGCTGAAAAGACACAAGAAGTAACAAACCTTTCTGCATTTGCAGATGAAGCCTCTAAAGTAGACCTTGCTGAAAAAGACAAGGAAACTCAGAGGCAATCTTGTAAAGGGGCAGCAATGAATCCTTCACTTGAGGTAGAAATGACCTCTAAACCATCTTCTTCTGGTGAAAGTCAGGAAGCTATTCCTAGCATGACTGACTTTCTGACCAGATGGGACTATTTCAGCAAGACCTTGTCTGCTGGAAATGTCATATGCAAGAGGAAACGGCAGAGCATGTCATTTACGAATGTGAGGCTCTTGCCCTCCCTAAATTAACTTCTTTAGGCTTCATCCATACTAGAGAGTTACACCTAGACTCCATTAAAGGGTTATCGGACTTTATTAGTAAAGTGGGTGACCCGAGCAACTGGAACTAGGAAACATTGGGTTTGGAGTTAATGGTACAAAATGCTGATAAAAGCAGAGGTGCCCAATGACATACAAACTCAATTTTAAGAAGAAGAAGAAATATAAAAACATAAAAAAAATTTAGCATTCAAATTTTTGGAAAAAAAATTAGTATATTAACTGACTTAGCGTCTGCGACGTATCAGATACGTAGCAATAAACTGGTCAATTAGCAGCGAGCGACAGCAGAGATCCGCCACAATTTTCCAGCCTAAAAGCAGACAGCGGTGTATCTGATAGGTCGCAGGTTTACCCCACAAAAGCAGCCATGACGTATATTTTCGCACAGTAGAAACTGCTTCCTTTTTCTTTCCCCCTAATGGGTGGATTGATGGATGGGTTTTAATGACTCTAACACCACTCCTTGAAGCTTTTTCTTTTGAAAACTAAAACTGGGACTAATTTTCATGCCAAATATCTAAATCATTGATTATTATTGCCAAGATTCAACTCTAAAATTTAATATTTATAAGTTTACAATTGAAATGCAATTTTGTATAATAAATACCTTTTTTAAATTTTAGTCTTAAATATTATTAAGTTAAGTGATTTGATTAGGACAAATATTTTAAATTTCTATATATTTTTTAATTTGTTTCTGTTTGCCTCTTTTCTTAAGTCTATTTTTGCCCATTTTCCTTCTTTTCTTAATTACTTACATTTATTTTAGTTAATTTAATCCAGTTTTTGTTGTTTTAATGATATTTTACAAACTTGTTATGATTGAGATAAATGAATAAATTTCGTAAATGTTAATTATTTAATTCCCAATGAAAGAACTCTTGCTTGTATTAGTAAAATTGATGGGTTTTCCATAACTAATAATATCAACTTAAATTATAATCACACAAATTCTTTAAATTTATAGTTTTATTTTTGTACAGTGGAAAAAACTTATAGAATTAGTTTATTGCATGTTAACTTTTAGTTCATTATCACTTTAATTTCTTTTAAAATGCATTTGAAAATTTCCCATAAAATAGAAGTATCATTTTAAAGCATAATGTAGCATGATGTTCATCTGAGTTTAAGCCAAGAATATCATACTTATGTTTTGACTATCGTTTCCTTTGAAAGGAACATATTATTGAAATTAAAGTGTACCAAAAATATTTATTGTTACACTAAAGTCATTATTTCAATATATCAATATTAATTAGTAATATTTTTTAACATATCATGTGATTAAAAATTTTCAATAATAAAAATAAACAAATGAAATTAAGATATTTCTGATATTATCTCTATTATGACTTGAAAGTCATTTTAGTTTTTATTTAATTTTTTGCATAAATTTCATAAAAAAATTTTATATGACGTAAGGATAATGTTTTGGGAAATGAATATTCCTTAATAGAAATTTAGAATATTTTCAAAGTAAATTAAATTTATGATTCAATAATTTTTTAAACAATAAATTGTTCTTCAGCCAATTCAGTGAATTTTAATTAATATTTAAATGTTGATTAATATTTTTATGTCTAAAATAGTTTTATACTCTTCAGAAGGTATTCTTTTCAAGTAGTGTAATAGTGATTAGTTGAAATCACAATCATACTTCATATAAAGAATTAAACTTTAAACTTACAGAAAGCAATTATTTTATTATGAAATATATTTAAGTAATTATTTTATAATAAAATTATTTTCAAACAAGCAAATTACTCTAATATGTTTGTTCAACAAATAATTATCGTTAAAACGCTCGATATTAGATACAAAAAGAGATTTTTAAATTTAATAATCTTAACTACAGAAATTCTTGTTGCAAAACGGTTTTCAAATCTTCCTAACTATTCTTGTTTGAAATAAAAATTAACCTCTCACATTTAACTTTTAAAAATAAAATTGTGTATGTGATATAGGATCAACTGTGTCATTAAAATCTAAAGAGTAATGATCAGCGTATCATATATTTCGAACAAATTATTTTCTAAAGAATTAAAGTTATAAAAACAAAGAACATTCACTCAGACAGAAACATCTGAATGAAAGAGTAAGTTAAAAAATAGGACCAGATGTCATGGAATATTTAAGCTTAGATTTCTTTTCTCAATTTGCATTAATTAAAACAAGATTCAGAGAGCATAAAAATGTTAAATTTGATTTTAAAAAAAATATTGAAATTAATTGTAGAAATTACTAAAATAAAATTCTAAATGAAATATAAGCTTCCAAATAAGTTAATTAGTTGTTCAAATTCTGCAATAATTATTTCATATTTTTTTTAAAATACACATGAATATAAACTTGCAAAATAGTTCTTATTTAATATAAAATAAGATAAATATTTAAATTATAAGCTATTTTTCTGCAAGAATATAATGTTATTTGTATTAGTAAAAATAAACTATATTAAAAAACAGCAACAAAGTCTGGGCATATATTAGTTATGTGAAGACCAAAAAACTTAATATTGAAAAGTCTCAATATGTTGAATATTATCAATAAAGTTTATAATACCGATAAGTTTAAAATTGCAGGTATGCTTTAAATTTAACAAAAAAAGTATGAATCTTTTCATATAAAAACAACTTTTCCCACATAAGTAAATTTTTGATAATTTAAACATTAATGTTTTACTAAACTATTATTAGATATATTGAAGAATAGAAAAATAGATACTTGCAGCAATTATTACTTCTTAAATTTTTAAATCTTTAAAAATATATCCTATCAATTTAAAAAATCATTTCTTTTCCTATTTCCATAATATTTTCGATTTTAATTCTTGTTATATAAATTTCTAAAATTCAGCATGATGAAATATTAAGGCTATTTCAGCACTTTGAAAATAAAATGTTTTGTAAGCTTGCTCTATCTCAAAAAAGTTTAAAATGTACAAATAATTTCTTGCATTTTATAAATAAAAATGTCTGAATTTTGAAAATATATCAAGATAATTTTTTACAAAAGATAAAAATAAATAGAAATTTTCAAACATAATAATTATCTGCAAAGTCATTAAGTACTTTATTAGTATTAACAATAATATCGTACACAGTAAGAAAAATTAAAATAAAATTTAACTTTGTGATTTTATTTCCAAAAAATAAAATGTAAATAACATGTAGTTAAGGAAAATAAATTTGATTGATTAACATAATTTTTGTAGTTTTCCTGTGTTCAGAATTTTTAAATATTTAAAATAAATTGTTCTTTGGAAATTTTCTTTTCAAAATTCTACTTTACTTATGTAAAAGTAAAATGTTTATAAAGTTTATAATTTTTATACAATTAGAATTTCTACAATCTTACATGATTTAATAAGCAAAACTTGTTTTGTATTCATTTGTTTCTGTTATATAGATAATATATTGTTTTATTGTGCAACATAAATTATAGATAGCTCCGAAAATATTCAAATATTTTTCACTAATTCATTACCCATTGCATCTCTTGAAAATATTGAGAGATTACTGATCAAATAAAATTGAATATTAAAGGATAAGGTATTATATTTATTTTCTCTACAATTTTTATAAGTTTTCAATGGTACTATTTCAAGCAGTTTCCCATATACGCCAGGAATTCGTTTCAAGGAAGATAACTCATCACAGGTGTGACTTCCTGTATGAGAAGGGATGTTTCCAGTTAGTTACAGAAGGAATGAAAGGGTGTGTTCAATTGCTCTAGTTTAAGTAGACAGATGAGAAACTGGTTTCTTACTATGACATTACTATTCTCTAATTTAGAAGTGTGTTTTCTTCTCTTGAATGATTTTCAAGTCTCAAAGAGAATAAGTTTTGATATTTATAAGTGAAATATTTAAAGCTGTTTTTTTTTGTCAAATTTATATTTTAAGAAACATTTAAAAAATTGGCTAGTGACAATGAAGATGAAGTTCCTCTTTTAACTATAGTTGCTGTATTTTACTCTGAATCAGGAGATTCTGACAATGATGATTCTAATTATGTCAGATAATAGTGTCCCGTGAATAAAGAAACTCCAGCCCCACTACGTTTTTCATTCAGTTTCCCCTGGAATGAAAGTACCACCTCCCAATCCAGAGGATTTGTTGAAATTTTTTGAATTATTTATGAATGAGACTCTAATTGAAATGATTGGGGAGGAAACAAATATTAATGCTGCAAATTATTTACAAGGGAATACTCTTATCTCAAAATTGAGATCACGTTTGGGATACCCAATGACATTCAAGAAATGAAAATTTTTTTTTGTTTCTCTGATATTACAGGGAATAATTATTAAAAATAAATCCGTTCAAAAAATTATAAAAAATTTTCTCTTCTTTAGTTTGCTTTAATTGTACAGTACAAAACTGTTAATTTTTTATTTTCAATAAAAAAAAACTTTTGTATTGGAACACATTTTCTATTGAGAACATTGTGGAAATCCAGATCACAATAAAAATCCTAAATAAATTTATAAATAAACACTTTCCATTCAATTTTTGATGTTTAAAATTTCTAAAATTCAAATGTAAAATCTAATAAATGAAATTCTTAAAAGAAAATAAGCACAAGAAAGGATTTAAGATTTAAACTGTATATAATTTCTTATTTAACGAAAAGAAAATTTTTCATAAAAATATTATTGAAATAAATGTTTATGAATAATAATAAAATAAATGTCTAATCAATTAAAAAAAGAATAAATATGCAAAGAAAATTTATAATTCTCTATTAAGATTCAAATTTTTAATTAAGAGACTATATTCTCCTATACAATGTCTCTTTGAATTTGAGACTATAAATGTTTTATATTCGTAGTTTTATTATGTTACGAATGTGAAAACATTTTTATAAAAATACTCTTTGATAATGAAAAAATGAAGTCTTAGTATATTGTTAGATATTATTTTAAGGGAATTGAATCATAAGTTCACACAGAAGTAGCTCATAATAATTCTATCATTTCTTCTTTACATTTTTGCAAATTAAGTAAAAAAGATTATTTCACTTTTTATTTTTAATTATATCTAAATATTAGTTCACACACATACACTAGGAAAAATAATTCAAGTAATAAACTTATATAAACAAATCTTCTATTTAAATTGGAATAAATTGACCATAACAGTTTAAACTACTTAGTAAATGCACTGAAATTAGATAAAACTGATCAACCAATAAAATTAATTTTCATGCACTTTTTTTCCTAAAATACATGACAAGTGATATTTTATCTAAGATTGATCAGCTTCGAGAAGAGAAAAAGCAATTTAGCTAATAAATTTCTACCTTAACAACTTTAAATAAGCAAAAAATTAGGTTTAGCAATCAAACAAAACATTTAAAGTCCATAACAATGATTTAAGGATAATTGTTATCCTTTGTGTTTCATATTATTCACTAAGTTAACATGAGAACACTGAAAAATGTCATTTCAAATTACACTATAAATAGTTATTTATTATTTTTACTTTCTAAAAATAATACGAAAAATGTGAGGTATGGTTTTTATTTTTGAAGGGGGAACACTTTTCGCAGATTCATAAAATATTCTGAGATGCTGAGTCAATCAAAAATAAAATATGATAAATTGCAAAAAAAACTAAGAAAAGCTTAAGATTTTAAAAATTTTTTGTTCAACCATATAGATGCATAAAGAATTGATTTTCTGCATAAATATGTGACCGACAAGTAATTTTAAAATATAATGTATTAAAATTTAATCATAAATATCAACATTATACACTGCACGTAGAAAAACTAAGCACAACATAAGGGGGATTAGTGATACTTATGAAGGTCTAATGGGGGGGGGTGCAGAGAAAAGTACATAAAAATTAAATATCAGATCAAAAAATTTTATCTATCAAATGTTTCAACAAAAAACTTTAATAGTAAATTTGTTGAAACAGAATTAAAAATCACGATTTTTCATAAAACAAACTAATCAAAAGTATTTTTCAAAGAAATTAACACAAATTTAGCCTGCCTTATTTGATACATGGGACTAAATGAATCATATTGTATTGTATACTAAATGAATCATTGTGTATTGTATGTCATGTATTTTTACTCAATTTTTTATCAATTAGATATGAAGAAAAATCAATCAAAGGAATGGACAAACATCATTTAAAATGTGTTATGCTAACAAAATAAATCATTTTTACTAGTAAAATAAACAAACAAAACTTACTTGTCCGAAATAAGTTTTCTGCTCTTTTCTTTTCAGGAGAAAATTCTACACAGTTTGGTACATCCTTTTCACTATTGTCTTTACTTGGCTCTAATGCAGCTAATTTTGGTAATACTGAATTAATAAAATGTATTCGTTTTGGTGCAAATGGAACAGTTGTTATGTGTGTAGCAGGAACATCATACATAAATATAAAGGCAAGCAAGCTAAAATAAAATTTTTGTAAAAATGTATGCAATAAATATAATGAAAAAAATAATACCACTAGAAATTGTTATAAATAATGTAAATTAAAAATTGAATAATAATTAAATACATATATGACTGCTTTTTGCACATTCATTTTAATAGTTCTATATTATTACCTTCCCATCTTTTCACGAACATTTTGATAAGAATGATCTAATTTTGGTTGGATATAGTCTAAAACTCTGTGTAACAATTCAAAAGCTCTCCATTCTTGCTGACTAATCATGCCTTCAACTAAATACAGCCAACTGTAACAAAAAAATATTGTATTTTAATTTTAAATAACTATGCATTTAGTATCAAAAACTCTACATAGTAATTTAAGCAGCATACTGATGAGAGAGAATTTAAGAAATATATTTTCTATATTCAATAATTTAAATATCATAAGGTTTGAATAATTCTCAATCTTTACATGTTGATAAAACATAAAATAGAGTTTATTTATCATTATAAATAAAAATTTGACAGTAATTTCTTTTTATTTTCCCCTATTAATTTCCTCTAATAATACACATTTTATTTTTAACAATATAACAATAATATATAAAAAGAGTTGAAATCATGCTAAAGGCTTTTAAAAAACATTTGATTCACTATATTGCAAAAAAAAAAAAAATCATGGTTAAAATACTTAAGGGTAGGAAAAAAACCCTTTACTTTTTTATTTGACACATTACTGGTTATTATTTTAAAATTAAAAAAAAGAATATAAAATAAAAATTAAAGTACTAAAATGTTTGATGTTGGCATTGGCCTTAAGATTTAAAGACACTTCTTATAAAATATTGTCAACATTTTAATGGCGTCTTAAATCGATGCTTTGGTTTTTCTGTAAGAAATTGTTTTATTAACAAAATGAACTTCAACAATATTCTCAGACATTCAATGATGAACTTCGCCTTGTTTGCTGCTGTTTGCAGAATGTGATTTGCAGTCAGGCAAAAAGTCTGTTGACAAGTCGGATTTAAAATGCCGTCTCAATACGATGTCATAATAAATTGTGTGTGATGTAGATGAAACATTATCTGATTTCATGGATATTTTAAACCAATGAGAATTGTAATAAAGTGATGTAATCATGAGCT
The DNA here is from genome assembly GCA_037975125.1 of Latrodectus hesperus. Lineage (NCBI taxonomy): Eukaryota > Metazoa > Arthropoda > Arachnida > Araneae > Theridiidae > Latrodectus > Latrodectus hesperus. The sequence continues at coordinate 255,858 of CM075854.1, read as the reverse complement.
CAAGTATAATGAAAGAAACAACCCCACGATATGGTCAACAATTCCAACCTTTAATGATTGTGATTTTTGCATAATTAATGCATTATTTCCTTCATTGAAACTATTTTTAAAATTAATAGTTTACAAATACATTAAACAAACAGTGGAGAATATAGAAAATTTTATAAAAAGATTTATAGTTTTCATATTATTCAATTAGGTTTTACTTACACATTATCTCAACAAATAAGACACCCATAAGAAACATTCATTTGAAATGTTATTCCATAAAATACATATTTATGATGTTTAAGAAAATCTTTACCCATATAATTTACAACAGTATAAGCTAGTTCCCTGTATCCATATTTTATATTATTAGCCAAAGTTTTAATTTCATACAAAAAGAAAATAACAATTTTAAAGAGCAATATTTTACAGCAGCTTTCATCAACAGTTCGGATATATGTACATACCATGGACAAAATGTGTAATGAAAATATGAAATTTCCAAGAAGGCAGATACATGCATATAATAATCACATCAATTACAAAATTAATAAGGCAACAATTGATTTACAAAAAGTGTAGAGAAAAACAAAAGATGAAATAATAGAATCGTGTACTCTTAAAAATATCAGAAATTTAAATAAAACAACTGTTCTTTACAGCAGTTTTTTTATTGCTTTATTTTTATTTTTTGCATATGAAGGAATATTTTTCCAAAATTTAAAGGGGATTCTTAAACAACATAAACATTATGTCTAAGGAAAGAACTAAAGAAAAAGAAAAAAACACCAGAGTGTAACCATTCTGCTGCTAGTCAGATATTTTAATGAAAACTATTAATTTCATCACTAATTTTGATTTTACTAGGTTAATTTCATTTTAAGTCTTAATCTTTCATAACTAATGCTTTCTTAAAATAAACTTTTTGCTCATATTTTTAAGTTTCAAAATTAAAGTCATGGCACATTATTTTACATTTTAGTGATAAATTGAACTGTAACTTGCACTTAGGTTAAGAATTCATAATATTAGAAAGAAGCTGATTTTTTACTGTTTATGAACCAAAATGGCTATAATTATAACTTATAAATATTTTGCTACTTCAATGAGTAAATAAATATTAAATAAATTTCTAGCCAGAATTCATAATCAAGACACACCAAAACAGTTTCCATTTTTATTAAAACTATTTGGAACTTGTTAGCAGATATTAAATAAAATTAAAATATATCTAAAATCTTAATAGTAATACCAATATTTATTTCATATCATCAAATATCAAAGCATTTATTACTTTTCTTCAATAAATATAATAAGCAAAATATATCCAGAACATATAGTTACTAAATTAATGGAAAACAACCTTCTTTTAGCAACATATTTCCCTCTCTACTTTGAGTTTAATGTAGAGAAATCAAAATTTCATATAAAATTACTATTTTATGAAATTATCTTCTAAGAAATTATCATTTTATATAAACAATAATTGGATTGCTCTTACCTAGATTCTAAAAAGGAAGCATTTTCAATACTTGGAGGCTCTTTCATGAAAAGCTCATAAATCCAATAATGTTTATTAGGATCTCTATTTTCCTGGAAAAAAAATAATAATCTCAATTCAAATGAAAAAAAAATTAATGTTGGTGTAAGCAAAGAATTAGTCTTATTGTTTAAAAGAGATAGTTTACAAATATTGCAATTAGTAATTTAAAATTTTATTAATTAATGGAATTTTTAAAAATTTAAATTGTCCTTGCTGATATAAAATACCCATAAAGTGGATGTGTTGTCTTTTTCAATTTGCTTTTTTTTCAGTTCTATTGTCAATGTATTGATAGCTGGAATCAAAGGAAAACATTCCTCAAGATTATGCTTTGGTCTTTACATAAGAAATTGTTTTATGCACAAAATGAACTAAGACTATATTTTCAGGCATTGATAATTAACTTCGCCTTGTTTGCTGCCACTTGAAGAATATGATTTGAAGGCAGGCAACAAATTTGTCAACAAGTCAGATTCACAATGCCTCATAGTAATTAATTATATGTGACATAGATGAAACATTATATGATGTCATGGATATTTTAAACCAATGGGGACTGTAATAAAGTGATATAGCCATGTTCTTAATTGGAACGAAAGAAACAACCATTTAATGGTTAATAAAAATCATGAATCTGAATTCTATCAAAAAGTTATTTAAATTGCCAAATAATTTGCACAATAAATAGTAATATAAATGGTTCACTTACAGAAATTGTTGCTGCACATGTAGCCCAATCACTCATTGCATCTGGGACTACATTACTAATGACTTTTTCGAGAACAGGAGTCATCACTTCTTTTATTTTATGCATCTAAAAAATATGCAGCACACTGAATAAAACCATTAGGCTATGTACAAATTATATTCATTAAGAGTTTATTAAATGTGAAATTTCACAGGAAATAAATCTGCCAGAATTGTGGAGCTTGTTACAACATTTTAATCACAAAGCACAATAAATACAATTTCCTGCAAAAGTTTTTATACTTAAAAAGTGAATATTTAAGGCAATGAAACTTAGTTATGAAAATAAAATATATTCAACATAAATATTAAATGAAATATTGGCGAATAAATTGATGTAATGATATATTAAATTAGTTAAATAACTTTCTTATAAAATAATGCTTTACCATATGAAAGTCCCAGTGCTTGACTCCATGCATGAGCCCACAAATGATTTCTGCACAGCAACGTTGAACACTTTCTGATTTATCGACAGCCATTCGATGTAAATGATCAATAAAAAGAGGTAAAAATGTATCCCCAAATCTTGTAAACAAACTCTAAGAAAAAATTATATATTTTTAATAATATTTAAAGTGAAGCATATTTAAGGATAAGGAGTTATTTAAATCTTAACAGACTTTAATCCTTGACTATATATTTTTTATGAATCCTATTTGTATACATACAATTATGAAGCCTGGTGACTTAGTACAATCTTTGAAAGAAAAAGCATCAAGTATACAATTTAAGATACTTAATTTCTTTAAATCCTTTTATAATGATATGAAACACTCAACTTCTACACTTTTATAGTTTACATTAATCATAAATACATGATTAATGTAAACTTGTTGAGCAATTGGTTTCTGAACCTATTTTTACATCATTGTCTTTTCAACTTATGAGATATTTAAATGCATTCACAATGGGTGTATGATTTATTTAGTTTACTTAATCAAATGAACCATAACAGCATTAATGATATATTTATAATTTTGATTTGATTAGTGTATAAAAATAATAATTTATGTAGGAATGTAATGTGTGTGAATTGTGTGTAAAAATAATAATTTATGTAATATGGAAATGATAATATAAAAAGTTGTTTCCATTTCTATAATAACTATTACTTTAAATTTTAATTTGTAACAGCAAATCTTATTTACTCTTTTTAGGATTTCACTTTTTAAAATTACTTTTTTGGACAGTAATGAAAAAAATATTTTTTCTTATTATATATATATATATATATATATATATATATATATATATATATATATATATATATTATGAAATAACATATTTTAATAACTTCTACTCACTTTAAAAAGATAGAACTTCCTAGGACAAAATTTGTCTTGTCCTTTTTTTTCTTCAAGGGAAAAGAAAGATATGAGACGATCTACAAAATTTTGTTGAGTAAATGCTTCAAAGATAGGTTTTTCTTCCTAAAACAAAAACATCATGACTACTAAATGATATTTCTTACTGGAAATTGGTTTTAGAATAATATACTTTACATTGCATGATCATATTGTTGAAAAATCATTCATAAAAAGTAAATAGAAATATTATTTCAGAAATATTAAATGAAAAACTAAAAATTTTGGAAAAATTTAAAAAGCAAGAATTTTAAAGCACTATATATTTTATTAAATAAAAGACATTAACTAAAAAAATAGAATAAAATTTATATAGACTAATATTTTTCTAATTTCGTCAATTTATTATTAATGATTATTTTGTTGAATATAAAATTATTTTCCATAACTTGGGAGGACAAAAAATAGCATATTCATAATCTCATACATATAATGAGAAATACTTCAATATTCTTTTATGGCATCATAATAAAAACTTGCTCTGCAAAATATAGTTAATATGTGCAAAGAAGATTTTAATGACTGAGATAAATTTGATTTGCTTTATACAAAACTTTAACATTGGATTATAATGCCATTTGTAAAAGTATGTTTATGCTGCAATCAATTGACCTTTGATGAAACAAAATTTTCTTACAAATACGTTGCAATGAAAAAATTATGGTACTATAACTTTTACACAAAATTGAAAACATTCAATACAATTTTTGTGATTATTTTATTTGTATTTGCATTTTAATGTTGAATTTTTTGATAGTTCAACTAATTGTTTTAATTCTTCCAGTAAAAAATTATGATTGTGAAAATTTTTTAAATTTTCTCTAAGCTTCTAGTAGAGAAAAGTAATCCCTTTAGCAATAAAACATGTTCATCAATTAAGTCTTTAACATCTTTAGTACACTTTCAATAAAAAATGAATTAAATTCTAAAATGACCAAATAATACAAAATAAAATTATTTTATTAAACATAAAAATATAAAAAAAATTACCTGAAATTTTAATATAAATTAATCATAAGAAACTAAGCAACAGTATGCACTAAGAGAACAAAAGTCTCTTTAAAATGACATCTTTTTTTAGTATAGATTTAGCATAACTGCACACAAATTCTCTTTTCACATATGATATTAGTACCACATTGAATAAAATGGGCAAAAATTATGTAGATCAGAAAAATTATTTTGGGTTGGTTTGAGTGATTATTAAATACACTTCTGTTCACACAAACAAATTTCCTACAAAATTTCTTTGTCTTTCCCATTTACTTTATGACCAAATTTTAATATTATACATATGTTTTAACCATAAATGGTTGTTTCATTCTTTCCAGTTGAGATTATGATTATGCCGCTTTATTACAATTCTCATTGGTTTAAAACATGCATGATGTCAGATAATGTTTCATCACATCATATTGATACAGCATCGTAAATATGACTTGTTGACAAATTCACTGCCTGCCTTCAAATCACATTTTTTGGGCAGCAGCAAACAAGGTGAAGTTCACTATCAAATGTCTGAGTTTCATTGGCAATGAGAAAAATTCATGTAGTATTTTTACTAGTAGTAAATAGGTATTTTTTATTATCATTTTTTCTTTTGGTAAAAGCTTTCAAATCTTTAACAATATTGTTTCCAAAATTGAACATGAAATAGAACAGAAGAAAAGCAAAATGAAAAAGTCAGATCTGCAAGGATTCTTCTTTTATTTTTTTTATTTTAAATTTTTTTAATCATTAAAAAATGGAAGTCCTCAAAGTTAATAAGAATTTATTGCAATATAAAAAACTTGAGTATAAATTATATCAAAATAATCTAAATTTACAAAAGTATATCTGGAAAACACTCCCCTCCCCCACAAACTCAAAAGATAATTTACAAAATTTCTTTACTTAATATAGCCCATTCTAAAGAAAAAAAATGCTTTATTCATTATATTTATTTTATACGATTTTATATTTTATGTTTCTACAAAATTACGAAATTTTTTTAAAACAAAATCACATTCTGAAGCATTTATTTTAGATACATTAAACTAATACAAAAGAAGTTTCTGCATTTTTATTTAAATTACTCATTCATTACACATCAGAGTTCAAGAATCTATACTTATGTTTTGCACTACAGAATATTGCAAAGAACATTTTTCTGTTAGCTTTTTTGTCATTGACACTCAAATGATCTGCAATTTTAAAAATGTTAGTCTTCTTAAATTTTAAAAATGTTAGTAAAAATTCCATCTTCTGTTTTTCTGTCAAAGTTTTGCTAATATACAATTCGCTGATGTCTTCTTTTTTTTTTAAATAAAAAATTCTACATTTAATTGACTACCATGTTTTTGATTGCCTTTATCTATTTCAATATTAATATGTTTTTAATTGGAGAAATAGATAGCAACGATTCTTTTAAAGAATTTTGCATTATATTTTTCAACTGTGCAAGAAAGTTTCCGATAACAAATGCCAACATTAGTTTATCAGTTTGATAATGTGTCAGAAAGTGTTCCACTTCCCAAGTAAAAAATATAAAAAATTGCATTCAGCAGGAAAAAAAAAGTATAACTTATGCACACTTCTGCACCATATCAAAACTTTTGGTGCCAGGATTAAGAAATTTTTTGTTTTAAACAAATGACATATGTGTCTTAAAATACAGTTACATTTCAAGTAATCTGTTAAAAATACTTATATATTCTAACCATCGATGTTTTCAAAGTTATCCTTATGAGTGGACGAGTTCTTAAACAGTCTTTAAACTGCAGTTGCTGTTATATCAAATTCTGGAAATGAGGAACGTTTGGTTTGTTTGTCGCTCAACGGTCATTTTTTGCACACGAGGGCTAATTAGACTGGAACTTACGGTTTAAAGTGGATTCCGAACCACTACAAACATCCATGCCCAAGGTGGGATTCGAACCCACGAACTGTTGAACCGAAGGCAAGAGCGCTAACCATTCGGCTGACAGCTCGGCTCTGGAAATGAGGAACATCCATGGATGTAAGTATTGTGTAGAATGTGTAGGCTGCATCTTCCAACATTCACAATATTTGAGTGTTATTAATTTTTTAAAAAATCAGCCATTTTAGTGAAAACCAGACCAGTTCACATTTATGACATCCATTGACAACTGGAGTAATCCATTTGTTTCTAATTCTATAAGCCTTTCTCATTCACTTTTCCAAACAAAATATTTTTAATGGAGTAACCTAAAAAATCTGAAGAATGATAAGTTTTTTCAGCATCATTATCTAAAAATCTAGGCTGTAGATGATTATTTAAGCTTTTATCAAAGAGAAACACATAATTATTAGTATTCTTAACTTTTTCTTTCAATAAGTTGGAAAAATAAGGTTCAATTCCAATAATTGTTAAATAAGCATGCTATTTTTCCACCACAACTGAATTGCTTTGAATAGCATTGTCTGGAAACATTACTTGAAGGAGGCAATTTATATTTTTACAAGAACTGTAGCTGAATTCACTGTTTAAAACTTTAAAAACCCATAGAATTTCAGCCTTTAAAATTTCTTTTGAAGAAACAAATGAATCTAAAATTTCAGAACATGCTTTGGTTTCACATTCTTTAACAAGATCAGCAGTAATGAAAAAAATCTTTTAAATGAGAATATTTTTTAGTAGATATAGCTTTTTCTAATAAATAAATGTTTTTTTTTCCTTTTCATATGAGATTTAATTGCAGATTCATTCATACTTGAAATACATTAATCTTTTTAGGAAAATAGACAATAGACTTGTGTTTTTTCCAAACAACAGAAAAGCCAATCTTTGTATGACTTTTCCAGAGTCTACTGGTGATTGAAAAGATGCTTTCCACTAGGCATATTAAATAATTTAGTTCGGTCTTTATTTCATTTATAAACAAACTTATCCCGATTTACTGAAATTATAGGAAATTTCCAGAGTCTACTGGTGACATGGAAAGTTTATTTTTAATTAAAAAATATTATATTTGACTATTAATGTTCAAAGAATTTTATACAATATAAGGAAAACAGAAGCATGTAGAAAAATAATAAATTAAAATCGCCCATCTTGATTGCACAACATAATCTTGTTTGGTGGTAACTTTCTTCCATTTCACATACATAAATACTACAAAACCAGATTACTATTAAACTATTGTGGCGGAACTAGATCTTAAGTAGTTAAGAATACACACAGCAGTCAACAGCTAAGAATACAACACTCTAATAATAATCCCACCACCATCTATTAGAAATATAAAAAATACTTAATTAGGTTTTCAGACAATTTTATTGAAAATTTTAAATTATTAAAATAAAAACTCAAAAAATACTTGATAAAAAATAACTGGATCAAGATAAGTAAAAATTCCAGGAGTAATGCAAGATTTTTAAGGAGTTCAAGTTAAAATACTAGGAGTTTCAAGAGCCTAGCATTTTAAAAATTTACAGAGTTTCAAGGATTTGTGTGAACCCTGTTGGAGACGTAATTTTCCCCCATCTGGCAGTGTTATAAGGCAGAAAGAAATTTCCAGATGGCATATCTCTCAAAAGTGCCATGAATCATGGATGATTAAGTTAGATGGAAAAAAAAATAGAATTACATAAAGAAAATATGAAATTTTGTTTTTGCAACTATAAATGAGTCAAATGCCATAAATGAAACTAATCTGAGCAAATAGAAATTATTCCTTAAATGAACATGACAACGACCTAACTACTTCAAAAGAAAACTTACGATTAAAATGTTAAAGCATGCTTTCACTTGTTTGGGCCAAGATAAATTTTAACTAGGTAAGTATGGATCATTTGTATAATTGTTGTTTTGTTACTTGTGACACTTGGACTAGCCAAGCTCGCTATGCCTTGGCTATGCAAATTTAAGTCAGTAAGGTGTGTCTTTTGTTTAATCAGAGCACCACAAAGAGGAAAGTATGACTTTGTTCTTCTAGTGATATATATGAACCAGAAATTAAAGAAGCAAGTCAAAAGTAAGAAGCACTGATTCACATCAGCATGAAGAATGATTAAGAGTCATAAAAAAAGTCATGCTGTTGATTTCTTGGAACCATTCTTTAAAACCAAAAATTCTCTTACTTCTTTTCAAATTAAAGTTTAGGGAAAGAAATGTAATAAATTATTCTGCATTAACTTATTTTGCTTTTGAAATCATAAAAACATAACATTAAAAGAATAGTGATAAGGAAATAGAAATAATGTCATTCAAAAGACAGTGCAAAGGTTTTAAGATACTAACTGAAAATTTTTTAAATGGCAGTATGTGGAAAATGTTGCATTCTAAAAGTTTAATATACAGAAATATAAAGTTTTTAATCTGTTTATTAAAATAATGAAATTATTTTACAATAATCCAGTTAAAAATTGTAATCATTAATAATACTACCAATTTCTAGTTTTATATAAATGAACTTATGTTAATGTACAATTTAAAATACATTTTCAGGCTCATAGTTTAGAATTGTAAGCAATCGTGAGAAATAATAAGCTATTTTTAATGAAAAAAGAATGAATTATAATTAAATAAAATATTTTTAAATAAACTTACAATTTCTTAAAATTTTGCAATACAAGTAAATTTTAAACAGAAGTATAAGATGAGAACTAAGATAATTGACTTCACTTAATTCTTCAAATGTTCTATTCAATTTCGGCAATTGTGAGAAATAATTAGCTATTTTTTAATGAGTAAAGAATGAATTTTGATTAAATAAAATTAAGAAATTGTACATTCATTTAAAAAATATAAAGTTATTCAATACAAACAAATTTTCTACAAAAGTATGAGATGAGAACTAACTTCACTTAGTTCTTCAAATGTTCTATTCAATTTTGGTTGTTTTGAATCAGGAGCATGAACTTTGAATTCCCTGAAAAAGATTTAAATCATAAATATATTATAATAGTTATTTACAATATAATACTTATAACGAATACAGCACTAATAATTTTCTAGATAATTTTAGTTTTGCAGATATAAAAAAAAACGTATATTACAAGAAAAATGTTATTTTATACTTAAATGAAACCATCAATGAAAATTTAAAAAGTTTACACTAAACACAAAAAAAGAACGATTACAACTATAAACAAAAATATATTACAAATTAATTTAAGCAAATAAATTATGATATATTACATGCATTCAACTAAATAGAATTAATTCAAGCTAAGCAGTATTTTAATTAATCATAAGAATTAGTTTTTTTGTTCATGCTTCTTTCAAAGATATATTTTAACAGATTAGTTTGATTATACAAGACACTTAATAAGATTTTTACTAACTTTTTACATATATTTAAATAATTTAACTGAAATTTAAAAACTTAAAGGAATTCTTTTTTTAATTCTTTAGAATTGATGATATGAGAAAATAAAAATTGAGTGAATGAAACTGAAATATAGTAGTTTCATGAAAGCAACTTTATCAATAACTAAACTATGATTCTTAAATATTTCTATAATGCCTTTAATAAAAGTTTTAAATTATATTATAGAACATTAAAATGTTTCAGGGTTCAATTTATTTTCCATAACAATAAGAAAACTAAATATTTGGGGGAAACTGTTTACTTTAAAATTACTCTAAATTAAGAAAATACACATAAATTTCCAGTAAAACATGCAGAATCATGTCAGTAAATTATTTCCAGAAAACAAAAATTTTGAAAGTTTCAAATATGCATAATATTTTGAATAAATTATTGATGAATATCAAAATAAATTTAAGAACTATTGACAAGAATACTGTTAGAGTGAGGGAAACTTTAGTTATATAACTTTCATATCATATCACATTTAGATTTAGCCTTATTTGATTATATTTCATTCTGATTTGGATAAATTTAATACTTTAATGTCAAAAACAAAAACCTATTTAGCAGGATAATTCTTAAGAATAATTATAATTTAATTGGTGAAACATTAAAGTCTCTCATATAATACTTAAGAGCAATTTGAATTCAATTTAATAAGTACAGAAAATCTTTCCTTGATAAGAAAATTTTTCTTATCAATGCAGGAATAAATTTTCAAGAAATAAGGTCTAAAACTGAAATATTCTGCAACTTTGATAAACTCTCAAAATAATAAATAATAGCAGATATTTATCACTACAAATTAAACAGGAAACAATTCAATGCATATTTAGCCTTTAAATTTCTAACTTCTGGTCAAATATAAAAGCCTAATTTAACTGCTACTAAATATTTCCCATTGTATGCTGCTATCGTTGTCTTGTGACAACTAGGCTGGCAATATGAGATGCATTGCACCACTTTTTCAACTGAGTCATAATTTTGTGTGGAGTCCAATTTCTTCAGTACACAGGCCATAGATACTTGTTCCTCTCTATCTCATATGCTTATCAAAAATATAAAACCAACTCAGTCATTAAAAAATTATATTTTTACAATACATTATGATTGTTTTTTTATTCCCAAATATTGTAATAAAGCATACAGTAAAATTAGAAGCATTTCCCATAGCACAATAATCATGATAATTTTGAGTGAAATGGCTAATAAAAAAAAAGTACTTACTTTGGCCAACAAGTAACACTCCAAAATGTCTTATGAACAAAATGTCTCGAATTCCATTTTTCTTCTGTATCTGGAGGATCTAAACTGTTATACATTAACCAGAAATTATCTGGAATTTTCCCATCTGCAGGTTTCGGCAACAATGGATGAAGAACAGGATTTGGAGGATTTTGAGCAAGAGGATCTATGACAATTTTTGGGTGTTCTCGTTTAATTATTTTTAAAATAGCTGCCATAGCGTGTAATGCAATCTGCAAAGCACACACAATAAAAATTAGATAAATCCAGAAAATTCTAAAACAAAAGCAATGCAAGATTTCATGATTAGTATAGCATTGTAGCATTGTATAAAGACAGGTTAAATGGAAACTACAGGAAATGAAACAATGGTAGTGAAAATTCCCAAAATATTTAAACATAAAAAAACTGGAAATAATAAAAGTTTTGTTAAATGAAATGCATTAATTTCCTATAAAGACTAAATGCATTTATTCAAAATAAGAATTAATTTGAGCAATAATGGTTAATATAAATAAATACAAGCAAGCTTTGGATTTTTATTAAATGTGTTTCAATAATTATAATCAAATTTATCTCTTATTATAGAGTCATGTAAAATTCTTCCATTAGTTTTGAGTAAAAAAAATGACATTCAATTTTTTAGAGTCATTTTGATTGGATTTATCACTTTGAAAACATTTTTGAAACACAAGAACTAATCTGAAAATAAATATTTTCAAAAAAATTTTAAATAAAAGAGATCCATGCTCACAGTATGAATCAAAGTCATAAATTGGTTAAGAATGGATTTTTTCAAATAAATGAAAAAGTCAAGAGAAAATTTATTTCAACCAAATTCAATAAATATTTTAGATTGACTCTAGAATCTCCTTAAAACATTTTAGAATGCAATGTATTTCTAAATTAAATTTTTTAAAAACTGTACCAAATAAAGCTTTTTTATTTTAATGCTAGCAACAAAAAGTGTCATGTTTTTATTGAATTGTTTAAATTTAGGAAGCAAATTTAATCAACATTAGAGTATTACATTTTGTACTTATAAATAAGCTTATAATTTATTTGTATGGAGAAATTTAGATAATATAAATACGACCTTTCGAACAGTTAGTGTGTCATGAACCAAATGGGTGACAAACACTTCAACACCTTCTGCAGGAAAAGGAATGTCATGTCTAATTAAAATTCCCATCATGTTAAGAGCTAAATGGTAATGCCTCCAATGCCTAGAAAAATAATATTCATATATGTCACAACTGCCAACCAACTAGTTTAGATAAATCATTTACACATCATTCTAAAACTAACAAACTCTACATAATATATGAGTAAAATACATAATATATGAGTTAATAAAATATTAAAAAAAATTGCAGATACATTTCATAGGATCAATGCAAGTACTCCCTGGGTTAGAATTGTGTTTGCATGACATTGTTATGGGTAAATTATTTAATGTTTATTTTGCACATTTAAATATTATTATTATAAAAATATTTAATTAAGATAAACTTTATTCAAGCAGAAAAATTGGCTTTAGTTTTGGTAAAATACAGAGAAATCAGATTTTTATTATTAACACATAATTGGTTTTTATTACAATTATTAGTTCCAAATAAATTTTCAAAAATGATCCTTTTTATGTAATGGTAAGAAGTATTACATTTTATTTTTGCAGAAAATATTCTCTTTAAACAAAATAGAGTCCTGATTGAATTCAAGCTAATGCAAAATAGCTAGATAATCTAACTAGATAAATAAGTATAGCCTGCAGGTACTTTAAAAAAGTTATTATATTAGCCATTAAATGAAATATTTTCTTAACTGCAACCACATGTGGTTTTAAAATAAATTTACAAGTGAAATACAAAACATAAAGGGGTATACAGTTATCCCACCAAACTTAAGCATTTATCATTAGTCGAGAGCATAAAATTTAAAAATAAGAGAAACTGTAATAACTGCCATAAAAGTGTAATGAAAGTAAAGACTAAATAAAAGTGTTCATTGCAAATTAGGAGCTACAATATTCAAATACCAATAAGCATGAGGATCTAAATCAGCACTGTAATTGACTGGTGGATCATAAAGGCATTTCGGGGTGATCACCAATGCTATGTTTTATGATATGCATACCCAAAAATATACTTCTGATTGTCATGGATGGAAAAAAATAAAAAATTTAAAGTAACAACCCATTCAGAAAAGTCTACCCATCATTGATCTAAATGAACATCTTTACAAAAATAAAATGTTTTTAAACAAATTTAAATTTATATTAAAAAAAAAACACTACAATACACAAAAGCATATACAGGCGGCTCTCAACTTTCCTACAATTCTATATTTCACACATTTTAAAAAATTCAACATATTGATAATCTGTGGTCTGATGTCCTTTCTTAGGAGGCCAGAAACATAGTGACAAGGGGGCTATCATGCCCAGATTGCAGCTCACAGAAAGTCACCAAATTATTTTAAAAATAAACAAAATTTCCAGATAATTTTAATTAGATCATATCAATTTTAATCAGAGAAATAAATTTTGCATTTTGTAAATATTGTGTCATGCCCAGAAAAAAAAATACGCAAGTGATGAATCAGACTTGGAAAAGAGAAGAGTTTGTTGATGAAAAATAACGAACGAGCTGCTGGCTTGCCATAAAAAAAACTCTTACTCTTATATTTCCTTATTAGAAATAAATTAGCTTAGCTTAGTTACTTTTAAAATTTGTATTCTTTTAACCATGATTTCGATTTTCGTTTCTTAATCAATCTATTATCATTATTCATTCTTTTAAACTTTTTTACTTTAATCAAAGTTTGTGATTCTATGGTTTTGTACGACAAATCTTGTAAATGAGTAAATTACAAAAATATCTTAATTTTTTAATATTAAATTTTTGGAATATTAGATTGGTCACTATTTTATTTCTTCCCAAATATCACTTCACCAGAAGAAAAATATAAACTTATGAATATCTGAAGTTTTGACATCTAAAATATTATTACCATAAGTTATATATTTTCGGTCTACTATATATTCTTTCACCCGAAAGCATTTAATATGCCTCTTTAACTTCATTATGTATACATATTGATAAATAAATACTTTAAAAAACGGTATTTAGAGCATATTACATCCCTCTACTTTCGAATATTCGCACAACTTTCAGGAACCAATTATGTGAGAAAGTCAAGAACTTACTGTACAAGTTAATTTACGATATATCAGTTTAAATAAATTACTTATAATGTGGATATGTATTTTCTGAGAGGATAATATATTTTACCATTCTACACATTTTATTTCATATGATATTTCACTTGAAGTTTTGTTAAGCTTCAAAAAGTCTTCCATGATTTATTATATTTTTTATTATACTATTTACTTTTTATTTTATTTTTAGTATGCATATATTTGCCAAAAAATTGCCCCTGATTTTATACAGAAAAATACAGTATTCATAATTTTTCTGATCGGTTATATTGTTGTTCAATATTAATTTACTGCACATGAGAATTAATGTGATTTGAATCTTAGGATTTACAATGGATTCTAAGCCACTACAAATAGCCACAACATGACATAGAATTATAAATTACAAACAGTTGACAAAGCACTAAATGTCCAACTTTCTGCTTTATTTAAAACTTTTCTGAGCAATAAAATCTTAATTAAAAAATTTATTTTCATTGCGACCATTGCAAAATCTTACATTTTTTGCTTTGATATTTTTTTAAAAATTACAAAATATAAAAAATGAAAATTATATCAATTAATATTTTAATGACAATGATAACACTGAGTTATTTTGTGTTATCATGTTTTAGTAACAATGATAACACAAAATAAAATTATTTAATTAATTAAAAGTATTTGTAAAAAGTTTATAAATAGCTTTTTTGCAGCCTTTCTCTTAACTATTTTTATTTTTTCCAATTTCTACAAGTTGTAATAATTGTTTCCATCCTGAATTTTTAAAAACATTTTCATAAATGATTGCCTTTTGTATAGGTTCATAAAATGAGATTGCATTTTTTTGACACATAAATAATATTTCTTATAATAGAATAAAATTTCTTATAAAAAAAATTAGTTCATACACTTAATGTATAACTTAAATCTAGGCTAATTTTTTTCTAACTCATCCAATTCAATAATGAAATGAATAATGATTAAGATGTGACATTTATTATTTTACAATTGAACAAAATAAGATCAATAGTTTTAGAAAATAATTCTGAAAAAAATTAAGGAAATTAAATTAATAATTGTAAAATCTTAAAAATAAACACTGTAAATATTGATTATTATGTGTGTGTGTTTGATTATTATTGTTTATATATCTTGCTTCAAAAAATTATGCATGTTAATCATAGCACAGAGGTACTATAATATTTCTTTACCTTAAAAATTGTAACATCAAATATATGCTATTTTTGAAGACTTCTGTGAAAACTTGCGATGATTAAAATTAATTAATTTAATTAAATAATTAAAATTTAATACTTAAAGTAATCAAAATGAAATATTCAGAGCTAGAAAATACAAAAGCTTGAAAAATTTCTTACAATCATACACACACACAAAAGCCTTTTCTTTTTTAATAGAAATTAAATATTATTTTAACATACATTATTCAATGATAATATAAGTAAAATATATAAAATGATCAATCTGAAAATTCCTGGCATTAAACAAATTTTAAAATATATTTATAATTAGTAATAAATAAAAATTAGAGAAATAAAATTAAATTGTTTACCGAAATTTAAATTATTAACATACATAGAAAAGATTATTGTTCATATGTATTCCAGCATTAAATTTCTAATGAGAACACATTCAAAATTTCAAAATAGAAAAGTAAAAAATATACTCACAAATTGCCATGTTTCACTAAACTAATAAGGCTATTTACAAGTTTGAAATATAACCTAATTAAAGAAAAAATTTGCAAATTAGAATTTTGAACTATGAACATTTGAAGTAACTTTAATGCAATTTATCTTGAAAAAAATTTGAATTATTCATTAAAAATTAAGCAGATAAAATAGAATTGAAAATCATTAATGTAAGACTTAAAAATAACAGTTTGAACAAAAACAATTCATGATTAAATGCAAATAATTTGATTTGTGTCAATTCTTAGTTTAAAAAAAATGAAGCAATTAAAAAAAATATTTTTAACTTTTATCACCATTAATGATTAAATAATTTTATTAGGTTGAATACAATCCTTGACCTCATAAAAAATAACAAAATTGATAATTAACAAGATCCCTTAAAAAGAAGCATAAGCTAAGAGATAAATTATTATTTAAGAGAAAAATTGATTTATGCTGTGATAACAATTGGTGCTATTTTATAAAATAATTCACAACAATAATTCAAATGACTATACTACTTTAAAACTGGAACTTGTAAGAGATACCTTTCTCTTTTAATTAGATAGACTCAAATAAATTATTGGCGGTTTGCAATAAACAGTCTATTAAACTATGTTTATTGACTATGTTTATTGCAAATTGCCAATAATTCAATCGCCAAATATAAACATAATTAAATTAAATCTTGGAATGTGATTTGCAAGAATACAATTTATTTTTAAACAAACAAAATAATTACTATTTAAAATTTAATTATCACTTGAAGTCTAATAAACTTGCAACAAAAAACTTAACTTTCACTTTTATAGAATTATATCTAAATTTTTTGTAATAAATTTGTGTTAAATTTAATTTTAATTCTTCTGAAAAATCTTGGCATAATATGATAAAAAATTTTTTTATTAAAACAACAAAAATGAGAATACTCCCAATTTTTCTTTAATTCACAAAAAAATGGATAAAATAAAATTAAGCAAATAAAATTTCGTAGAATTTTTTTAAAAAAAATAATAGAAATAAAATATAATCAGGCTGTTCTAATCATTTAAAATATTTCATATAATATGGAAAGAATAAAAAAATTATAAAGAAAAAATAAAATAAAAAAATCACTTTAAAAAATCCACTTGACTAAAATGTTTAGGATCAATCTTTAATATGTCAAATACAACTTCTGAAGAAATTAATTAGAGAATTGTAAAAGGGGTACTTTATTTATTTTTGTATTAACATCTTTTAAGAAATAAACTAACCCCTAAAGTAATCAAATTAAAGAATATAAAACAATTATCATGGTGACTTATGGTTGTGAGACTCGGACCCTGACATTAAAAAGTACTCTTAATTTAAGAATATTTGAACATAAAATATTGAAAAGGATATATAAACCAATTCGGGTAAATAATTATGGAGATTAAGAGCTAATAGGGAAATAGAAACATCATTAAAGACAAAGATATAGTGAAATCTATTAAGACACAACCTTAATCTTAGCTCAACCATATTGAGAAGCAAGCTGATAATCATATTACAAAATTTTTAAGCTGAAAGCTTATGTGGAGCAGACGAAGGGGAAGACCAAAAAGAAAATATCTGAATGATGTGCAGATTAACTTAAAACATAACAAAAAGTAACATAGCACATTAGGACATATTTGTAAAAATAATATATTCCTGTTAATTCATTAATAACTTTCAAATATATGAAAAAATTTGCCATAAATAATTAAAATAAATTTCAAATTTTAATGTCATATTTTACACCAAGACAATAATTTAACATAGTACATATAATGCAAAAAATGAGATAAACATGATAGTTTTTGTAACAACTTCAAAAATTCTATACACAAAGCATAGCCTAATTATAGTTGAATGGAATAGAATAAAAGCCTGGAAATATTTATACAAACTTGGTTTTGAAAGTGTAATATCTTTGAATTATATAAACAAATTTCAAACAGTCACTATTTACCTTTCTTTATTATCACTGCGATAACCTAATTCTTTAGAAAATTTAAAAATTTCTTCATCTGTAAAACATGGTGAATCAGGCAGAGGATTTTGCTCCCAAAGGCACTTTGCAGATTTAATACAAGATTCAGGAATCTAAAAGGAGAAAATAATATAATTATTAATTAGTCAATGCCCATCAAACCAAATTAAATAATGGTTTATAATCATATGATTGAAACAAAATATCTTAAAATATATAAATCTCAATACAGAAGATAAACTCACCACAAGTCTTATCTGATTAGTGGTAAAATTCTTCATTATGCTTTTAGATATTGACTCTAGTAACTTGATGATTGATGGCTTCTCTGAATGTTTAGAAGAAACTAACACTGGCCATAATTCACTTAAAATTTCCCAAGACTGTACAGTTAATAAGGTATTTTGTTTACGACCTAAAACCACATGTAATGTTCCCTAAGAAAATACAAAATTTATTCATTATAGCAAAAATGTTTAATATTGAAAACGCTATATAAACAATATTCTACTTAAGATGAGATATTTTGCATTATAAAATTATGAGTAACAAAAAATTGGTACCTTTCCATCATACCCCCTTAACGGGAAAGGAAAAAAAATCAGAAATTACTGTTCTAAATATTCCTTTTTCATTGAGTATAGTTTATAAACTTAAACGCTTTAAAAATATTAAAAATAAGACATTTTATAAACTAAATATTCATTGTTTATTGGCAAAAATTATTTAAATGCCAATGTTTATGTCTAATGTAAACTGCTTAGCAATCAAATTGATGTTCAATTACGTAGGTATAATGTAATATCACTTTTCTTCAAAGAAATAAGATTAGATATTGCTGCATTTAGCTATTGTTTTACCTTTGGTGGCTTGCGACTAATGTTCCTTTTAACCAACCAAATTATCACAAAGCCATCTTTTGAATCAACTAGCTTCAGCTTTGTTTAGTATTTAGCTTGCTTAAATTTATCTTCAGTCAATTTTTGCACAAAAAAAAATTCAATTGGAATATATTTAATTTAAAATAAAATTTTAAGCCATTATAATTGTCATATCTATGTTAGATTATTTTCGCTTCAACATAAAAAAATGCTATTTCTTTAGGTTTATAAGCAAGTAAATAGTGGAAAAGTATTTTATTTAAAAAAAGTGAACAAAGATATTCTGATCAAAGATATCTCATATGCAAATCATACAATATTTGTGGAAGTAGTTAACATCAATAACTAATATAATTTACGTGAAATATACTTCATAAAAATGTTTAAATACTGAAATGTTTTTATTGTTAACTAAATACTTATAAATCAGAAAGTTATTTCTGATAAATGAACAATTTGAGAGAAAAATAATCACTTCAAACATTTTTCCTAACAATAAAATAAATAAATAAAAGATAAATCAACATAAAATTACATGAATATGTAAAATTAAGGTTGATCTATCCCATTAAATTACAATGTTGAAAAATAAATACCCAGATAATATTACCAGTTAAACTTTAATTTTTTTTATTAAAATGATTAAAAGATAAAACTTAACACCAAACATATTTTAATGTAAGATTCATAAGTCAATGCAGAATGATATTACAATTCATGTAAAAAAAATTTTTGATTCTGAATGAAAGATTTATAATTTACAAACAATTTAAACACTAAAACAAGCAGCCTGTTTCAATTCAGAACGAATTATTTTATAATAAAACAAGGCATAATTGTGCCAAAATACACATAGGCACATGCACATTTACAAATATTTTAAACAATAGTTATCTTTAATATATAGAAGCAAACCTTGAATTCTTCATGAAAATCAATAGGATCTTTTTTTAACAATTCAATGACTTCCTTAAATATGACTTTCCCTGAACAAGAATAAGTTGATAGAACACTATGCAGAGCAAGTTGAGCTGTACTACGAACCTATATATGAAATTAAGTAATACAGTTTAATTTATATGTGAACAATAATTAATTATATTTTTAATTAACTATTTAACAAAAATAAGGAGAAAGCTCCAGTTGCTGCTACTGATTTTTGGCATGAAGAGATCTGACTTTCATGACTTTCTGAGAGTTCATGACTTTTTGCTGCCTTGGATGGAGAAAAAAATGTGTCTGAGTTTTTATTAGGAATGAGTTTAAAAATGTTATTTTTTCAGTACATACTTTTATAAACATTTTGCATGGTATCAATAAACAATTTTATGTAATAAAAGAAAATTTTTATTTTGATCAAAAAGTAAAATATTCAAATATAAAGATAAATAATAGTTTTATATATAAATAAGAGCAATTTATTTAAAACAAGGCTAAGATAAAATAATTTTCTACAAGGAAAAAAATTTATCTATATTTTAATATCTAAAAATTAATCATCATTAAATATTCCATAAAAATATGGAGACACTTTCTCCCATTAAAGTAGATTTAACGATATAAAATTTAATAAATCACACATCAATCAATTCACAAGAAATTTACACTTTTATTATAATTGATAATAAAAAGTTAAAAATTCATAAAAATTAGAAAAATACACAGCAAAACTAAAATATTTTAAACAAAAACTAATTGCACAAAAACACACAAAAAACTTAATAAAAGTTACATATGTAGATTACTTTGATTTTCTTAATAGTTACAAACTGTTTTTATTTTTTAAATATAATTAAGCACATTTTAAGCCCTACCATGTTTTAATCATATAAATACATATTTTATTATTTAATAAGAAATAAGACCAAATGAAACTGGTAGCATTTAACTCATAATTTAAATGATGAACTATGATTTTGATGAACAATGGAGTAATTTTAAACCTAATAAAAATTTATGTAAGTAAATTTAATTTTTCTTAAATAAAGATAAAATGAAAAAAATATTTTTGACAACATGTAGACTTCATACTATATTAGCAATTTATGTAGAAATTTTAGGATACAAGTAAAATAAAAAGTATTGTAATCCTGTTTTTCAAAGTTATTTTATTTTTCTAGTATTGAAATTTTAAAGTGAGAATATGTTAAAAAATAACTAAAGCGTAAATTTAATGATAATAAAAGATATCAATTACAAGAGATTTATGGAGTAAGGAATTAATTTATTTGTTACTACTAGAGAAATAACATGCTTCTTAACTTATATCAATTTACAAAAAAAAGAAATCTTATTTTACGAAATATAGTAATTTTAATTATTTGTATATAATAAGAGATCACACTGATTAAGATTACATCAGGTTTTACAGCATTGAAATTATATCATTTTAATAATTTAAATTTACTTTGTTAGTTACTTTAGATATTTAATTTGGAAAAGGGTTTATTATTTTCTAAAAAAAAATTGTCATTTCAGAACAAATATCTTAAACTTTATTTAACAGTAGAGTTACTTTATATCATAGTTATTTTTTCCTATTCTATTATTATTATTTATAGTTAAAAAATTTTGTAATCAACCTGATGTAGTAAGTTTTATCAAACAAGACTCAAATGGTCTGGTCATCTGGCTATAAAGTGATTGTCGTGAGAAAAATTTATCCATGGAAAATAAGCCTTGAAGCAGATTACCAATGAGATAGATATAGACTATCTTGAAAAAGATTTAAACATTTCAAAGAGTAAGGTTTAGAAAATGGTTGCCAAAAGAAGAAATTTCTAGAGAAAGCTTCTACAGGATAGGGCCCACCAAAGGATGTTGTGTCAATGAAAAAAAAAATTTTGCAACAAGACTTGCAAAAATTATCAACTTTTTAGACAATACTTTAAATTATTTTTCTTTTCAATAATTTTATTGACTACTCTGAAATTTTTTACTGCGTTCAGAGTATTTTTTTGACTTACTTAATATAATTAAAAAATTATTTTCAACATTAAAATTAAAATGTTCATTGAATATATTTACAAAAAAAAAAAATATAGCATTATATTAAATCATTGAAATTGTAGGATTGATACTACTGATATAATAAAAAGCTTCACAAAATATTAACATAAATAAAATCCTAATTTGGCAACAAAATAATTTTAGAAATTATGGAGTAAAAATATACCAGTAATAATATATTAACCTTGTAAAATACATAAGTAATTAAACATTTCAACAATAAGAGTTAAAAGTCTTAAAATAAATAAAAATAACAAATTCTTTTTTAAAAAAAACCCTCAAACATGAATAATACAAATATTTAAAAAATATTTTTGTTCAATTAAGTTATTTTATCAATTAAAAACAAATATAACTTGGATTGAATCCTTTAATATTTACTACAGTAAACAGTGCTTAGAATATCAATATTACAAATGAAGCAACTTTACAAACAGTAAAGACATAAAAAAATCTTAAATTTTTTTAAAATGAACAATGTCTTTCATTGATTCAAATAGAAATGATGTGTGATGTCTTTAAAAATATTGAATAGATCAACAAGCATGCAAATAATCTTTATAATTGATTACAAGCTTTAAACCCTCCGATTTTACTTTACACTCCAATCATCACTCCATATCAAAATTTTTCCATTATGATTAAGAACTATATATTACAAGCAAGTGTTTAGGATAACAACTTTGAAACAAGCTTGATTTTAATTAGATTGTTTCCTCAAGGGAAGAAAGAAACAGTTAAAAAAATCTGCACTTAGAGGACAATAACCAAAAATTGGCGTTTTGTAGCAAGTTGATGCAGACTACACAGATTCATGTAAAATTTTCCAGTATTTACATCATTGAGAATGATGTTTTTTTAAGTATACTTTTAAGAAATATATACGTGAACCTAAAAGGGTGTAGTAAACTTAGCACTTGAAATGCTTCCCCCCCCTCCTGCTAAATTTAACAGAAAATATTTAAAATACTGACTCATAGAAGAAAGAACAATACTTCCATTTTTAATGTAAATCTTATTATATTTTTAAAAAAAATCAATTAGAATTCTTTGATGTCTTCTCAACAATTTCAAAGTATGAAGCTCAGCAATCACAGTTGTTTCAGGCTCAACTAAATCATTTAATACAGATAACTATTATGTGTAAGAAAGAAAACTATTTTTACTTTTCTTTGATCATTTCAAGATATAAAATCACAAAAAATTTCATATTATCATTCATTTTTTACGTTTTAGCAAATATTTTCATAACAAAATATTTTAAACCTCATGAAAATGGAAAGCTATTTTACAATATCTTCTTAGTTTTCTTGCTTACCTAACATTTTAAACATTTACATTCCGTTATAGTATATCAGGAATGGAAAATTATGTAAAATCATTAAATGTAGAATTTATTGGACATTAAATGTGGGTAGTATAAGAATAAGTGAACCGAAGATATTCCACTTAATGTTGATTTTATTATTAGCTAATTAAAATGTAGTAGTTCACATTTGCTAAGGGAAATTTACTTATCAGCTTAAAATTAGTTAAAAAATATTTATTCGCACTATGCATACACATTTTTCTACATAACTTAGGTACAATTACTACATTAATTATTTTATTTCTTAAGGTAAATACATACAATGCTTTTGAAATCTAAAATGCTTTTCAAAAATAAAATGTCAGGAGCATACTTCAGAGTAGTGACTGGTAGATAACTTCAGAAGGTCTTGCATCAATAGTGTGTGTGTCAATGTAAAATGAAATTTATATCGTTCAGAAGCTCGAAACTGTTAAATAAAAAATACACTAATTAATCACATTTCTTATCAAATATGATAAAATTTTATAATAAAATGATTTTCATTTCAAATACTTACTTCGTGTTGTAAATGCACTCTGTCAATCAACAGTGAACGGATATGCTTCTTTTCTCCATATAGCTAGATCAAACATAATTATTAGAATTAATAACAGCATTTAAGTAGTAGCTATGCATGAACTAAATGAAACATATTTTAATATTTATTCACAAAGTAAAGTTCTGATTATCATATTGTTATCAATGACATTAATGAACATAAGGAATAATGAGATTATTCATCTTTCACAAATTTATAAAATGTTTTTCTATCATTTTTCTTTTTATGCATTAAAATACTTTTTGATTACAAATTTTGAATAGCAAAGCAGATAAACTATTAGTAAACAATTGAGAATTTACTGTGTTACATTTATAACATAATAAATTCAAGAAAGATTTCACTTAATTAAATGAAATATAATTAAGTTTGCATTTAGAAACACATATTTATTGCACAAATACAAAAATAAATGACCTCCAACATAAAAGCAACAGATAAACATTTTACATTTTTATTTCAGCAACTGTTAAACATAAATTGTTTAATATCATAAGCTTATGATACAATTTTCAATTTTTGTAATTATCTATGAAACAAAAGTATAAAAGGAAATATAATGAAAGATAAACAATAACAATTAAAAAATTTTCTGCTGAATTTTGATATATTAAATATAGATGTTTAAAATCGACAGTCATCTCTAATTAGGTAAATCCAGATACAAAAATCTAAATTTTTATAAGAAATAGCATGTAATATTGTCTAAAACAATGTTATTCTAACTGCTAAAAAGTTTAAATTTTTATATCAAGTACATTTTCTTTAACAAAAAGTAAATGCAATTAATTTGTTTAGTTTTTATCTTATAAAGAATTCAAAGAATTTATGAATTATTCATTAAAATTTTTAGCATTAAAATTGCATTATCAAAACATTTTTGGGTTTTTTAATTATATTAAAAAAAGCTTAAAAAGTTAAATAAATACTTCTTTTTATTTTAACTTACTTTGTTTGCCAAAGCATTTTTAACAGCTCGGAATCCTTTAGCTCTAGCAGCGTATTCTTCTTTGCACATGCCCCAGCTAGATATTAGACCATTGTAAATCTAAAATTTAAAATATTCAGTAAAACAGTTCTCTGGAAAATTATAAAATACTAAAATCATATATTTAAAAAAATAATTTTTGTCAGTAAATAAATGATGTTTTAAAAAAGCTCATATGAAAAATTAGAATCTTTAGAATTGTTTAAACACATCATATTAAATTTAAATTCTATTCCCCTACACATTGTAAGAAACTTAATTTATGTAGAAATCTAATTATTTTCTTATGAAATAACTAGAGCTTCTATAGCAATATTACTTTAAAAGTTTATATAACAATATTCTAATTAATTACACTATTATAAATAGACAGTAAAAGATTTTTAGTTTCAATTTAGAAACAGTATTGCTTTTAATTTACAAAATTTTGTGTTATATATAAATCCTCATCATTTTTTTCCAATTGCTAATTTATAATTCTGCTACCTTTTCCCCTCAATTAGGTAACTAAATACTGTATGATACAAGAAAGATTATAATGGTTTCTTTGAGTTTTAAAATATATCATTCATCTTAAAAGATTACATTTAAAATAAAACTTTAACTTACTTTTCATTACATTATACAACAATTCAACAAAGCTATGTATACTTCAAAATAAAACTTCTGGAGTTTTGGAACAATTTTATAAATTCTTAATATAAAATCAATAAATTAAAGCCATTTCATTCATAGAAAAATATTTTATTCTAATGCATCATTTGAATTAAATTTTAAAGATCTCAATTAAAAGTTTACTTTAAAAAATTAAATAATTTAGTTTGAAATAAATTATAAAAATTTGAAGCAGCAAATAAATGTTGATAAAGAATAATTGTTAAAGAACAATTCTAGTTGGCTTTCTAATTATTAAACATTTTTAATCTTTTAAAAATATTTAAAATTGAAATATTTAATTAAAAAATATTTTAAGATAAGACAAAAAGAAACTTACTTTGATAATTAGAAAAAGGGACTTTGTTTCATCCTCACAATGTTCCAAAATGTGAGCTATTGTGAATGAAAACATTTATAGATCATACACACATTCAATTCAAACTTATAATACTTTTATTTTAGATAAAAAAAATTTAAGATAAAGTATTTTATTTGTAGTAGTAGATTTAAGATAAAGTATTTTATTTGTGCAAAATCAATATTTCTAAAATGAGAAATAATAAATTCAAATATACAAAGATGGTGTAAATTGTTTTTATATTTTATTACTTTAATATTGAAATAAACCTTTTGTATATTAGATTTAATTAAAAATCACAAAGTTTATAACATGATTGTTAAAACTAATATAAGCAACATGATAAAATTATAATATATTATACAATATATTATAATTAATCTAATATAAGCAACATGATATAATTATAATAAGTTCATATGTTATTATTTATTCAGAATTTTATTTACTCATAAATTTATTAATGAACAATAGATTTCAGGGAACTAAGCATTTTTTCACTTTCAAAAAATAGAATTTTGATCATTCTGAATAAAGCATATTTTTTGCATTTAAAAATGTATTACATTTACATATTTAAATTTACCTATGTGATTTGAATTAATAACAATAAAATGGAATCAAAAGTGCATCTGAAGCATAATTTTGATTTCATTAACAGCCATTGTCAATGACCTATTCAACTGAATGCTATTTATTGAATGAGTTCTTATACAATTCGTTTATTTTTCTTAAGTATCTGCCATTATCAATAATTGAGTGCTGAGTTTACAAATTGTGAAATGCGAGCGTTGCTTACATTCTTATTTTGCTGTTAATGTTTGATATTTTTTCAGTTTTTTTGTCATATTTACTTATATTTACCCTCCTTTCATTTATTCATTCTAAAAGATTCTTTTTTTTATAAATAATTATGCCTCTGCAAAAAATTTTGTTACAAAAGGAAACACATTCAAACCAGCATATGTTTAAAAAAAATGATGAGATGGAAGAAACAAGTTCTTTGACGGATGAAAGTATATCTGCTAGTAAACATCAAAACAAAATATTATGCACTAATATGCTATGTAAAGTGAAGAATTTTATGATAAAAATGAGGAGAATGCTGATTTAAATGTCATTATCACCAAACAAATGCTAACTAGATTAGTGAATGATACAGCAGTCTGTAAATATTATAAAACACCAAAGTCATTTGATATTAATGAACCAAAAAACAGTCATTAAGGACTTGCATCATTTATTTCAATGAATTGTAAAGCCTGTAAACAAGGAAGTGTATCAAGTACTTCTCAATTTATATGTTATGATATAAATTTAAAATTAGTCTTTGCAAGGAGGTGCATCCAAGACATTCTGTTCAGAGATTAATCTACTTCCTCCACCTAATAAATTTGAACATTTTAATGTGCTTATGGCAAATGCACTTTACATTGCCTGCAATAAATAAATGCAAAACAAAAAAAGTATTGAGGACGCTAAGTGTGCCAATGGCAACACTCAAGATATTGTAATATCACGGGTTGGTTTTTGGCAAAAAGGAGAACATTCTTCAATGAATCATGTAGTTACAGCTATTTTGATACATAATGATAATGTTATTGACAAATTGTTGGTACATAATGAAAATGTTATTAAAGAGTTGAAAGACTATTGAAATAATGCATGCAAAAATTTAATCAAAATAAAAATTGTTGAAATTAACAAATAAAATTATGATGGTTCTAGCAGTAATGTGGAAACAGAAGGTGTACTACATATTTTTAAATACTCAGAATTCACTAGAAAAGTATACTATACAAAATATCATGGAGATAGGGATTTAAAAGGATTTCAAAAAATTAATGAAATAAAAGTATATGGTGATTTTTGCATGGAAAAACTTGGGTGTATTGGTCACACTCAAAAATGGGTGAGTACAAGATTAAGAACTTCTAAAAACAAGATGAAGAATAAAAAGTTTTCAAATGGAAAAGCAATTTTCATGTATGGATGCTTTAATGATGCTGAAATACTAGTATTGCAAAAATATTATGGCTTGGCAATAAAAAATGTATCAAAGTTAGTTCATAATATGTCAAAAGCAATTTGGGCAATTAATTTTCATTAGCTTTTGACAGATAATCTTCATCATGTCTTGTGTCCTATGGATTTTGTAAAAGCAGATTTTGTGAAGCAGCTCAATACTATCAATTTCTTAATATTAATAATATTTTTATTTCATGCCTTTTTACAAATGAATTTATATATTAATGTACTTAAAACATGCAAATAATTGAAAAAGAAAATGTTTTTTTGTTTAGTACTTTGATTAACTTCTTTTTATGATATGAGTAAACAAATAACATAAATTTATGGAAGCACATAAGGAATGATCAGAATTAAATGGTTAAAAAATGAATATTTATATTTGGCTTTACAACAGTAACAGTCAAATTTTCAGCTTTACAATATGGCTAACATGTGTTAATTATTCATCAAGGCCAAATTATTTGTTTTCAACTGTAAGATGAGATTTATCTTTCAGCCTTAACATTTGTAATTAATAATAAAATTACTTTCTCTTTTATAAAATATGAATGTTTAAAACATATAAAGTATTTAACATTACATACCTAACACCTTGTGAATTATGTCATATATAAGTTTACGAACATTTTGACCTTGAAGGCTTATATCTAGAAAAAATTTAATAATTTTTTAATATGAATACAAATACTAATTATTTACACATATATAATTATTTATACAAAAGGTGTATATATTAAACAATAATTAAATATATCTTTATTTTTAGAAAATGACACACAAATAACTGTTTTTCAATTACAAATTTTATTATTGAAAAATAAATGAGGCTTAAAATTACTAAAAATAAAAAATATTTATAAGTAATCAAATTTTAATTTACTTAACCCAAGAATACATTAATTTGTAATGTTATTTATCAAACAAAACCTTGAAAATAATTATAATGAATATTTTTGTTTAAAAAACAACCATTCTAAACACCACTGTAATAGTTTTGCAAATTTATATGTTGATAAAATAATGTCATTTCCTTCCCTGATTTAAATCTGAATGAAATTATAAGGAAAATCTACACAGTTCTATTAAATATTAGAAAAGCAATGTGATTATAAATATTTTACTGAGAACAGATTCAAACAAACAGAACTTGAACAAGAAGAACAGATTCAGACAAATAAGGAAGAAGAACAGATTCAGACAAATAAGGATATAAATTTTTCCATTTTCTCATCAGAAGGCTAGCACGAACTTTTCCCTACAGATTTGAAATTAATGTGTTTGTAAAAAATAATAATAATTTGTATTGTATGTATTATTTCCTTTTTTCCCTGTAATAGTATCTACTTTATATTAGGTCTAATTTGAGCCAATTATTATTTCAAATTTTACTTCTCCATATATATAACATAAAAGTAATACTAGTTGTTTATTATTAATTATCTATCTTCAAATACAATAATACACATTTTGTTTATAATATTAATAAATGTTAAATTTTTTTAACATGAAAAGTCTTTTTTGTATGCATTTACTAGGTATAACATTTAGCCTACTCATGGGTAATCAAAGACCATTGTCAATAATTCTTTTTGTCTAAACTTAAATTCATATGCATTTTCATATTGTATTACCCACTAAAAGAATAAATTAAATCAATTAACACCCCTAACACTGTGGTATTTATGTTTAAAAGCTAAATGTTACCAACATCCTGTAATTTGTGGCACATACACTTAAGAAAATAAATGCTTCAAATTGAGTTAGATGTGCATGAAAATCTGGAAATACTGCCAGTAACACACTACACATAAAAAAACATAAATATATTTTCAATTAAGCATTGTACTGCATGATGTATATAAATAGAATGAATATTCAGACATATTTTCTTGATAAAAATTTCCATTTTGTTAATGTTCTTTATATCATAATATGAGTATATGCATACTGACTTTTAGTGAGTACATGTATGAATTTTAAAAACATAAGAATTGTCAATATTTCTCACTTGTTATTTATTTTTGAACTACATTTTTATTTTTCTGCTTCTATTTCAGAAATAAAAGAAGAAATGAAACAAGATATAGATATAATAATGCAAATTATAATTCTGCTTAATATAGCATTTAGTGCAGTCTTACATTTTTTCAAGTCATTTTCTCACATCTAACCTCTATGTTGAAGTAGCCTTCTTTCAAAATTTACATAAAGAATTATGAATTATGCAATATTATTACTAACAAAACAATCATATTTTATTCCGAACCTAAGGCTTTTGCATAGTATTTTAATATCTCTGTATAAATTGGCTTTCAAAGGGATTTTTTATTGATAGCAAACTGCATTCTCATGTTGCGTGAGAGGAAACTTGGAAAACTCCCAAGCAGCTACTTTGACAGATATGTAAGCAGAAATACAATATCCCTGTCCATTGTTTAAAGGTGTTTGGATTTGAACCCTTCACTTTTGTCTCTAAAAATGCCACTCTGCAAATAGTTCATGACGAATCCACATTTTTTTCAACATATATAATCTTTACTTTTAAAATAAAAAATTTATAGTTAAAATTGAAACATAATTTCAATATTGAATCCTTTAGATACTTCCTTCCTTCAATTAAAACACAATAATATTTTAGTCTCACAGTATACCTAAAAAAATAGGGGACATATATCCAATGATGTAAATACTTTTTTTTTTTTTTTTACTCTCAGCGATTTTGAATAGATGACAATTTAAAACAGAGGAAAAAACCACACAATTGTTTCTAGAAGCAAGAAGAGATTGGAAGCACAGAATGTTACACTGATAAATTAATTATATCATAACATTTAAACTTTACAGGGTTATTAAATTAACATAAATCATAATTTAAATTAATAATAATTATTATAATCAAAATTGCAGAATGGAATATAGCTTTGATTTTAAGTTAACCAGAGGTCAACATCTTGATATAATGCCTGTTAAGCTTTATTCATTGCAATCATTTTCAGTAAAGGATATATCAACAGAATGAGGATTCGATTTATATAGATAAAAACAGAACGTCAAAATAAGGAGAACCTGTTCAGTAAAAGGAAAATTTTTACACATTATATTAATTCTAAAATTCAATTTTAATTTTAAAAGTATCATTTACAAAAAAATGTTTATTAAACTGTATTTTAATAATTATAATAATAAATATAAGCAACTATAAAATTCTTTACTACTATTTATTTAAAATTTAAATTACTGTCTCTTTACAGATTTCATCATACATTATTTTAATGTTTTAGAATAATACAGTAATAAAAAAAGAAAATTTGAGAATTGTCAAGGAAAGCAGATTTTACCTTTAAATCCACAATTAAGTGCAAAAGGTTGAAATATTGGTAATGTGGTATCCCTCCTAGAAATTAATAAATATGAATTGAAATAAGCATCAAAATTCATATAGACTTCTAAAATGTGAACCAAATAAGCATTAAGACTTACTTACACACAATAAAAATATAATCCAAATTACAACTTTTATTTAAAATAAATTTTTAATATATATTATTTATTATTAGAAAATATAAAGAAAATGAAAAATAAAACAGAAGTAAAATCAATTATAACAATTTAAAAACTTTTTTAATAATTTAAAAAAAAACTCCTTTTCATTTAAAATAATGAAAAGTCAATAAATTTACTTTAAAATTTTTGAAAAATATAGCGATTTCAATATGGAACACATCAATATTTAATAATTTTAGACTAAAATATAACCAAATTATATTATAAAATATGTTTAAAATTTATTATTTTATGACAACTTATAAATGATAATTTTTTTTAATTTTAGTTTTATCAACATACCCTTTTGATATAATAAAATGATAAAATTTTCAAAATAATATGGTCATTAGTAAAAAGAAACAAAGATATATTTGTTTAGAAATGAAAGACTAAATGCCTTAAGAAAATAGAATAAGAAAAAATTAAAATGTAGTTTAAAAAAACATTCATAGAGACAAGAAATAAAATAAAACATTAAGACAAGTAAAAATATTAAAGCTTTTGAAGTCAAAAAAATTGATTTTTTAGATTTAAACAAGAAAAAAAGTTTAACAAAGGAAACAGCTGACAATAATTATGTATGGTAAAGTAAAATATTAAAAAAAATTTAATAAATCATAAATATAAAAATGTTATGAAATAATTGTGGATTAAAATGGATTTAAAATTGAAAAAGTAACTCACTGGCAACTAATATTAGTTTTCAACAAGGTTAAACAATGAAAATAATAAGACACAAGGACATTATGATCACCTTTTCAATAACATTGTGATTTACATAGCTTTCCGAACAGCTGCCATTCAACATGACATGAATGCCACAAGTTCTTGGTAAAAAAATGGAGACAGGTTTTAACTAAATATCTAATACAAGTTATAAATAAATATCTAAGACAGGTTATAACTAAATATCTGTGTAAAGTGAAGAAATTCTGATGTTTAAACTCTAAGCTGTCTTCCCATCTAAGCCCAAATTTGTTTTATTTGAATGTACAATTGAACCAGAACAATAATCAGATAGACTGACGCTTGTAATACAATTTAAGATAAAAGAGCTACATATGAGAATGTTCTCCAAAGAATTATGCCAACATCACCAATTGTGTATAACCTACTGTAAACACATGAAGTAATTGTTTACCTCAGAATAGTTGTTCCAGTCATTTATAACATACTTTGATGTGATCATCAATAAGAAATTCTGATTCATGAAATCAGCCAAAATGTTTTCCATTTACTCATGGTCCAGTCTTAATGTACATAACCAAGCATAGCTGATTATTTGTTCATTTTGTTTTATCCCTCAATGGTCATTTCATTAAATCATTAAAATATCTAAGCCCAAAAGAAGAAATCAAATCTATGAACTGATAAAGTCATTTGATAATGATTGAAATGGGATTTATATGATTCCTTTTTATTCACGATTTTTCCTGATGTTAGGATACCTTTTAATAAAAATAAAATACAACAAATGTTACTTTTGTCTGAAAAGTACTACAAATAAAGATTAAAACAGTATGCATAGCAGCATAAGATAAGCATTTTTTATGCCCTTCATATGGTAAGAAACTAAAGCTTAGAAGTGTATTTTTTACTTATTTTAAAGTAAACAATATATTATAATAGAACAATTTTGAATTTCATCAATATTTAAACACCTATTTTTATAAATTGGAGGTTAAAGAAATTTATAAAATACATTTTACTTAAGATTATTGTATCAAAACTTAAACATTTAAGAAAAATAAAAATAATTTAAATCAAAGAAAACTATTTTACTCTCATATCTTACACATCAAACTGTGGTTCATCCCACATTGGTAAAGAACTTGAAGCACCTTCAAGACAATACAAAATTATAAACAAAGAACGGCGAACATGGTCCCTAAAATGAAAAAGTTAGTAAAAAAATATCATTTTTAGAATAACATATCCAAAATAAAGAAATTTAAGTATTTTTCAATAAAAATTTAGAATTTCATCAAAATGTTAATATATACCTCTCTAATGATATTTCTTTATTTAACCAGCTTTTAAGCTTTTCCAGTGTAGATAAAAGAAATTTTTCAAGGAGAAATTTGGCAGCTTCAAATTCTTCATCTGATGGATAATGATATTCTAGCTCTAATTTATGAATATTACCAGAAATTCCCCAGTCCTATAAAATTAAAATTTAAGGTATCACAAATCAATAATTACATTTAATGAAATTATATTAATCACTTTGAAAATGATAAGTACAAGATTAAAAAAAAACAATAAGATAAAACATACACAGTATTTTAAAAAGTTTTATAAAATGTGAAAAAAAAATTCTGGAATAAAACAAGATTTACAGCACTTTTAAAGAAAATTGCTATAAAAAAAGCAATATTGATCATTTATTCATCTACCCACAGAAAATGAGAAAAGGTTATACATAAGTAAACTATTCACAGAATGAGGACTGAAATATACTTAAAATATGAGCATATGGATGCTCATTATCTCAGATACAAGAAAAGTAATTCAACAAGTCTTTTGAATCAGTTAACCCTTTAACGCGCGGTGGTCGCGCCATGAAACCACCAATTTTCAATATTTTTTCTTAATTCCTTTTCACGATTTTTCACTTAAATTTTATAGATTTCATATCTTTTACTTTTAAATAACACTAACGGATGACAGCACCAAATTAATTTCAGGTCGGACTCCTTCCAATATGGCGTTATTTAATGTTCATTTTTAACAACACAAAATAACGTACTTCTTTAATATAAATAATAATAAATATCAGAAATTTTTTCTTCCTATACCGTCATGTCTGTCATAAACAATATAAATGCAGCAGTAGTTTGAACTAGATACGTAAATAACTTTCCTTTTTTGAGGGAAATTCCTGGTGGTTGCACCACGTAACTACCGCGCAGCTAGAACACATGACTTACGCGAACAGCAGACTACATAAACATGGCCGGCATATTATGATTGGGAATTAGAGTGTTTAGGAGTGTGGGGAAGGGGGATTTGAATCATATGGTCATTTTACTAGTAAACGACATGTGGCTTTGAATCATAGGGTCATTTTACTTGTAAACAACATGTGGCATTTATATCCCCAGTGAACATGTGCTTTCGCTATTTCTGTTTCAGAAAGACTTTTCAGGTGCAGATTTTTCTTTGCGTTGAATGTTGCGTTTGTTCCCAGGCTAGTACGGAAATTTTTATTTAATATTATTTTGTGTGTTTTAAATTTAATGTAAATATATACATATATATATATACATATATATTTTATCAAAAATAGTATTTACGTAAAAGTTGTATTTAAATTTAAAATAACTAATAGCAATATATTTTAACTGTGTGTAAATATTTTCTTCTACTGTTCAAATTTAAAATGCGTCGCAAAGGGCTAGGAATAGCTGAGGCATTGGCTTTATTTGAAGAACTTCCTTCAGATCCAGAATCAGAAATCTCAGATGATGATAGTGACAAAGAAGAAAATGTGCCATTTACTGCTAATGATAATATTCAGGTGGAAAGTGATGAAGGATCAGATGATGAACACAATATCGATATAAATTTACCTGGTCCTTCCCAAGTAACCCAAATAAATTGGAATAGGAGACAGAAAGTGAAAAAATCGATTCCTGAATTTTCTGAGGAATATGGCCCAACAGAAGATATTACACTAATGGATGACATAAATCCTATCAATGTATTCATGTCTTTCCTTACGATTACATTCATGGAGAAGTTAGTTTTTGAAACTAACTTATATGCGACACAAAAAGGAAAACCATTCTCACCTATAGCACTTCAGGATATGATGATTTTCATTGGCATAAACATGTTCATGGGAATAAAAAAGCTCCCAAGCTACCGTGATTTTTGGTCTACCAACGAAATTCTACACGATTCATATGTGTCAAAGCAAATGGCAGTTAAGAAATTTACGTGGATGATAGGAAATTTGCATGTGAATGATAATAGCTTGATGCCAAAAAGAGAGGACAAAAATTTTGATAAACTTTATAAACTTCGTCCTCTTCTAACACACTTGTCTGATAAATTTAAAAGTTTATTTAGACCAGGAAAAAACCAGTCTATTGATGAGTCTATGATGTATAAAAAGCCACAAACCTCATGTTCCAGAACAAAAAAGATTAAAGAATGCTGAACACATGCCAATAAAATGCAAACCACAGCAGTGCGCATTTTGTAGCACAAAGGAGAAACCTCACAGAACAAGATACATGTGTGAAACTTGCAATGTTGGTTTATGCATGTATCAAAAAGATAAAAGATGCTTTGAACAGTTTCACAAGAAATAACTTTTTTCTAATTGACATTTAAAAAAAAACTGTACCTGCTAAATGAGGATTCTAAATTCAGTATCGACGTGTTTTTATAACAACAAAATTATATAAATGTTTAATTTTTCACTTTTACTACTCTTTACTTTTGTAAAATATTGTAAAAAAATAATATACTGCATTTTAAATACAAACTATATAAGAAGATTGCAATAATCATCATTTATTGAAAGCGCATACGAAACAAGGTAAGTTTTTTTCCCCTGCTAACTCAGTAAGTATCAAGGTCCTAGACGCGCGTTGGTCGCGCCTTGCGACCACCACCCACAGATAAATGGGTAGATGTAGATTTTCTTAAATTCATATATTATTTGTCTGTGGGATCATAACATTCAATTTTTAGAATTCTTTAGTTTAAAATTTTTAAAAAAATATTGCGCACGTCAAAGGGTTAAACCAAAACGATTGTTCAAAACAATAAAAATAAAAGGAACTTATTCTTATTTCACTCAAAATTAATAATCCGCAATGAAAATAAAATTCGTTTAGAATGGAAAAAGAAAATCATTATTAAAATTCTTGATGATAAAAATGTTACATTTGTAAGACATACAGAACCTGGGGCTTGAGCAGCTACCAGGCACGTTGGCAGGTGGTGAATAGCCGAATGTCCTGTAGAAATGACAGGATAGCCTTGAATATAAAATCAGAGGCCATGAACCAGCTCCCATAAACCCTGGTGTTATGCGACCTGTGCCTAGGGTTATTTGGTACCGCAGTAATGGTGTCTTAATGGAGCCTCTAGTTGCCTGGCGAACTTCTAGAGTAATTTGCCTTGCCCAGTAACTCAGGCAGTGCTGGGTGGACTGTCATATTACCTGAGCTTATTGACTGTTAGTTTATGGCTGAAAAGACAATGAAAATAACAAACCTTTCTGCATTTGCAGATGAAACCTCTGAAGTAGACCTTGCTGAAAAAGACAAGGGAACTCAGAGGCTATCTAGTAAAGGGGCAGCAATGAATCCTTCACAGGAGGTAGAAATGACCTCCAAACCATCTTCTGGTGAGAGTCAGGAAGCTATCGCTAGCATGACTGACTCTCTGACCAGAATCAAGCTTAAAAAGAGAATTTCTGGTGCTCAGAAAAGGAAGCTGGTGAAGGAATGCAAAATCGCTGAGGGGACTTGGGTTGAAAAACCCAAGGCGAGGGGCGTCCCGCCAACCGGAGGAACCAGGGCAAGGCCGGAAAGGCTGTCAAGAGAGAAGGACCTGGGGGATTTACCTACAGGGTGGCTGTCACGACAATCAAGATGGCTGTGGTTATAGAGGGTCATTCGGAAAAACGGTAAAAGAGGAACAGGCCTTCGACCTGGAACTCTTGTTAACCAAGAAAATAGGAAGGAATGAGGAGAGTTTTGCCCCAACCTTCCTATCCTGTAAACTTGAGATTGGGGCACTTATTGTCAACTGTGCAGATCTGGAGAGCTCAAAGTGGCTGGAACAGAATGTCAGTGACATAAGCTCCTGGCAGGAGCAAAAACTCTTGGTGGGTGAGGCAAGGAAACTTGTCAGAACCACCAAGATAATTGCAAAACTGCCAAAAATCTGTAGTAAACTGGAGCCTAAAGAGCTCCTGAGAAAAATCGAGGTACAGAACGGTGGGGTCACTCCAATGGAGTGGAAAGTTCTTAATATTAAGAACGACACCCATCTGGGTGGACCATTGTTCTTAGTGTGCCTGAACTAGGTGCTGCCACACTGGTGTAAGGGGATATAAGTTTCATATTGGACTTCACCAAGTGTAGGCTAAAGTACTTGACAAACCTGCTCCTGCTGATGGGGGTGAAGGTAGTTCAAGCCAACCTCCACCACAGTAGAAGGGGTACCACTAACCTCAGTAAGAAGTTTAGGATATACACCTGGCCCTGATTCAGGAACCCTGGTTGGTTAGGGGGAGAATCAGTGGCCTCAAAGGAACTAAAGGTAAGCTTATCTACTGTACCAATAGCAACGCTAGAACTTATATACTCTTACATAAAAACATTGAGGTTTTACCTTAATGTTTTTATGTAAGAACTCTGAATTCATCCTTAGGGACTTGACAGCTGTGAAAGTCAGACTCAACATAGAGGGTAGGAACAGAGAAATTGTTTTTGGCTTTAGATACCTGCCCTATGAAGAGAAGGCTCCACCTGACCATTCTCTGCACAAGCTCATGAACTTTTGCAGAGATAACAACTTACAGGTAGTCCTAGGACTAGACTGTAATGTTCACCATGTTGTCTGGGGAAGTACGGACACAAATAAAAGAGGTGAGTGCCTTTTAGACTTCATTCTAAACTACGGGTTAGATATTCTAATTGAGGGCAATGAACCAACTTTCATTACTTCCAATTGATCTGAAGTAATTGATATAACTATAGCGACAACACTGATTAGTAAAAATATCAAAAATTGGAAAGTAGATGGCACACCTTCTGGCTCAGATCATCAAAACATCCGTTTTGAAATTCACTCTAATGTGTGTTTGGATCGCATATTCAGAAACCCAGTTAGGACAGACTGGAAGAAATTCCAGGAGGAACTGATTGGATTGGTTGAGCTTGGGAACAGACCTATTAGAGACAACTATAATCTAGAAGTTACAGCAGACCTTCTGCAGAGTAGTATTATGGATTCTTATTATAACAATTGCCCTATTCGCACTAGAAGAGCTAAACTCCAATGTCCTTGGTGGAATGACTCTCTAGCAGCCGAAAGAGTAAATGTTAGAAAACTTTTTAATAAAGCCAAGAAAAATGGTGAATGGGAGAACTATAAAACGGTCCTCACTAATTATAACAAACTTGTTAGGAAAAGCAAAATTAACTCCTGGAGGTAGTTCTGTGAAGAGATAGATTCTATTTCTGAAGGAGCTAGACTCCAAAAACTCCTTAAAAGGGATGAACCTATTTTGGTTGGAACCTTAAAGGATGAGGAGGGTAATTTTGCTGCTTCCGGGAAAGAGGTTATGGAAATTATGACCGAAACCCACTTTCCAGGAGCTAGAGATATTTATAGCAACGAAGGGGAGCACTGCATTGGCTCTTAGCAAAGAGTCAATAACAATCAATGGACCATCGCTATAAATATCGTAAACTACAACATTGTTAAATAGGCAATCTTTGCCTTTAAACCTCTAAAAAGCCCAGGGCCTTATGGAATTATGCCCATCATGATCCAGAAGGCAGTGGAGGTTATCACACCAGTGCTAACTAGAATTTACAGAACTAGCTTAGCACTGGGTTACATACCAAAGATATGGCAGAAGACTAGGATTGTTTTCATTCCTAAACCTGGCAAGGACACCTATGACCAGGCCAAGTCTAACAGACCAATCAGTCTTTCTTCATTTTTCTTAAAATTATGGAGAAAATCATTGATCGGCATATTAGAGATTACTTGGGTAGTAATAGTCCCTTGCATGCTCTTCAATTTGCCTATCAATCCGGCGTATCTACTGAAACCGCTCTACATCAGCTAGTTTCCAAGATTAAAACCACTCTGGATCAAAAAGAAATTGCCTCGGCAACTTTCCTCGACATCCAAGGTGCCTTAGATAACACTTCCCATCCATCTATCCTCAATGCACTTGGAGGGGCAGGGATTAATCATACCCTGTGTACTTGGATTGAGGCCTTAATTTTGGATAGACGTATACAAATGAACATCTTCGGTGAATTATTTGAAAAAAAGACTACTAGAGGTTGTCCTCAAGGAGGTGTTCTGTCACCATTACTTTGGAACCTAGTTGTAAATAGCCTTATAAAACATCTAAATGTTAGGGGCTATTATACGCAAGGATATGCTGATGACATTGTCATCCTCATCCTTGGCAAAGATTTCGACATAACTTGTCATCTCATGCAGGATGCTCTAAGTTATGTAGGTCAATGGTGCATGGATAGGGACCTGATGGTTAATAATCAGAAAACCTACCTTGTACCTTTTACACGCAAAAAGAAACGGAAGGGATTTTTCATACCAAGACTTTTTGATGTTGAAATCAATGTGGCTTCAGAGGTGAAGTATCTGGGCATTTATTTAGGCCAGAAATTCACCTGGTATAAGCACATTGATGATAAAATTAGCCGAGCAAAGAAAAGCATTATGATTTGCAGGTGAATGCTTGGTAAAAACTGGGATTTACATCCAAAACTGATGTTATGGATGTAGACAGCTATTGTCAGGCCCATTCTCACATATGCCTGTGTGGTCTGGTGGCATAAGGTGGGACAGAAGACTGTGATTGACAGACTAGGAGGTCTACAAAGACTGGCTGCTAGCTTGGCTGAAGAAAAAGAAGAAGAAAGCATACAGAAAACTTGTTTTAAAAATATTTCTTATCAAGCAAAATGTTACAAATTTCCACCAATATTTGTGGAAAAGAGCTCTCTTTTTACCTGCTTAAAAATAACTTCAAAATTAATTATCATCAACATTCATACTATAGCCTGTTTTGTGAGCCCTGGCCTCCCAAAGTATTTCCTATCCTCCAATACCTGTAAAGGAACAGCATTTTTTTAAAGCTTGACAAATCCTCATCACAGGTGCCCCTTTATCTTTTCTTAGATTTTCCTTTAGATGTTTCACAGAAAGAGGAGTTACATTAAAATACCTTTAGATCTGTTCTTACAGCACACACTGTCAGATGACCTTTCATTTAATTCAATTTAGTTTTACTTAATTTAATAATGTTGACATATATACCAATCTTATATACTTCAAAGTTAAAATGTCACCAAAAATAGTTCGGACAACTTTCCACTTGCAGATCGTTAAAACCTTTTCCTCTATTGTCATTTAAACCTATGCCTGTAAGGTACAGGTTAAAATTATCTTATTCACATCATATGCAACCAAATTTCTCTTTACTTTATTAGATGGGATTTCAACAGCTATCTTAAAGAATTTTGCAAGAAACAAAGTACAAAAATATAATTTAAAAATTAATTTAGTAATTTAAAGATTATATTAAAAAATAAAATGAAACCAAAATTGTCAAAAGAAATTTATTTCAAATTCTGGAATAAGTTATTTTGTTGTAGCACAGTTAAGTGAGAGCTAAATACAGGTATCTAATGATGTACTTTAAAATAAAAATATATAGATAAACATTAATAATCAAATGTCAAAACCCTGATGACAAAAATGTTTTCTCAAATTGTCATTATTTCAACGGAAAAAATTACATATTCGCATGATATAAATTTAAGATACAGTTCATAAAGAAAAAAAAAATTTTTTTTAAAGAGATACATATGGAAATGTGTCATAACTTACTTCAAGGTAACGATGCATTTCATCAGGAGAATGGCGAGACCAAGGATTTGGAACGCTACCAGTATTAAGAGGATAAATGCCCAAATATGCCTTTAAAGTATGAGTAAGCAAATAGGAAGCTGCTTTGTAACCCTTTTTACAGGTCAACTGTAATGTTCGTTCCAGCACCTCTACAATGTTGTTCTGATATTTAAGTAAATGTTTTCCACTGGATCGCACAGTCTATAGAGGAAAATATGCATAATTTTTTCAAAATAAAAACTAGCTCTTTTGTAAATATATTGCAAAATAACATAATTAGATATTTATTTGATAGTCTCCAACCATTTATTTATATTTTTTATAAGTTTTTGATTTATAAAATATCATTCATAACCAAAATATTATGTAACTTTACCATGATTAAACAATTTAAAAATATGGCACAAAATAAAGAATTTAAATAAATAATTATCAAAAGTACAGTTTAAAATATTTGCAACAATAAAATTTTTTAAATTTCTTATTATTTTGTTTTTTAAATTAAAATTTTTCATAACTTAAAATTAAATATTACTTAGTTTCAAATAATACATGCACATATTTCTATCTCACGCATTCAAATCACAATGTAGCATAACAGTAAATATTTCTTTAAAAAATTAACAAATGGAAATAATTTAAACACAAAAGCACAGATAAAAGTTGAATTTTGCAATACCTCAGATAATATTAACAGACTGAATAGCAACTCATCATCAAGTTTTTCTTCTTTGACAATATCTTCTGCCTCTGTAAGTGCTAACACTAATTTTGAGAAATGAGGTATAAAAGTTTTCAATCCCAATTCTGGATTAATCTGAAAGAAAAAAATGTGCTAAAGAAAGAAATATTTATTTCTGGATATATCAGTAAAGAGTATTGTGTCAAAATCTTTTTAATTAATACAATCAGAGTTTAAAAAATGAACCCACAAAATATAAAAGTTTATTTTTATTTATTAATTAATTATTATTTCCAATGGCATGGAAGCAAACAAACACAGCTAAGAAGAACAAAAAGCCATAAACATTAAGGAGACACAAAAAGTAAAAGAAAGACCAAAGTCATTTCCCCAGAAACTCTCGTACAACAATATTTTGCAATCTCGGAGTCATGTCCATGGAAGGAAACAACAGCGATTGAGATGGTTATGATTCATGGGTTCTTTAGAATCACATTGACAATCAAGGAAGTCATAGATCCCTAGGCAATATAAGTATTATAAGCATTGTTTGGCATGATCTACTTAGAATTTAAATACTTTAAATTTAATTTTATATTCAGATTTAATGTTTTTTCAGTTACTACAAACTAAATATTTTGCACCATCTTGTACTTCTAAAACATAAATAGTCTACTAAATACAATCACTAAATTTAAACTAATTGACATATAAAAATATTTTTACCAGTTACAGGTAATTTTCTATTTGTTATACAATTTTTAAAACCAGCATATTTTCTTAAGATTTCATTATCATTTCAATGGGGAAAAAACTGGACTTAAAAAGCCTTGATAAATTTCTATATTGTTGAAATGTACAAAATAAATCAATATTTTTAAAAATAAATTTTTCATGGAGTTAACAACTTTATTTTGTATTTTTTACAAGAAAAATTGAAAATACAGAAATAACTAGTAAATCCTATGGCATAAATTAAAATTATGTAATGGAAAGTCTTTTCCATTATTAT
The DNA here is from genome assembly GCA_037975125.1 of Latrodectus hesperus. Lineage (NCBI taxonomy): Eukaryota > Metazoa > Arthropoda > Arachnida > Araneae > Theridiidae > Latrodectus > Latrodectus hesperus. Next base: position 213,043 of record CM075854.1, on the reverse strand, counting down.
TAGAATATTTTTACTATTAGAATATATTATTAGAATTACTATTAGAATATATTTGTTCGAAAATATTTGTTTGTATAATTTATGCAAATATTCTGCAACACAATCAGAAGTACAATAGAAAATTTTGTGGATAGGAGAAAATTCTTTAAAAAATTTATGAAATTGCATTCATTAATTTAAATAATAATTTAAAAATGTTATAATATTAATTTAAACCATTAGGAAAGAAAAACAATGGTTATTTAATACTATTTTAGCATATAAATTACATATTTTGAAATTTTGTTGATTAATGATGCAGAAAATTTCATGTTAACAAGTTTATTTTTAATATATAAAAATTACATTTCAATTGATGAATTATACTAATAAGCATCTTTATATCTTAAATGATGATAATATATCTTAAATGATGATCTTTATATCTTAATGTAAAAATTAATACTACTAAACAATAAATGTTGTAGCGATTTGTTTTATTTATTAGGGTGACTAAAATCAAATGATATCCCAGTGTAGCAAGACTTATTTTCAAAATAAGGCGCTATATTAAACGAATATGAGATATTACTCGAATTTGAATGACATTATAATTCAAAAAAAAGATGCATAAAGATTAATTTCAATAATTTTCTCTTTCAAATAACCTAAAATATTTAAAATAATTAAAATAATACTATTTTTGTATTTTAATAATATTTGAGATTTCAGAGTACTCTGCTGAGAATTAACATATAAGATAAATAATAAATATAGATTTTTCTAATTACCCTCTCTTTAAAATAAATTAAAGATCATTTTGAAAGGCATTGCAAAAAATATCATTCCAATAATTTATTTTTAATTACAGTATACAAAATAAACTGACAAATTTCAATCCTTTTATTTTCAAAACCAGCTTTATCACCTTAACATACTTTTTAGTTTTATATTATTATTTCTTTAATATATAAGATGAATATCAACTAATTTAAAAAACATTAAATAATATAATTTAAAATATTAAGTCATTTTTAAGTATGAAAATTTTCAGAAAAGTATTCTTCATAATTTTATTACAAATATTTTAACTTGGTTTGCAAGAAAAATTATTTATTTTCAAATATAACTATCAGAAATGAGATATACCTTAATAGGTTTGGTTTGTTGGTTGCTCTATAGTCATTTTTGACATACAAGAGCTAACCAGATCAGGACTAATAGTTTACAGTGGATTATCTCAAGCTCTAGGTTGGAATTGAATTTACAAACTCTTAAACAGAAAATTTATGTATTAAAAAATTGAAAACTGCATGTACATGAACTGTTTCTACAAAGGAAAAAAGTGCTTAGCTAAATTTTTAAAGGAATTGACAAAAGTTCTTTGATATACAAGAATAACAGCATTCTTTTCATCAAAGAGTTCAGATTCAGAAAAATAATTCCTAGAAATCCTGTGATTCAATTTTACAGAAATAATGAGACAATAAATAAAGAAGTCAATATTTTTTTTACAAGAGATAAATGTCAGAATTAGGATTTTATTCCTTTAGTAGAAAGAATTAACCTATTATTAAAAAAAGTATGAAAACCAATAATAGTTTGATTAACTTAATATATTTAGCATTAACATGAAAAAAAACTAATATTAATTAAAAAGTATACAACCATCAACACACATCTCTATAATGTATAACTTTTTAATATATATATGTATTAAAAATTCTATAAATTTCAACTTTAACAGATTCAGAGATCATACAGATTTCCAAGAATCAAATACAAAATTTACAGGAAATATAGATACATTCATGTTATTTTTTACTTATTTTAAAAATAGTTCTAAACCAAATATACATATAATTATGGATAAACAACACCTTTCAATTATATCTGTAAATAATCGAAATAAATAATAGCAAAAATTAATGAATTTATTTTTTACTTAAGTTAGAATTATATTTAATGACTACTTCAAAAACTATCAATGAATTAACAGTATAACAGAAAATAATTTATTTAATAATCAATGCTTTTTATGAAGTGGACTATACATTGTATAAAAGAAAAAGTAAATTTAGACTTTTTAAATATCTTTATAATAGATTATCAATTAATTTATCTAGTATTTTAAGATAGATATAACACACACAAACACAATCTCTTTTCAAATATAAATATACTTACTCAAAACAAATACAACTATTATATAAAGGTTCCATGATGACTTTTTTTCCAAATTATTATTTATTAAAAGCAAATTCTAAATTTTTTTTTCTGTTTACCTTCAAACTCTTTTGTAACTGGACAATTTCCTGTCCATATTCTACGCTTTTCTATTTCTATTTATTATAAATTTATCATTTAATAAATTTTGTTATTGACATAAATTAAATTTTGTTGATGATTATTTAAGCCTTCACCAAAGAGAACATATGAGTTCCTAGCATTTTAACTTTTCTTTCAATAAGTTGGAAAAATAAGGTGCAATTCAAAAAACTGTTAAAACAGCACACTTTTTTCAGCACAACTGAATTGCTTTGCAATAGCATTGTCTCGAAACATTGTTTGAAAGAGAAAACTTATACTGCTACAAGAACTACATCTGAATCAAATATTTAAAACTTTAAAGGCCCATAGAATTTCAGTCTTATAAGTTTCTCTTAAAGAAACAAATTAATATAAATTTTCAGAACGTGATTTGAGTTCACATTATTTAACAAGAACAGCAGTGCTAAAAAAATTTTTTAAATAAGTAAATGTTTTGGTAGATATAGTCTCTTTAAATAAATACACGTTTTACCCCTTTCACATGGGATTTCATTACCAATTCGTCCATATTAGAAATACAGAAGCCTTTCTTGCAAAGCAGGTGACAAGCATGTATTATCAAGAACTAATGCTCAGTTAGATTTTTATGCAATTTCATTGAAAATTTTAAAATATTAAAACAAAAAAACTTTAAAAAAATTATAATATTTTCTGAAAAAAAAATGCATCAAAATAAGTAAATTTTTTCAGGAATAATTCACAGTTTTCAAGGAGTCAAGTTAAATTTCCAGGAATTTCAAGGGCCCTTAAAATTTTTTTGACATTTAAAGAGTTTCCAGGAGTTGTCGGAACACTGTTTTAAAACTGTATAAGAAAATTTAAAATCATAATTAACATAAATTTTCAAACATCATTTTTAAACAATATATTAAAATTAAGAACTCAGTGTGAAATTTAATGCAGGCATTATTTTTTTTAACATATTATAAGAATTAATTATTATTACAAAAAATAGAAATTATAATCATTTTAATGTATTAATATATCAGATAACTATATGAGCTAGCAATTGAAAACTAAATATTGGCTAAAATTAAACTGATTACTTGTAAGTATTTGAAATGTTGCAGTGATTCCATACTAATATTTAAAGATAAACTTATGATTAATACTAAATTACACTCACTTTAGTTGCAACACGACACATATGAGCGGCAAATTTTCCAGAAACATTGATTTCTAAAATATGTGTGGTGACAAAAGTATGAAGTTTACTTAGAGCAACCTAAAAAAAAAGACATTTATTTCTAATATTTACATTAAGACTGAAAAAACATAATTATAAAGATATTATGCACATATTCTTAGAAATAAAAATTATTAGGGAAAATATTTTCTATCATAACATTAATTTTTAATATTATAATAGAAAATGTGTTTTCCAAAATAATTTCCTTTAATTAACCACAAACTCAAATTGGATTAAATCAAAAATGCATACATATTTTTAAAAATAAAATATAATTTTCATGTATATATATATAAAAAAATACAAATATAAAAATAAAAATACATAAAGAAAATAAATATAAAGAATAACAAATTAAGCAAAGTTAAAAAAATAAAATGAATTTAATTTTATTTACATAAAATCATAAAGATAAATAAGTATATATTCTTAAAGAACTGTAACTAGTTTTTTCACATATTTCAATGATTCCTTTTTTATCAAAATACTAAATAATACAAATAAAACAATTTTTCTTTGTTTAGAAATTTAATCTTATAATTTTAAGTGTGTGTGTAAATAATTTGCAATGGTAATTTTTCAGTTAAAAAATTAAAAATACTTATGAATGAACTGATATATTAACCACATTATGAGATGGACAAATAATACATGGATTGCTAGAGAATGAGCTCAATAGACAGATATGCATACTTGTATTTTAAACCAGAACAATTAATATTGATTACCAAATAGTATTCTAGGGTCCATTATATTTGAAATGAATGTTATTTTAGGATCCTAAATTTTAGGTTTTTTACCTGATTCTGATAATCTTCTCATCTGCTGGGAGAAAAAAAGAATATATCCATTAGCAGAGCTCAGTTATTTGATATTCAGGATACATATACACATACATTTCTGATAGTTTACTAAATATTGTTAATTTTTTCACTGCAGTGTAAGGTCCTTTAGAGTTTTATACCGTTTTGTCTCATGATAAATGTTGATTTGCTGGTAATATTTTTCACACCTTCTTATTAAGGAAATCCTAAATTCCAGATTATTATGGTGAGGAAGAATCATTGTCAGATGATGAATAATTCTTCTTCGTTTAACTGCATAATAAATGAACTGATTTATAATGCAAATAAAAGAGTTTATTCACTTAAATCATATTTCCCGAAACTAATAGGAATAGGAAATCATTCTTCCAGAAACTTTCATGAAGACACATAAGTCAAGCAAATCACGCAATTAATCAAATCAAACAATCATGCAACTGTATTTCAAGATTTTTCTCATTCAATCGTTATAACTTTAGAATAACTTGAATATCATTTTTAAAATTCATGGCTCAAAGTAAAAAAGAAAAGGAAAAAAAATTTATATTTTCATGTAAACCAAAGAAAATATTTATTTTAACCAACGACAGTTCACATAATGGATTTAAATGGCATTAGAATAAAATTAGAACTTGGATATTTTTGTGATTTTTTTAATGTTAGACTTTATGACATAAACTATAAATCATGCAAGATAATTCTTTTTTGCTTTTGTTCTGACCTGAAAGAACATTTAAATAATGGCATCTGTTCTGAATAGATTAATTTCTACTAAACAATGAAATTTTGATTTCAGTATCTTCTAAAAAAAAGTTGGTAATATTTTTTTAGGATTTTAATATACTTTTCATATCCATGTAATTTTTACTTTTCAGGTTGCATACATACAGAACACATAAATATTCTATTATAAGACATTTAAAAATTTTAATTAAGAAATGAAATTTTGTTTAAAAAGAAAATTTTTTCAAAAATATAATATTCTAAGTAAGTAACTAATCTTACATCATTTTTATAAGTTATTAGCAAAATTAAATAAGTTTTATAAGTAGTAACTCAATAAAACTTTATGAATATAACTATATAAATAAGTATATAAATATGTTCAAATATATTTTAGTTACCTCAAAAATAGCTGGAGAGCACTGATTAATAATGATGGCAAATGTGCTATAGAGACCTATTTCCATATAATGTTCTTCAGGATTAGTGGATTCTGTTTCTCGATCCAATCGATTATGATTATTTAAACAACTATTTTCAATCAGTGCAAAACACCTAAAGAATTTAAAAATAAACCGTAAGAAATAATAAGCCTGCAAATCATAAGAAAAATTGAATATTAAAAACACTCACAGTTAAATGTATCTTTAAATACCTATATATTAACTTGGAGCTGAATAAAATTTAGTAATTTAAAACCTATCTGTTTCTTACATCAACTATAATTATAACAAATTGCACCTTAAATTATATAATCATAAGATAATATATTTCTAAAGCAATAATAAGTATTTTAAAAAATTAGACATTTTACAAAAGTATGAATAAAATATTAAATTATGTTTTGTTTCACAACATAATATATGCAATTTAATTTAATAAATAATGCTGCACACCAGATTTTCCAGTTATTAAACAAGCATAAGAAACCTTGATAATATATGCACTAGCTTTTTTAAAGCATTTTAGTTTTTCATCACATTTATAAAATTTTGCTTACTTACAGTTATTAAAATATAATCTATGTGATTTCAAAGTTTAATTTGGTTGTAACAACTTAAAGGCAATTAATTAAACATATTGAATAATTCAATCTATCAGATGATTCAAAATAACAAACAGTTAACCAAGCTAGTTTAATTAGCTTGAAAAGAAGTAACAAACATTAAGAGGGGAAAAAAAAAAACCACAAGAAAGCATAAGAGAAAATTATTAAAGATATAGATTGAAATTTTAGGAAAAAATTATAAAAAATAACATATTTATAATATTTTTGCAATATGTAAAAATGGTAAAAAAATTTATTTCAGTTATTTCTCAAAAAACAAGTTTTGCAATGTAATGAATACTGAATCATATTTTACTCTGAAATGCACGCAAAATTAACTAACCATTCATATGTCACTGAAAAATGAGAATCAACTCTTTATTTTTCTCCTGTTTGAAAGGAGTCTAGTTTGTTGGTTCGGCTTGTTTGTCATTAACTGGTATTTTTTTATATATAACAGGGGTAATTTATATACATAACAAGACCTATAATTATTCCAAATCCGGAATGCTAACTGAATTATACTAACTGAAATTTAGTTAGGCTGACAACATAATAAAATTTTAAAAAATTTCCATGATTCTAGAAAAATTAGACCTGCATATAGACATTTTGGATTACACTTCAAATTGAGCAATTCTTACTCACTTATTCTGTTGATTTTAAAACAACAGATCTTAACCTCTTATTTTATATTTAGGATATTAAATTTATCAAAAATAAAATGTATAATGAGTATCTATTGGAACACAGAAAATAAAATTATTGCTTCCCCTATAGATGTAATGATCATTAGAATGTTTCACTTAATTTTTATTATGTGAAATAATTATTAAATAATTTGATTATTTTTTATTCATCTGTGGTAACTTTTTATGTTTCTTGGTTTATTTGTTGAAGCATCAATAGAAATAATCGACATTTCTTGATAATTTCTTCAAATAATGAAGAGAATCCATTCTTTATTAAAAGTGCTAGGGGTCCTTCACAGAATTAACTATTAAGTTCATATATAATTATGTATTTTCTTTATTAGAATGATTATAAAACCTCTGGGAAGACAGTATGTTGAAAATGTTGGAACCTTTTCTTGTTTTTAGGTACTTCGTAGAATTAGTTCATTGTAATTGCAATTATATAAATGTGATAACTGTTGAATTTGTTTCAAATTTTCTAATTAATGTATTTTGCCTAAAATCAATTTTCTTTTACAGTCATTAAATGATTGTATTCTTGATACTTTAAATTGGACTTCTTAATCATTAATTTTTGAAAGATATCAAACTGTTTTCTGCACATAATTCTAACATTTTTTAAACTTTTGCCGCATTTTAGACATGGAAAATTATCATCAAATTGATTTTTTGTATAACGTCATTTATATGGGCTCAAACATTCGATTATTTCATAAGATTCTAATAATCTTTTTCACTTTTCTCTTCATTTGGCACTATTCTCTTGAACTATTGCAAATTACATTTAAAACTGGAAATTAAGAGTTACATATTGTTATAAACTTTGGTATTTGCAAAATGGCAAACTAGACAGAAAATTTTGCATATCATCCATATATTTACTCTGATCAAAATACTCATTTAATAAGCTAACATTTTTTATGTTAATTTTGACACATAACAACTTATCAGCCATTCTTTTAAAAGCATTTTTCTTTTGAAAATCAGTGAAATAATGTTTTTCCTTTTGTATTTTAAAGAGAAATTGAATTTTTTTTTTAACAGGATATCAAGTTTCCCATATTAAAAATACTTTTGTTGAAATAAATGCACTGACAGAGCAAGGCAAATGTAGCAATCAAACATAAGTTAACAAACATGATGTTAATAAGTCCTAGGATGTCACACACCACTTCTTCTGGGGTTGTCAAAGAGGCATGTGTGAGGAGTCAGCTCTTCTGTTTTCCCTAGACCTGACAGCAAAACACACTTTCAAATCAATTAGAGATTTCGATTACAGATCTCTATTAGATAAATTTGAAATATAATAATAGAGTTTATATCCCACTATCAAAAAACACTTTGAGATGACTGAGGAAGATATATTGCTGGTTGCACAGGTTACCGATTGGGTAAAATTCTTGTCATAAAAGTTGATAGATATTTTAAATTCATCCACACACACAAAAAAAGAAAGACTAAACTAATGAGGTCATATTTAGTGGAAGTAATAGTCAATATCAATAAGCATGAAACATCTTTTAGAAACATTTGTACCTTCTACAGTATCTAACAGAGATTAATAATGCATGAAAGACTTAGATTTTTAGGACAGGAATGATTTGCACTGCAATACAAACCGTTAATTTTCCTAGAATTAATAACAATTACATAACTTACCTATCCATGAACTGAAGCACAAAATCTTCAAAAACAGCAGTAGCTAAGCAAACGTCTTGAACATTCTAAAACAAATTAAAAGAAATTTCTTATTCCAAAAACTTAATTCAAATATCTAAACTCGGAAAATTTAGAGTCTTAAATAATTTAAATAGTTTTTTAGTAAAAGCAACATACTATCAATTACTTCAATTAAATTTGCTATCCTCTATCAAAATCAAAGTTTTCATGACTAATTGAAGTTTTAAAACATTTTGTGTAAAAAAACTTCAAGCAATTCATTCATACAGCATTAAATTTTAAAAAGAAAGTACTTGTCTTCTACTTAAAAGTGTTTTCAGCGCCTTACTCTTACATTATGAAAAGCTGAAACTTGAATAAATTTTTAAGATTAAAACATTATTAAATTTTAAAAGGGAATGTCACATCTATCTCATTAGGGTAGTGATTGCCAAGCTGAATAGGGTGTTGTTCTCATTGGTAGAAGGTGGTGAGTTTGAGTAAAAAATTAACTGAAGACCCATTGCGTTTCATGATTTGCACAGATTTAACAGATTTAAAGGAATCAAATTCCAGGATTTTTTTCAGGAGTCAAGCCAAAAATTTCAAGGCGTTATTGCCATTCATGTAAAATATTTCTATTTAATTTTAGGAATTGTACTCAACCAAATATGCATTTAATTATGCATATGCAACATTTTTCAATTATATTTGTAAACAGAAATAAATTATTGTAAAAATTAATGAGAATATTTTTTATTTCATTTAAAATTATATTTAATGCATACTTCAAAAGCCATCAATGAATTTAGGACTATAAGAGGAATGTTATTTAAATAATCAATACTCTTTACGTTACTGAACTATACAGTTTATAAAATAATTGTTAATTTTAGAGTTTTTAAACACCTTAATTAGTTATACCTATATTTTAATTTACTGAGTATTTGAAAATTTATATAACAACCTTTTTTCAAATAAATGTACTTTATCAAAACAAAATAAATACTACTATTAGATAAAGTTTCCAAAATGACTTTTTTCTTAGTTATTATTAATAAGTGAATTGGATCATCATGAAGCTATTGTGGCTAAGCTGAATCTTCTTTTTAGTCAACAGTTATGAATATGATAACAATCTAATATCGATTTAGTGGTAACATTAAGAAACAATACTGAATTTTGATTTCAGACAATTTCATTGAAAACTTTAAAATATAAAAACAAAAACTCTAAAAAAATTATGATATTTTCTATTAGCCCTTGCTTTTAAACTATGAAGACTTCCACTGAGAAGCTACTGTCTAATTGGTAGAGCCCAATTTTGAGCTAAATATAGAAAAGTATACTAGTGCTCATTCACTCCAATCAGATATCAACTATATAACTTGATGTATTAAGAAACCTTTTCAATTAATATATAACTTAAAAACTAAAGTTAATTTAATAAATTTTATTCAATAGGTAGTTTTCATGCCAGTACAATTAAAGTTAGATAAAAGTTTTACTTAAAAAATTGCTTTTGAAAATAATCACAATTTGTTATCTACAATGATAAAATAAAACAAATATATGAATAATTAAACTATATAAAATTTACATAAATAAAAAAAATCCATGTACATTTATTTAGGATTTGCTTTACTTAAACTGAATCATTTTACCTGAGGTAAATTTGGGTTTTTATCAACAGCAGAAGAACAATCAATAATCAAAATCAAATTGGTTATTGTTGAAATAAACTGGAAAGTGATCTAAAAATGAATTTGTAAACGTTAAAAATTATCTCCAAACTTTAAAGTTAATAAATAAATATCAAAATATAACATTTAAACAAATATCATATTATAAAGACTTAAATTTTTGGATAATAAATCTTCCAAACATAATTCAATTTTTACTACATAACAAAAATACAAAGCTTTGCAATGGAAACAAATATAAATAACTCTCATGGCAGAATTATTTAAAATGGTAATTAAATTTCAAGTAAAATAATTTACCTTCATTTAACCGTTAGATATGACAAATGACAGAAAAAGAAAGAATGGATAAACTTCTTGAAATTCTCTGCTCTTGCAGAATGTCAAAGATTTTGCTTATATTACTTTTATGTGTTACTATAAATTCATACTAATAATAAATAGAAATAATTAGTTTTTAACACTAAGTTCTAATAATTTTTTTCAGATTGTGGTAGAACATGCACAACAATCAATAAATGAAATTAACCATAGTAAAATTTTCTCAATTGCTGTTAACTTTCTCTTTAATTTGGCTCATAAACATAAAAATAAAAAATTTAAATTCATTCAGTTTTTAAAATTGATTCAAACAAGATTCTACTGACATAGGTATATTTTTATTTCAAACAATTAAAATGAATTTTTTTATTTCTAGTATTCAACTAAAATGACAGGAAAATCAGAAGAGAAAGAACAACTCTAAAAAATATATTGTATTAAAAAAATAATGCAAAATCAAACTTTCTATGAAATAAGGAAATGTACTTATACATTGCTTTACATATTTAGAAAAATTCAAAATTTAATTTTCAAACTAATGTTAAATCAAATTAAAAATAAAATTTTAACAGTCAAATTATTTGTCAAACCATAGAAATAATTCTGTATGTTGTTGATTACTTATTATATTCCAATTTTTTACAGCATTGTAAAGTTCTTTGAAGTTTGTAAAAATTTCATAAATTTAGAGCTAATGCATTTTCTAAAAATCTAAATGACATTAGTTATTATAGTTAAAATTTGATGTATAAAAATATTAATTTGATTTTAAACTTAATTAAAAAAAATAAACAAACAGAAAAAGAAGAGATAAAAAGAAAGAAAGGAAAGGAAAAGTTAATGATAATCATCATATTTTGCCTCAACATATTTCCTTTAAGATCTTACAATGATTATTTAATAAGTTGGTTAAAAATTTAAAACAATGCAAGAAAGAGAACTCAGTTATTTAGATGATTTAAACTTCAACTGCTTTTCAAAATTTGACATAAATTAAAGTATTAAGTAAGTTTTAAAAGGAAAACATCTGAAATGAATGAAACTACCTTGTGCAACTGAGGAGTAAATTGAAGAATAAAATTTTTAATATTACAAATAGCATAAAAATAAATTTCACATTTGCTTTTGAATCATTAAAAAAACAATAAAGATTTTAAGAGGAAAATATGAAATGTATTTCATTAAATAATATAATAAAAATTTTAGCATGAACAAGTGCATAGAGTATGAAATAAAAATTATAATTAATGTTTGCAATATCAACACAATTTAATTTTTTCTATATTTACTTACAATAATATAGTGTCTAAATATTTTTTATTTTCATCAACTAATTAATAACAATTTAATAAAAACTAACTATACCAAAATAGATTACAATTTTTAATATATTTTTACGAATTAAATTTCTTACAATATTTGTGACCTAAAATTGCTTTCGTTATCTATAAAATAACTTTAAAAATCAAATGAAGTCAAAATTATGGGTTTCATTACTTATCAAATTTTTTAAAAAATAACATTCTTTTTAATATACCTGTTTTTAAAAAAACATAATTTTGGACTGTAAACATACTGCTTTTAATTAAGGAATATATGTAATGAATGTTTACCATGCATTTTTTAATATCATTAGGATCAATTCCAGGCAAAGATGCCATAAGTAATGGAATTACATGTCCTGGTCCTTCAGGAAAGTACTTATTTGGTTGAACGAGAGCGCGGCACACCGGAACAATACATTGCATAGAAGCAGTTAAACGATGAGGCTCAGTGAGAGTCTCCAATGAAGAATATAACCTGAAATTAACATGGAAATAGTTATAAATATAATTGCACCAAGAATAAAAATCAATATCATAGACCATTTAATGACAATAAGTGTATCATTCAGAAAATATTTAATATTGCTCAAAGAATAGTAATTAAAATATATTTATCTTTATAAAATTTTCATACTAATAGACTTTTTAAAAACAATTTTATATACCAAATACATTATAATAGTCAATATTTTTAAAAAGTAATTTTTAAAAAAAATTCATTTTTTAAACTTTAAAAACCAAAAGCAAATCTAAAGCATGTATAAAAGTTTGAAAAATCAAATAAAGTATAAAATTAATAAATGACAGTTTAAATTTTGATGACTCCATATTAATAAAAACTCTGAATCCTTGCTTGTTTGCTTTAGAACAGGGCTTCTTAAACTATGGGTCGCGACCCCATTTGGGGTCGCGTAGCAAAATTCTGGGGTCGCGAGAGATATAAAAATACAATTTAACAGAAAATGTTTTTTAACTTGTAAAATTATTGTTATAAAGATAAAATAACAATTATCGTAGATAAATAAATCATAAAATCTTCTAGTTCGGAAAGATTGTTTGTACCTGCATTTCTATTAAGAGTATTATAATACTCTTAATAGAAATGCAGGTACAAACCGAAAAACCGAAATGATCCTGAAAATATTACGAATAAAACGAATTCTAAACTTATATATTTTTATATGTATGTATACTGTTACCTAATAAATAAATCATCAAAAAATATTAATTTATTTTTCTTTTATATTTGTATGGGGTCGTCAAGAAACTCGCAATCATAAATGGGGTCGTGAATTACAAAAGTTTAAGAAGCCCTGCTTTAGAATAATACTTTTTAACGAATACATAACACTCAAATAATAAACATATATGAAAAATAATACTTAAAATATTAATGGATATTTTCAATTACCTTCATATTTGAATTGTTTTTAGAAATATGCATAGAAAAATATTCTAATCTTTAAATAACCTTTAACATTGAAAAATTTGAAAACATGGTTTCGTCTTTAAATATATAAAATTATTTTATACAGTCACATTTAATAGTTACATCTTAATCATATGAATTTTTACAGCATCAGAAACTTATAATAGAAAATTTTTAATAAGATGCTTTTTTGAACAACTAGCATTCAAATGCATTCTGTTAAAAAATTCATATAAATATTTGTTAACAACTCCAAACATTTTCAATAGTTGAAATAATTTTTAAACATGTAGATTTTAATGATAGCAAACAGCTATCATTAAAATATACATTAATATTAATCTTAAAAAATATACATTTAAATATTTATTCTATAGAGATTAATATTTCAATGTTATAATTATTATTAAAATATATATCTCTGTAGAAATAAGCGATTACTTTAAAAGTTAAAATTATGGACAGTAGCTTCTAGAAGTCCCAATTACATAAAACACCATGAAAAATGTATTTAAAAAGATTCAGAGGACAATAATAAGGAATAACTTTAGTAAACAATAAAAAATATGGTAATCTTAGTCAAATATATATTCATATTGCAAATAAACTCACTAAATACTTTTAAATTAATGAATGTTGCAAGAAATTATACAATTATTCATAAACACACAATGCACAACTTATAACAATTTTGTAATTTGTAGCAATATTTTTACAACATATTATAAAATAATTAGCAAATTAGAGCACCAATATTTTTTCTGAATTACTCCTTCCATCTAATAATTGAAATTGAAAACCGCTACATACATTAATAACAAAAGCAAAATGTAAATGTGCATTTATTGCAAAATATAGAAATTCTTGAGTAAGCTTTTTCTTTACTAAAATTAAAAATAAAAAACAGTTAAATAATATTAAATAGTTAAATAGCATAAAAAATAGTTAATAGTTACATTGTTTCTCTGTTAAAAAAAATGGTATGGGTATTAAAATTTAGCAACAAAAGTAAATTTTGAACAAGTCAAAACAATGAGACATACTTAAGAAACTTAACAACTGACAACTGAAAAATTATAAATAAACAAGTAAATAGTGAATATTTTTAAAACCTAATACATGTAACTGTTACCTTTCTAATAACGGTGGAATAACTAATTCAGGACGAAGAGCACCAAGATGTTGAACTGCCACAGCTGAATCAATACAACCACGTTTACTGAACATTGATAATAGAACTGACGGAACCATGCTTTTGACAAATTCCGTGATATCTTCATTCGTTAACTTAGCATGATCGGGGATTTGAATTCTCCAACAAGACTTATTGTGTTTTTCTCTGAGTAAAAAGAAAGATATGAATTTCTCAATAAACAATTTTACTTTAGCATATGCTCTAATATTTTTATTTTAAATAAAATATGTGGATGATTTAATTTCAATAACTAGAACAAGAAATAAACATCAAGTTTGATATTTGTACTTTAGTTTTACATTTCTTATTTATAAATTTAAAATTTGACAACCAATTATATGTGGGGTTATAAGCAATATAACTTATACCAATTCTCATAACGCTTTATAACATGTTTTATTAATAAACAAGCAATATTTTATTTACCGGTGATAGCGCTTAGTCACAGCTAAGGGAAGTCTCTGTAATAGCTTCTGTATTTTTACCTAAAAGCATAAAAATTAAGAAAATAAATGGAATGACTTTAAAATAATATGCAACATTTTACATATAAGGTAATAATTAATAAAAATTTATGCACATAATACAATGCAATTATTCAGCAAATGAATATAAAGTTATTTCGCTCAAAAAGATATTTTGAGAAAATATTTTTAGATTGGTGACAAAAACAATTTATTTACCAGCCATTTTCCAAGATTGGATGGATGATAGAAAGACTCCAAAGCTTTAAAGAGACGAGTGATGTGAAGCTGACAACTATTGCCCATCCCCTAAAAGGAAAATTAAAACTATGCAAAAATGTAAACTAATTAAAAATATGTAAAGATAATTTAAATATTAACAAAAAATATGTATTTTAAAACAATGGTTTTTTAATGTTTCACCTGTTTGAAAAATAATATAACAATGAAATACACTATTTCATTGTTATATTATTTAATACTCATAAATAAATCTCACGGTTTTACCATCATTGAGATGGTAATTTAAACTAAAATGAAAACTTTAGCTACAATAATAGAATAAAATGGCAATTAAGCACTATATGAAAATAAAATATAAAAATTTAAAATATTTCTAATTTAAAATAAGCAAATTTTTTATAAAAATTTATTATGGACATGTTTTAAAATTAGTTTATTTATAACTTCACTTGCATAAAAACAGAATCATTATACCAGATTAAATATTAAAACTGAAATACAGCTTCATTGAGAGAAAATTTCTAATTAGAGAAAAATGTCTAAAATTGTCAGAATATTAAAAAATTACCACAAACTAAAACAAATTATATTTGAAACCATTACAAGGAAAACAATAAAAGCAGACGAAGACAATTTACATACATAAAGAAAACAGTCACTGTTAACTAACTGATACATTAACAAATGAAACATAATTTAATTATTTATTCTACAATATAACATTAATATGCTATAACACGTAAATAGTATAATCATTTCATTGCTAGGCTTAAAGAGCATTGCCCAAAGAAAGTCATTGTTGACCAGAAACTTCTTGAAATAATGATTTGCCAGACTATAAGAATATCACAATTGGAACTTAAAATGGTGGAGCACTAAGAATACCTTGGATCAATACCACATTCACATTAGAAGTGAATAAGTTAGTATTTTGGAAAATTGAATACATTTATAAAAATTTTCTTATAGATAATAAAAAAATGAATTTTTAGAATATTTTTAATCAATAGGACCTAATATATTGGACACTCTCACAAGAGATGTCCCATGTATTAGACTTCTACTAAAGTCTAATACATGGATATATACTAAACTTTTACTAAAGCCTAGCCCTTCTTCTTTCTGCATTGTTGGATTTTCCCTATGATTTCATACTTGTAAGAACAATCTACTCTATCCCACAATTTTCAAATTATGACTAAATAATTAGAAAAATACACATGAAGCATAAACATGATTTTCTGCGTACAAATCTTAAAACATTAAATACACTTAGGAATATCATTGACAGTATTTATATTCTTTTATAAAATCCCAGAACAATTCATAAAAATTATTCATACTTTCCTTTTCTCCATTGAAAGATACATAAAGAGCCTGTATAAAAATATATATAAGCATTTTTGGTATATTTATAATGAGGTGCAATATTCTGACAATTAATAACAAAGAGTGTTATGTGACATTAGATAAAGCCATGAAATTAACTGCTCTCTTGCATATATATCATATAAACAAAACTTTTCATGAATAACAAAATGCAATAAACACTCAATATATGAAACAGTCCCTGGGAATACTATTCGTCTTTATTTGGAAAAATATTTCAAATTACCACATTTTCCTGTATATAATCCAAAATGGCGTGTTATTCGCAAGCTCCTTTTTCGAAGCAAAAGAAATAAAGTGTTGCATAATCTGCATTGGAACCTTATGCTGCTGTTAATTTGGTGCAAAATAAAATAAAAATTAAGCATTATGATTAAAAATATAATAAATTCTACAGAAAAAATATTCACAATGATAAAGATCTGTTTGAATCTACCTCAAAGCAAAGTGCAATTAACAGAGATGAAAGCACGACATCGATCAGTATCAGAGAAGATTCTAGTAAAACTTGTTGATTTTTAGATTTTAATACCTTTTATAACAAGGTTAGACATATTTTAAAAATAAACTATATTTGTTTTGTTAATAGTTGAATGAAAGAAATGGATTATTTTCTAACTGCGCATGGAACATTTTTTCTTTTGTGCCATGTATGGTTTGTTTTTCACCTTACATTACACGTTTGTTGTCATTTTTTTCATTTGCTTTCCCTATAGCTTTCAGCTTAAAATTTGCTCTGTAAATTCATAATTTTCACTTCACTATGATGATATATGAATTTGAATACTCTCAGAGCGAAACAGTTCAGGTCAAGACAGAATGCGAAATGACATTAGTGAATTGCAACTTTAATATTGTTCAGAGGAACTGAATTTGTTCTTGATCGTAATTGGACAATGCTGATTATTGTTAAAATCAGTCAATCGAATTGTGGTGCTATCTGTTATTTATTTTATGAAATGTAAAAGACTTTTACTGTAAGCTTTTCTGATGAAAAATATTTTTTTATCAGATTATTTATGTCAGCATATAATATGCACAACGAAATTTGTAATTTTTTTTAACACATAACCTGCAGATTATATAGATTGGAAAATAGAGTAATTCAATTTTGCATTTCTCTTAAAAATATTTTCATATGTAATTTTAAAATTCAAGTAATTTAAAAAACATATTTCTAATTCAAAATATATATCTAGGACAAATGGAAGCAATATATAAATGTTGTGATTAATAATTTTTAAAGAATTTCTCCACATATCATATTCCAGATTTTACAAGACTTGTCTACAATTTAGAAATATTTCTGACATGCTATTTCAACAGACTATTCAAATCTTTTAGAACAAATGAGTTAGTACAATTTATCCTCTCATAACAAATCTTAACAAAACTATATAAGAATATTTGTAATTAGAATAACACATTTATTTATGAATATAATTAATTAAAATCATGAATATTATCCAATAGAAAAAAATTATGGTAATCATGAATATCAATGTATATATCTCACCAGCATATATGCAATTAAAATAGAAATAGATGCAGAATCAAAAGCAGAAGACACTCTATAAACTTGCATTCTGGTATTTCTTCCAGGTAGATTGAAACTACGTAAAAGTCTAGTGAAAATCTAAAAAGAAAAATATGCCATTTAATAATAAAATAACAAAGATTACTAATTCTATTTAACTTGATGGGAATTTTGTCTCAGCAACTATACTGCCATATGAAAACATAAAGCATAATTTCTTAACCTGTCCCCAAGGTTATAATATTTGTGACTTTCACAGAAACAATAAAAAAATAGTCTTAAAAGTTTCCAAGATGAATTTACACTTCCCTCTGAGTTTTTAGAAGTATTTCTCAGTGACAGGATGAGCATCACACATCAAAACACATAAAATAACAATCAGATCCAATATAATATTAAATCTCATATTTCCTAAATACTGATAAAAAAAATAACTAAGAATTATGAAGATGACACTGGATATAAACATATTTTAAAGGACTTTCTTCAAGTAATTGTAAAGATTTTTTTATTTTTATTTGCTAGAATTCCATTTTGAATTCAAATATCTTAACTCCAGATGGCAATCACTACATAAAAGAATGTTTTGGTCTGGAATTCTTTGACAATATTTTCTATATAGAGAAATTATTTTGTTTACAAGTTACTTTTCTAATTAAATTTTTAATGCATAGAAATTCTTTGCTTATTATATTTTTTTTAATTCAAACTTTTGTTCCATCAATATTTATATTAAAGTAGCTTCCTCAGGACTTTCTCAAGTTAGATAAAACTATGAGGCACAAGGCACACATACTTGGAGAATCAAGCATGCCTCTTGCAACGAAAAACAAAGTAGAACACAATTTACACAAATATTGCATTGTTAAATATGTATTATTAGTTTTGGTATCCCACTGAGATGAAAGTATATTGTAACATTAATTAGTTATTTAGAAAACATTACTAAAGATAAAGTTATGATCTACCATCATAATTTCAAAAATAAATTTCTCATAAGAAAATGGAAAATTATACTTGACAGAGACGATAAACAGTAATGCATTAGTATTTATAAAAGAAGCAAATATTGTGAATAATTTTAAGAAATCTACCTTACCATAGGAATATATGGCTCCCAGTCAATATATCCAACATTGTCCTTTGCTAAACGAGCCAACAAATTTACTACAGCCTGAAATATTTTAATCATAATGATTTAGAAAATTTCTAATTTAAAAAAGTTTTATTTTACAAAATATAAATATCTTTAAAAATATACACTTTAAAAAATAACAAAATAATTTAAATAATAAAATTAATAGAATAAAGGTAATTTTAATTTAATACATACAATTCATAAATAGAGAAATGTATAAAAGTAAAGTATTACTCACTTTAATTTTGAAGTGAAAATTTAAAACTGACAACATTATTCTAATGTAAAAAATTTAAATTATGATGAAAAGTAATTGAAATCAACTTCAACAATTGTTATTTCAATACATGAAAACTTAAACAATACTGCATTTAAATAGAAACAATCACTAACATTGCTCAATGATGAACAGCAAGTATTTAAACTAAACAGCCCAGTCACATTAATGTAGCCACCACATACTTTCCATCTTGAAGTTAAGTAACCAATCACAGGAGGCAGGTTGTTGTTGTTGTACCAGCATGCTTCCTAGTACATAACTTTGAAGCAGAAAACAGGTAGCAACACAATGCAATTGAGCACATATAAAGTATGTGTGAGGGCTTCAGAAAATATTGCAATCATTGATGTAATTAAGAAAAGAAGCAAATTACTTGATATCCAAAAGAGTAAGATCATTGGTGTTCAGGCGAAGGGTGGAAGCGTTTTCAAAAAGGATAAATTTGTGAACTGTTCGCTTGTTACCATGGTAAAAGTATACCATGCATGGCAAAATGGGACAGTCCAAAATCGTTGACATGATCCATTGATGAGAGAAATGAACAATGACTGAAGAGATGCTTTCAGGTGAACAAACTTGCTACTTTTGAGCAACTGTCTACCCAGATGCGAATCAAGAAGCTACCAAGTGTCCCCAAAACTACTGTTCAGCGAACATTACTGCGTCTGAGCCTCTGAAGCAGATGCCAGGTTATGTTGATTGCTATTCATCGACAATGAAGGCTAAAGTTTGCAAGCTAGTACCCCAACTGGGAGTCCACCGAGTGATGACAGGTAGCATTTTTTGATGAATCACATTTTATGCTCTATCAGACAGATGAACACTGGCATGTATAACGTAAAACTTCTGAAAGCAAACACCTTTCAACTTATGGGCAGCAAGATAATGAGAGGTGTTATAAAGTTGGCAGTGTATGTGCATGACTCGAAGATTACCAGGATGAGTTTATCATTCTACCCTGGTCAGTAAATTCACTAGACTTAAACCCAATAGAGACTCTGTGAGACCATCTCAATTGGGTTATTCTAGGCATCCTCACGAGCATTATCTAGAACAGCTGGCCACAGCACTGTAATCGGCATGGCTCAATATCCCAGTGAACACCTTCTCAGGAGAGAAACCTAATTGACTCTCTTCTTTTATACCTACAGCAGACCACTCTGGAAAAGGTGGTTATTCTGGCTTTTGACAGGTGGTCACTTTAATGTGACTGGATTACATATATAAGGATTAAATTATTTAAATTAAATTAGCCTAGAACCCATATTCTATTAAATTTTTATGAAAATTTTATAACAATAAAATTAAATTGATTTAATCTTCTTAATTGGAGCAATCAACAAATATTTCAAAAAATTTTTAAAAGTATTCATTATCAGAATAGACTCCCTTCATACAATAATTTTCAAATCTCATAAGTTGATTGTTGCTCTATATGTGGAGACACTTTATTAAAAAAAGTAAATCACACAATTTACTCGAAAAATATAGGAAATTGCTTTTTTAAGTTAAAAAATAAGCATTATTTATGAAAATTGAATTTACAGAAATATAAAGTTTATAATCTTTACTAAAACTATTAATTAGTAGGTTTGGTAGAACATTAAAAATACTTTTCTTAGTTACAAAGAATTTCAAATAGCATATTGACATTTATAGGAAAATATGATTTTCTGGATTATTTATATGTATATGATAAATGAGTTATGAATAGGTTAGTAATTTGAACAAATTTTGCAATATTGAATGATTTCATGATTTAGAACAAAATGAAGGAAAAAAATCAAATATGAAACAAGAAAAAGGACACTATGCTGGATTGTTACTAAAAAAAATGGCTAAATTGATTTTGTACTATTCGTTATTATTGATTTCCTACACAATAAAACACTGAATGTTTTGTTTTAAATCAGTAAATATAGTAATTAAAAGCAAATTATGCAAAAAATACTATTCTCTGGTTTAATGTTTTCTAAATGGTAAGACTATATACTATATATTTTAAAACTGTTATCATTGTTCAATCAATCAAATGCAAATGTTGTAAAAATATTATTCACATAATTCATTGTTAATTTATTTTCAATATTTTATTATTACAATATATTAAATAGATTTCTTACATGCATTTAGCTATGGCCTGGTTGGTTTGGGTGTCGTTCTAATTATCAAAAGGTAGAGAGTTCAAATCCCAGCCGACCAAAGATTTTAGCATAGAAAGACATTAGCTAAACTAAAGTGTCCCTCCAACTATATTTCAGCTAACGTTATTGCATCTGGGCCTCTGTAGCAGACATCTGGCTCATGTACTCGTGCATCTATGCTGTTTATCGATGACGAAGGCTGGAATTTACATGTGAAACTGCCATTGGACATCCACTGAGTAGAGACAGATAGTGTTTTCCGAGGAATTTATGTTCAATCGGACAGATGGATGCTGGCCTATACGACATGACACTTTCAGGGCCATGGTGGACTGGTTGGTAAGGTCGTCGTTCTCATTATCGGAAGGTAGTTAGCTGAAATCTCGATCAATCGAGGATCAACCATGTTCTCTAATGGCGGCTGGGGCACGTAGAAACTGGGCATGGTTGCTATGTCCTCCAGGTGAAATAATACCTCTGAGGGTGAAAGGCGAAGTATTGAGAGTCATCTGCTTGATTCTGCTTCAAAATTATGAGCACTCCACCTAGCTGCTTCTATCTAATTGGTAGAGCTCAACTCAGGGTTGAGTTAAGGAAACATGCTGGTGCAACACACATTTAGCTCGATTTGCTTTTAAGATAATGAGTTTATATTTTTTAATTATTTTATTGAGCCTATTTAAATTTTAAAAAATTATATTGAGTTGAGAAACAGTGAACAGTACTTTATTATTTGTATTTAAGTTTTCTAAATGAATCTCATAAGAAAATAATTTTACATTTCATAGAATATTTTTTTACCAATATTTGAGTGTAAATTTGAAATTAATAATAAAAATTCTTAAATAGTAATATCAAAAACTAAGTAAGTAATATCAAAATTAGGTACTGTTTAGATACTTACACCTTCCCAGGCTGGAATATTGTGATAGTTTTCCCAAATTTCCATAAGTTTAGGAAACCATAATCTAAATGAGTAATCAAATATTTCAAATTAAATTAGAAAAGAATATCAGGAATTACTTATTTACATAATTTTACAAGAAATTGTTAAAATATTGAATTTATGCGAAGTTAAATAAAAAAGAAAGTTAAAGCATTAAGCCTCAAAAAAATTAGAAATTAAAAACCAAACAGTATTAAATGTCATAAACATTTTAAACAACAATAAGCATAATTTTACTTCCAACTAAAATAACATTTTTTGCATGATCCACATTGAAATTTCATCAATGTTTTATCATTTTAATTTTGATACTATTCCTTAAACATTTTTTTATACCTTACATGAATAGTTTTATAAAAATTTAGCCGTCAAAGAATTATAATATGGATATTTTATCAAACATATTAACAAATTATGATTTTTAGAAACTAAAAGATAAAATATACTGCAACACTATTTTCATTATACATAAAAATAATATTTTCATTACAAGAAAATCTTTCAAATATTATTTACACATGCAAAGAATTTAAAATGATTCTTTTCTATATTTTTAATTCCATTAAAAAATGAAGGGGAAATATTTCAGAGAATGAAAAGAAAGATAAAAATTCTAAAGCTTATATATTTTCTAGATTTTAGCATTTTAAAGATTTACATATTTTTGGACTTAACTGGTTTATTATCTCATTCACTTTATGCATACAAAATCATTTGAAAAATACCAATGGATTAAAGTGAATTTTAACTACTAAAACAGCCACATAAAAAAAAAGAATTGCATCCATAAACAGTTTAACTGGAGGTCAGTATGAAAACCATTCAACTACCAGTTCAACTATTCTCTATACTTCACCGAAACAAATTGAAAATCCAAAATTTCAAATTGACATATGAAGATAGATGCTAATGAATGAGGATGCATGGCAAATATTTTGTACAAAGAAGTTGTAATAATTAACCACACAACTTAAAATGAATCACTTAATTTTTAATAAAAAATACAATTTTAAATGAAACACATTTGCAATGTAACAATACAGATTTAAGTTTTTAAATAAATAATGCTTAAATCAATTATTAAAAAAAAATAAATCTGTTAATGCAGAACTATGCCTAAATGTTTTTAGTATGCAAGACATCTAAAATTTACTTTCAAATAATGAAGAAACCTTTACAATTAAAAGCCAAATGTATATATAATTCAATGCTTTTCACGCGGCCCAACTTGTCTAGTGGTCAACGTGCCTGACTGCAGATAAGGTGGTCTTGGGTTCGAATCTCGGTTCTGGCATGGATGTACTTTCTCTCTCTATCTATCCTGTCTTTGTCCTTTCCTTGTATGAATGAGGTGTGAATGGTTGCCTACCCTATAAACGGGTACCTATTGCACGTGTGTAGAGCAAAGTCGTACTCTCACCTTCATGGTGCTCTGATTAAAACGAAAGACGCTCTCAATTGACTTAAATTCGCATAGCCAAGGCATAGCGAGCTTGGCTTGTCCAAGTGTCATTAGTAACAACAACAACGCTTTTCATACTCAATTCCATGAATACATAACTACTCAGTTTCTTAGAATCTATATTCATTGGCACAAATACTCCCTAACATAAAACATTTTTAAATTTGAGAAATGTCAGTTACAGAAGAAGTTAATTTTTGACATTTAACTAAAATGATATAATTTACAATAGAAATAGAAGCATTTAAGTGATGAATTTATACATGGTCACATTTATACTTTGGAAATAAATATAAATGAAAAATATGGAACAAAAAAGTATAGTAAAGGCATCAACAGCAGATAAGATATAAAACAATTAGGATTGTTAAAAAATATTACAAATAAACAAATTCCTTATTTTGCAATAACTATAACAGTAAACTTTATAGCATTATAATTTTTAAAGGTCAGTAAAATTTTAAAGCAAAAAATTTTTTAAAAATTTTTAAGAGAAAGGACAAATAGTTGTAGTTTCAACTAATTTTGTATTGAGCATGTTAATGGATAAAAAAATAATAATGATTTGTATACATGTTTCTCACAAAACAACTTATTTTTTAATGTAAATTTATATAAAAACAATTATTCAAAGAAATATGAAAATAAAAAATGCATTAGACATTAAGAAAAGAGATACATCAAAACCAGGGAAAGTAATCAATTAATTTCAGTTAAAATTAGAAAGTTTTCTTTTGAAATTTATATTTAAAAACAAAAAAAAAAGGTTTAGTATCGCTATATCTTAACCTAATTTTCAACTACATGAACAAAACATGTATTATATTTTAGCAATGAGAAGTAATGTTCAAATTAAAATAGTAAGGTTGTAATATTTAATAACAAGTTAGCAAAATAATCATTACTTTGGGTGAAAAAACACAATACTTTATACAATATTTTATGAGGAAATTCTTTAAATTATACAAATTATAATCATAAAAATAATTCCAAAAAAAATCCAAATTTCTTTTAACTTACTTAAAGCCTCTATCGTGATCTTTAGGAGGTATAGTAGTGCATAAAAAAAGTTCTAAATTAGCCATTGCTTGTGAAATTTCAGTATCAAATGGACACATATGTGGCCAAAATTCATCAAGGACTTCTTGAACAGATTCTACTGGAAAGTACCTGAAAATTTATATGAAAGAGGTACTTTAACAGTAACTATCAATAATTTTATAATCCTATAACCTAAATTTCAATTTCAAAATCTGATTGTATGATACCATTTTAAGAAAATTACATACAACAAAATAGGTAATGATTACAATTAGAATAGTATCTGTAACTCCAATAATAATTTACAATTTAAAAGTTTAAATAAAATGAGAGTTTTTTATAAAAACTTAACTTTTATTAAACAGCTTTACACAAAATCAATTTAATTAATTCAAATCTTAATTACATATATTTTAGTATCTTAATCAATAAGTACCAGAGAACTCTTTTGTAAAAAGTTTATTTGATAAAATTAAAGACACTGTTGAATAACAATCATCTTATATTTCATTAACAGGTTTAGGAATAACATCAATTAAGCCATTAGGTTATTTTATCGAAGAAATCAAAATTGATTATTCAACTTAGAATAAATATTTTTGTCCTAAATGAGGACTCTAAGTTTTGATTTAATTGTGGGAACTGACATCATTAACCAAGGTACTTTAATAATTTCAACTAATGGAGTATAATTTATACTAACAATAGCAAACAGATTTCTTAATTAATTTGATAAATCTTAACGATAAATTATAAATTGATATAAGTCATGTTAAGAATAAATCATTATGTTCTGAAATACATTCGATAATAAAAAATTATGCTCTTAATAGAATTCAAACTGTTTATGATAAAATAAAAGTTAATTTAACAGAAGAAAACCAAATTGTTCTTCCCCCTAACAACAGCTACCTGTTGAGATAAAATAGATGAAGCTCATATTGAAAAGTGCTTAGCTAAGGAAATAATTCATAATAGTTCTTCCAATTTTTCTTCACCTGTAGTATTAGTTAAGAAAAAAGATAATTTGACTAGACTTGCATTGATTACAGGCGACTTATTAAGAAAGCAGTTCACGAATATTTTCCTTTCCCATTTATTGATGACATAACAGATAAATTACATCATTCTGTAGTATTAACAACTTTGGATTTCAAAAATGACTTCTTTCACATTGACATTGAGAAAATTTCTCGATATATTTCTTTCATTACATATGATGATCAACATAAATTTATATGCCCGTTTGGCTTGACTTATTCTCCGAGTAGTTTTCAAAAATACATCTATAATGTGCTTTGGCAATTATTAAAAAGAGTTGTTGTAAGAATTTATACAGATGACTTAATTTTCCAGAAGAAATGGAAATAAAGGTGTTAAAAAATTAAAAAAATTTTTACAAATCGCATCAGAGTATGGACTAGAATTGAATTTAATGAAACATAATTTTTTGACATGAAATAGAAATGAATGACAACATGAAATAGAATTTTTATTCTACAAAATAATAAATGGTTATAAAATAATAAGTAGTAATTTACATAATTCAACATTTAAATTAAAGCTATAATTGATTTTCCTGAACCAAAAAATACAAACACATTCAAAATATTTTAGGATAAACTGGTTATTTTCATATGCTTATTAAGAATTATTTCTTTATTGTTAAAAGTTAAAGATTTGTTGATAAAGAGTCTAAATTTAAATTGGTGAAAGAGAAAAACAATTCTTTTAATGGACTGAAACATATTTTATCCACAGAACCTGTTCTTACAAATTTTCACTTTCAAAGTGAAGCCGAAATACACCATTGATGGATATTGAGCCACTTTTATTCAAAAATCTTTAGTATATAATTAATTCCACCCTGTTCACTATATAAGTAAGAAGACAACAAAAGCTAAACATAAATATTCAAATTATGAGCTAGAAACCATGGCTATTATAGAAACTTTAAAAAGATTAGGATTTGTGATGGGATTTCCTTTTAAAATAGTTATTGACTGTAATGCTTTTGCTAAGACAAAAAAGATTTATGTACAAAAATAGCTAGATGGACTATTATGTTATTTGACTTTGTCTATTGAACACATAAAAGGCTCTAGCATGAGACATGCTGAAGCTTTAAGTAGAATTCCTTCTTGCCAGATAACTTATAAGATAGTTAAACACTAAAATTAATCGATGCTCAAAACCCAAGTGAACACATTAAAGAAATTAAGGAAATATTAAAACAAAATCTTCATAATGAATATTTACTGAAAAATGATGTTCTTTATAAATATGTTAATTGTAATAAACAGTTAATAATCCCAGAAAATATGCAAATTAATATAATTAAATTTGCACATGAAAAAGATCATTTTGCAATTAAAAAAACAGAAGAGAACTTATATAGTAACCTTTATACATTCCTCAGGTTAAACAAGAAAATTGAGAAATCTTTATCAAATTGTATATAGTGTATTTTAAATATTTGTAAACGTGGTAAACAAAGGGAATTACATCCAATAAAAAAAAGACAACACCCCTTTACACATTTATCATTCAGGTTAGGTCTGCTAGAAAAAACTTATAAAAAAATATAAACATATCTTCGCTATTATTGATGGTTTTACGAACTTTATACGGTTGAACTCAATGAAGTTGACTAATGCCTCTAAATGAATTTTCAAATTAGAACTCCAAAAGGCTATTTTCAGAAACCTCTTGAATCAGTTTGGATATACGTTCCACCTTTACTTCAAATGTATTTGAGGAATATTGTCATCATGAGATGACATGAAACATGTGAGCTTAACCACTGGTTTATCCACTGCTAATACAGACATTCTAATTTCATGTACAATGTGCTTGACCACCTGTTTATCCAGAGTCAATCCAGTTGTATACAAAAAGCATAGCATACTCTCAACAACTGATCTCTTTTAAAAAAGTTACAAGAATTTCATTGGCACAATGGCGCAAAACTCTGGAATTTAACAAAGGTACAAATAATTCGTTAGGATATCAAACTACATACTATTTTTCTGAAAATTAATATGCTACTCTTGAACAGACTTTTAATTCAAATGTTGTAAAACAAAAGTTAAAAGTTATGAATTACAACATATATATTTTCATAATATACAATGTAATTTAATTTATAATATCATTAAAGGATTCAAATCAAATATGGTAATACTAAAATGGAATAAGTATTCTCAAAGTAAAATTAAGATGTCTCTAAAAATACTTAAATTTTCCTTAATCCATTCAAAAAATAAAAAGATTTTGAAAATTGATATTGCTGAATTTAATAACTAAATTAAGCTAGATTTAAGGATAAAGAATACAATAATAAATGTTAAAATTTGTCTATTACTGCTATGGATAAATAAAAATATACTTACTTGCAACAATCTTTTATGAGGGTTTTCATGTGAGCTTCTAAGTTGCTGAAACAAAAATATGTTTTATAAAAATGCCATTTTAATATAAAAATTAAATTAATTAAATGATATTTTTACATACCTAGGATGTAAAAGCAGTCCTACAGATTCATAAGTAGAAAAAAATAAACGTTCATTTAACTCATATAGTGGACGCCATGGTAATACAAGATCCTCACGAGTAATTAAATCAGTTTTCCTATTAAAAATTTACAAATTAAATTATGGGATTAAAAATTAATGCTTCAGTGTATACTTAATAAATAATCAAAACAGGCAATTCAAACTATATGATAACAAATTATAAAGAAATGAATACTTTCTTCATAATTTGTTCAATTATGTTTTGTTATGCAAAAAACATGTAACATCAATTCAAATTAGAAGTTATAGTTTACTGCATTAAAAAAAATTGCTTTTAAAAATATATATGAGCACATGCAGAGGTGTAGAAAATATATGCATATATTGAACAGAATTCAGAAAAAATAAATTGTCCTGAAACTGATTATCATACTTGGATAACAAGAGTTATATTATTTTTTTTTTTTAATTACGTCCTTATATAAGCTCTTTCAAGCATCATAAGTCTTGCAGTCCAATAGAGAAATGAAGCTTCTCCAGGAGAGGAGAGAGTCTTGAAGTGTGAAGAATCACGGGCCTCTTGGAGGGCAGAACACATCCAAAGGTGCTCGCCATTCATGTCCAAATGTTCATTGCACAAAATGCAGTCAGGTGAGTCCACAAGTTTAATGTGGTGCAGGTGTCCTTGAAGATAATCATGCCCAGTGAGAAGCCTGAAGCAGGACACCCCCATAGCTCTAGATAGATCCCTGGGAATGCAAGAGGTCAAGAGGCTCCCCCAACAAGCATTAACTGCTTTTTCTTTGTAACAAGCCTGTCGTTGGTTTCGAATCGTTATATTTTAGAACTTACCTGAATGAAATAATTTTTTAGATAATATAGCAATATTTTTGGTTTTGGTTGTGAATTTATGATCACTTTATGTACATAGACTAATTCATATGTATATAAAGTGACCATAGAACTACATCTACAGCCAACATGGGAAATGAACAGACAAACTGTTAAAATAAAAGCAAGAGCATTAATTATTCAGCTGCTATCTTTGCTTTGAATAGTTTGGTTTGTCACTCAACAATCATTTTTCTTTTTACACACAAGTACTAATTCTATTGAGAGTTACAGTTTAAAATTAAGAACTACTACAAACATCAAAGATTAAAATGGAATCTAAAACCACAAAAAACTGTTGAAACTAAAGCCATAGAACTAACCATTCAGCTACCTTTGTATTAACAAGATATCCTAAAACAAAAAGGGCAAATAAGCATGAGAAACAGGCAATGTAACTCAAATTAACTCAAATAATATTGGCAATATCCACAGTGTAACATGAAAATAGACATTATTTTACAAAAGAATGTCAAAATTGTTCAACAAAGTTGATTGTTTCCAATCGGTCTCTAGAACATCTGTTAATTATCAGAATGTTTTATATATTTTCACCCACACATTAAGTTATTGCCAAACAAATTCTCATTACAGATAAATTTTCACACAAACATAAAAAAATTAGGAATCATATTGCAAGTATTGATAATATAATAGTATTATAGAGAGTGATTTTATTTTAATTGCTATAAAAATTATTGCTTTGTTTCAAATTAATAACTGAGAAAAAAGTGATCTGAAAGTGATTACTAAAAGGCATTTATTCATCAATACACTTTAATAAACCTTAGTATCTGCAGTAATATTGAACAAAGAAATAAAGGTTTCAAGGATTCAATCTATCACCTAAAAGTAGAGAACTGTACAGAGGGTAAAAAGCGCCAAGCTTGCTATAAAGTGCGCCAAACTGGCTTAACAGTTCGGAATGTTTTTGCATGATGAGATTTTCGTTTTATAACATAAGATGATCCTATGACATGCTGTAAATTAATTTTGTGTGCAACCTTTATTTTTAATGAGTAATTTTATTTGTTTACAATTTAAGAATTTGCTAAGTTAATGACCCCGTTTTTGGACTATGACTTTTTTTTAAAAGTTATATTATCTTGAATTTTCAGAAGAAATATTGTTTATAATTTTTAAAATATTGTTTTGAATTTTTGAAAACTATATTATTTGGATTTTTTTTATTATTTCAAATTTTTAATTAATTATACTTAAAATAATTAATTATAATAAAAAATTAAATTATACAAGTTATATTATTTCAAATTTTTATTTGGTCAGCCAATAAAAGATCAGTATGGGGTGCTAATAAAGTGCCTGGTCAATTTGATTCATACATCGCAATGTGTGTATGATGGAGAAACCATAAAGAAAATACAGTAGAAGATTTCTTTGAAGATCTTAAAACCATTCTTCCTTGGCTGGGTGAGTTATTTTACTTTTCACTAAAATTTCACTCAGAGGGGGATTATTAGAAACTCTAGTTTTTTATAAAAATGTATTTGTACATAAGTATATACATATTTAAGGAAACTTTATTGCCTGTTTCACATTAGTGTTGAATTGTGCAGTACTGAATTTTTTTATTTTTTTTTAAGCTAGGCATCACACGCCAGTTAATTAAAATTCGAGTTTGCATAAAAAGTGCCATGTGTTAATGTTAGAAGTTTAGTCATTTATCGCCCTGTTGTAACTGTATTAGGTAGCATTACACTGAAGATTTTTTTAAGGTGGATGTCATTGCCCATTATATTAAAATTTGAGTTTTAATAAAAAATGCAAGTTATAACCATAAGAAATTTAGTTTTATTGACCAGTTTTCTCTGTAGTATGTAGCGTTATATTGAAGTTTCATTTAAGGTGGGGGCCACTGCACAATATATTAAAATTTGAGTTTTAATAAAAAAATTTTTATCCAGTTATTAGAATTTTAATACCTTTATAGAACGTAATTTTAATGAAATATTCAAAACAGCATGTGATTCCAAAGTTGAAGTTGGAATGGATCGGTATTTAGTAAGCAAATATTGCGCTTAGTGACGTAATTTAGGTTGGCGAGATAGCTGTGCAACGCTTAGGGTGAAAATTGGAAATCGCGCTAACCCTGTACAGTTCCGTCGTCATTTACCCAATCTACTTTTTTCAATGCATAAGATCCAGAATTTCTTAATTTTTATAGAAAATCAAATTTTTCAAAAGAAATAATTTTTCAGTGCTTACTAGTTTACTAAGATAACTGATCTGCCATGAACTACCAGAATTATCAAGGTACATGTGTCACATATAGATTTGTTAGAATTTATAACACATTGATCATTTATTCATTAACAGATTAGTAATATTTCTAACACATACACATTCAATATCAAAGAGAGATAGCACTTAAAGAAGATAAGCTTCTAAATCCAACAGAAGGCAAAATTTAATACAATTCAAAGCTGCTCTATGATTTATATTGAATCTTAACACTGTAGCTAACATGATTTATATTGTAATTTTACTAAAACATATAAAAAAGAAAAAGTGAACCTTATTTAATTATAATGTCAATGTTACTAGCTTATTGTCCAATAAAATTAATTCTATAATCTTCTATAATTCCTCTTCATAATAATGAAGATATATTATCACATCACAGAAGAATATGTTCCATTAAATGTTTGACAGTTTAACAATAACTGCTAATTTTAACTGATGTTACTGAACAGAGAGAATTCAAGAAATATAGGAATAGTTTTCCTGTTCAAGAATAATTTTCCTTCATCCATAGGATAGATAGTAAGTGAAAATGTTTAAACAGTTTTGTTTTATGATGCAGTAAAAAATGAATCTCAAATAAACTGAATGGCACATATAAATATTTTAAAGAAGTAATTATTTAAATTAAGGAGAAACCAATCAAAGCAAGATATTTTAGGTTGTATTTTCCCTCTGGGTCAAATGATTACCCGAAATTGTAATTTACAGGTGCATATATAGATACAGATGTGATTGTATTTTGAAAAGTAAAACATTAAATACTATTAAATAATACAACGTAATGTAATAAAGTAATCATATATGAAATTATATAAAAATTTACTTGAGCAAAATATGCAGGATCACAGCAATTTTATTAACAAAACTGGTTTCAGCTTCAGGTATTATCAGGAGTTCAAAGTATACTTTGATGAAATTGATATGATCTTCCTTAGAAAACTTTCGACCATACAAACGTATATAGCTATAAAAATAATTAAAAATTTATCATTAAAATAATTGTATCTTTATAAATATAATAAAAATTAAAAATTCCTTTTTTTATTTAGAAATCTTATGGTTTAGAACACACTTTGATACTATTCTATTTTGACAGCACAAGTAATAAAATCAGCACTTTTAAAATTTTTCTGACAAAACATTTTTTGCTATGCATTTGCCACCACATGTATTCAGTCAAGTAAGAGTCGAATTTCTCCTTCACTTTCTCTCTATCCTTTCTTCCCCACTTAACTGAGGACCAAGTTCCTTCATTGATTCAGGATTGGTCTATTTTTTATTATTGGTCTATTGGTACATTCAGGATTGGTGTGCGCACCAGTGTGTGTGACAGGATCTCAGAAAGTAACTATGTGATTAACTATAAAGTGCTTAAAACCCTTATCTTTAAGACAGTCATAATATTTCAAGCAGTCAGATATGATGATACTGCTGCTGAGTAAAACATACTTTTTCAATATGCCAAACAATGTTTTTTTTATTTATCATACCCTACAACCATGAAACACTTATCACTGGTATTTTCAACTCCCCAAAAACACACTGGCCTTCCACACATTTGTCATGATTTTATTTTTGTTTCCCAAATTTCCACTACGATGGATTCATTGTCAAGATGAACAGAATTCAACATTATTCAATCGGCGTACATCTCCTAGCAGAATGTCATCCAATCAGTTGCAGTCTGTTTAGCAAAGCTAAGATCTTCATTGATATAATTATGACTTGCACTATAGACCTATTCCACAGTTATTTACATTATTGTTGTTATCTCAAGATTTGAGTTTTTGAACTCCTATCCACATACTTTCTCCATATGCTGGACAAGGAATTTTTTCAGAAAACAAGTTCACTTTAAAACATTAATCAAATACTTCTGTTACTAGTTGTTCTCTTTTGATTCTAATGTCCAAAAATATTTTGTATTAAGATATTCAGACAAGATTGATTCAGTAGATTTAAATCTTATTATCAACTTAAAATAAAAATTTATAGTTGGTAATTCTGTTTTAATAGAGCAATTTTTGAATATACAATTTTGTACAAATGAATAATTCACAATTCATAATAATCATTATGCATAAGCAATTTATAATCATCATTAGATCATGCAAAGAATTCATATTCCTCAGCATATGTAAATGTTTCAGAATAAAATATTCGTGAATCTCAGAATGGTAATGCATAAATATACCAACCAAATCTCGCCAAATCAACAATAAAAAACTGCAAACTTTTATTGCCCTTATAAATGTTGCCAAATACATTGCATTGAGGAAACTAGAATTCAGAGAGTTCAATATCAACAATTGCAATACTTTAAAATCAGTTCATTTTAAGAACTAACTAGCTACCATATTTTATAATTCTATATTGATCAATATATGAAAAATGAACAAAAACAACCAATGAAAATGGGTGCAATAGAATCAGCATACCCCATCATCCATAGATATCTTGCAGAATTCCGATGGGAAAAGGAAACAAAAAAACTTTTTGCAAAAATTTCCAAAAATGCCAGCACATGTTTATACCTTAAAAATTACTGTTTCAATTATGATACATTTTTTTTATAATCTGTATTCTGTGTATTACTACCATAAATGTTAGTTTAATGAAAATTTGACAAAATAGAACAATACACAGCATTTCACTTTTAAATACACCTAAATAGTTAGATAATTTAATTAACAGATTATCAAGAGTTTTTGCAGAGAAAACATAAATAATTCTAAAATGACAAAAAAAATACAATGTAAAATAATTTCAATATAAAAAAGTGTATGGTTTGGTTTGGTTTGCTTGTCGCTCAAAGGTTATTTTTTGCACACAAGAGCTAATTAGACCGGGACCTACGGTTTAAAGTGGATTCCGAACCACTACAAACATCCATGCCCAAAGTGGGATTCGAACCCATGAACTGTTGAACTGAAGACAAGAGCGCTAACCATTGGGCTGCCAGCTCGGCAAAAAAAAAGTGTCCTACAAACCAGTACAAGTGGCAAATGCACCAAATCTGAAGATTGCAGTGCTGGAATGAAATTTTGTGATTTTATGACATAACCTGTTGTGTACATGCAAGAAATTTGTTTGGTGGAGTTCATTGTAGAATCGGGTACCCTTGATTTGGAAAAAAATTGGATCTATATCTGGGCAATAAAATTCAGTTTCTGGTAACCTGGGTAACGCTATACTATAGATTTCGTGCATCAGTCATCTTGTTAGTCAGAAATTGGCGCTTATCTTAGTGTTAAGAAAATTGCCAAAGAATCTAGAGGTAGTCGATTGTAAACTTTAACAGTTAGGAATTATAATAACCTTTAAAGTATTGGATTTCTGTTTTATTTATTTTACACTTATACTAGAAAATTTGTGTCTAAAATTGTGATATAGAATGACAAAATTTTATTTTCAAAGTGAATAAAATTTGGATTTTCATATTTGTGTATAGCTAGTGAAAGCTTTGGATGGTAATAAGTTAACTTTTTTTTCTATAAGTGATGATTAGATATGTATTTTTACTTTAGATGTTATTCAATTAAAATTGTTATTATGAATTATTCGATATTTAATTGCGCAGTGGTGTAATTTAGGTGGTGAGATAACTGAGTAGTGCTTGGCATGCAAATAGGAAATCATGCCAAACATGTATCAGCTTGTAGGATTTTACAAATAAAAAATGTTATTAAATATATTAAGGTAAACAATAAAATCTTTTCACATATAATAAACATAATAAAAACTAAAATTTATGGAAAGTATTAAATATAAAAATAAATAATAATTAAAAAACAGATTAATTTCAAAACTTGCTCTTAAAAAACTTTCTTTTTTTTTTTTTTTTTGAGATTTCAGATTGTTATTTATTTACAACTAAGAACATTTTACTTGAAAAAAAATTTTTTCTTGTTCTAAATAAGCAAATTATCTGAGCAAGTAAATGAATAACAATTCTAGTAAATTCAGTTTTTTTCAATTTAATTGCACAACATACAGTTGACAACTTGTACAGCCAGAAATTTTTTAACAAATCATAAATCTGGTAAAAGTGTAAAAAAAAATTAATACAAAATCTTACTTTACTTTAATATTTATTTATAGTTAATTATTATTTTATATCTTAATATGTTAAGTTCTCCATTTCAATTTTATGCCAATAGGGCATGTCAAAAATTTTAAAACCAAACACATATTTTGCTGAAATGCAAATCCTTGACCTCTGAATTTAATAGTGAAGAAATATGATTTTTTAATTATTTTTATTGAACATTACAGTTTAATTCAATTAATAGCTCAATATTGCTTGGAATTATTTGTGCAATAAAACAATTAAAAGCTTTTTAGATTTTAGCAATAGTTGATTATTAAAGAATTATATTAGTAGTAAAATTGTTTTTTACATATCACTAGTTTTTCTTATTTCAAAAAGCTGATATCTATTTTCAATAATAAGTATTTCTTCATATTTACCTAATTTTTTAATCATCTAGATGGCAATCAGGCAATTATACAGGCGTAAGATACAATACAAACATAATATTAGGAGTTAAATTATTAAGAAAACTAGTCTCTTATATGGAAACTTAAAAAGCAATTATCTAACCAGTTACTACAAATATTCTTTTTATAAATTAAAAATAGTCAAAAATGGTACATAATCCCCCCCTTTGGCATTAATTTAT
The DNA here is from genome assembly GCA_037975125.1 of Latrodectus hesperus. Lineage (NCBI taxonomy): Eukaryota > Metazoa > Arthropoda > Arachnida > Araneae > Theridiidae > Latrodectus > Latrodectus hesperus. Next base: position 176,625 of record CM075854.1, on the reverse strand, counting down.
TTCAAATAGTTTTTCCCTGACATATTTTTTTTCATAGAGTATTCTGAATTAATTTCTAATGAACTTGATTATTGATTTAGACAGAATGACTAAGAATAAATAATTATATTTCATTGTTTCACACTTAGCTTCATTGTTGCAAAATACTTTTATTCATTCTTGTGCAACTAAAAGTTGTATTAACTTGAATACTTTTAAAAATAATTCAGCTAAATTTCCTTTTATTTTTGCATTGTTCCTGATCATTCATTACTTTTGTTTATTTCTATTAATACTTTGAGATTCCTATATATTCATTATTAACATAAGGAAACCACATTTAAGAAATAAGTAATGGATCCAAATTTTGACGAATACAGCTAGAATCTTGCAAAAATCCATAAAAAAATGAGATAAGTAGAAATATTTTTTTAAGTTAAGCTGAAAATTCTTATAACATGCTTTCCTTTCTAACTTTTACCTTATTTTTAAAAATTATATCATTTTTCATTACATTTAAAAATTAACCATTTAATGGCTACTAGCATTCTCTTGTAAACGAATATCCGGTATTTATTTCTTTATAATATTTTTAACATTATTTTTTACATAACACGTTAATCAACAATCAAATATGACAGAATTTTAAATTTAACTTACTGAGCCAAATGATTAGTCCAATATACAACATCTCGCAAATCTTGGCATTGTACAGCTTTACCAAGATTAGTTTTGATTTGAACTAAATAGTTTTGTGATTCTTGATCAAGTTTATCTGCATATTTCAATAATTTATTGTACACTAACTCTTTCTGAGGAATAAAGCCTAATATTTCTGCCCGATCACCCATGATCAAACAAAACAGAAATGACAAGCAACTTCAAGCGATATCATTTATATATATAATGCAAATTTAATAACAATGATTCAGTAAACCATGCTCAACTCCACATTGGTATTTTGAGTTTTCATTGATATATTGATGATGATTACATCTGAATTGAAAACCATCCAACAGCGAAGAAATGATACAGCAATTTCGGTTTCCTTTATGAGGCTGGTATACAGCGCATCAAGAATATCATCCCCCATTTGCCCTGCACTTTTTAAATCCATTTAAAGTTAAATCTGATGTAACTTAAACTTCACTCTAAAAAAATAGCATTCGCAACTGCCTTAAAAGTTAGAAATATCTGGCAAGGCATCGGCAATAAAGCAAATTATTTGCTTGTTTCTCTCACAGAAAAGATGCACATCTTAATTAAAGCATGAAGCGTTAACGAGACCGCGAAAAATATAAATAATATGAAGATGTTGTTGCTGTCTTGTGCCAGTAAGGCTGGCATTATAGTGTGCGCTGCTCCACTTTTCTATCTGAACCATATTTTGGTGTGGAGTCCGACTTTCTCACTACATACATGCCATAGGAACCCGTTTATAAGGTAGGCAACCATTCACAACCCATTCATACAAAGAATGGACAAAGACAGGATAGACAGAGAGAGAAGATTCATCCATGCCCACACAGGTATACGAACCCAGGACCTTCCTATCCGCAGTCAGGGACTCTGATCACTTGACAGGGTGGGTGGCAATAATTTGAAGATAATGAACTAGAATGACAATGGTGTTTCGAAAAAAAAATCCGAATTTAAATAATTTGTAAAAGAAAATTATCCGCATATTGCATTGCTCCTGGAAACACATTTAGATAAGAAAATTAAATTTAATACTGCAAAGTATAAAATCTACCAGAATGATTTTCGATCTGAGCAAAGAGTACTGCCATTTTAGTTAAAATCAGAATTAACACTCCCTCATCTCTACTCTAAACTCTACTTTGACCAAGGCACTATTATTAAATTACACCAGTCAGATAGTAATTATTATTATGACACTGCATTTATCTTATTTTATTTTCCACCTGAAAGAAATAATTTAGTTAATCTACAACTAGAAACATTAGTTTCAATAGATTACAGAATTGTTCTAGCTGGTGACCTCAATGCAAAACACAGAAGTTGGAACTGTGCATATGATAACTCCCATCATCGTATTATTAAATCCTTCCTTGGCAACACTGATTTTACTTTGCATGTCCCCAACAAGCCTATGTACTACGGATCTACCCATAGGAATTTCACTGACTTGCTTCTTTTCAGGGGTCTTCCCCTCCTTCAGATTTGATTACGATGGAAGGGCTACGGTCTAATCATTTCCCAGTAATTGCTTGCTATTGTAGCTAAGTGGGTGGTGACAGCACGAATACGGCAACAAGAGTCAACTGGAAAAAAATACAGAAGATATTAATAACATTATTCCATTCTATTCAATTAAACCGACCAACAATATAGAAGAAATTGATAGTAAAGTAAAACTCATCACTGATACCATTAAATCAGCTTTGAGCTATTGCAAAATTACAAAAGCTAACCCCAACTCTTCCTATTTATCTGATTCTATTCTTGAACTCATACGGGAGTGAAATAAGCTTAGAAAATTTTACAACCACCATAGAATCTCTTCCATCAAAACTCAAATTAATTCACTTAAAAAAGACCACCAGTTAAGAAGCCAAACACAACCACCATTCTTGGAATAATTACCTACATAATTTAAACATTGAGGATGGATTTCATGGCGAGTAACCAATAGATTAAAAAACTCCCATTATTGCCTTCCAGTTCTCATAGATGATGCCTCCATGGCAACATCCAGCACTGTCAAAGCCGAAACATTAGCGAATATTTTTTAAAATCAATTTCAGCCCAATGACATATTAAATGTGGAAAATGACATGGCTATCCTCCCAGGTAAACACCGCTGCTCCGCAAGCAGACCTGATTTTAGTTGCGGAAGTTGAAAATGTAATCATGCATTTTAATCCAAAAAAGAGCCCCGGGATCGACAGTATCTTAAACAAAGCCATGAAGCAAATTCCGATTATTGCTATCTGTCTGTTAACTACTATCTTTAATACCATTTAAAGATTTGGACACTTCCCTCCTCAGTGGAAGACAGTTGCTGTAGTTTCAATTAAAAAGTATAGAAAGAACCCTAAACTACCAACTAATTATAGACCCATCTCATTGCTCCCTACCATGGGGAAAATTGCAGAAAAATTCAATCAACAAAAACTCACCCAGTTTGAAGAAGAAAATTCTATCATCATCCCTCAGCAGTTCGGGTTTAAGAAAAAATTCTCAACTGTTCACCAACTGCTCAGAGTTGTTTAAAAATTAACAAAACAATTTCCACTCAAAAAATCAACTGGAGTCATTCTCTTAGATATCGAGAAAGCCTTCAAAAAATTATGGCATGCAAGCCTTATTCATAAATTTACTAATTATGAATTTTCATATTATCTAATTAAGTTAATTGATGACTATCTCTCCAACAGATCCTTTACCGTTAGAATTAGTAATTAATATTTAAATGAGAGGTCCATTCTTGCTGGCGTTCTCCAGGGATCCCTGCTGGGTCCTTTTCTTTTTAATATATTTATTAATAATATCCCACAAAACAAAAGAATCAGGCTCTGCATTTTTGCGGATAATATCATCATTCTTGCTAGTGACATAAATCCTCAAACCATTCATGATAACTTCTCTGAACACATTTCTGAAATAGAAAATCGGCTAGCAATTTAGAAGATTAAAATTAAAACAGCTAAATCCAAAGCTTCTTTATTTATGAGGAGTCAGAAAACCTACCCAAATGTTAAAATTGCTGGGACTAGTATTCTCTGACAAAATGTGGACACGTATCTGGAGGTTAAAATTGATGAAAGGCTCACATGGAGATAACATATAAATGCCATAAAAAAACAAATTTACTAGTGCCAATAGAATATTGTATCCACTTTTAGCTAGCAATTCTAAAGTATCAAGGGGAAATAAACTTTCAATTTATAAATCTAAGGTCAATCATAATGTATGCAGCACCGATTTGGGGTGGTGCACGCATATCAAACATTGCCATTTTAGAAAGATTGCAAAATAAATTTTTCCGGCCTATTTCTAAAGCAGAGCTTTACGTTAGAATCATCTGATTAAGAAAAACTTGAGTATGCTTATTTTAACTGGCTACATCAAACAACTTGCGATCCCACTTTACAACCAATTCTATAACTTACGGCCGTATTCACCGTTAACCTCGACCGCTGGGTACGCGAAATCCCGGGTCAAAGCTGAAACGGTATTCACCATTAACTTCAGGAGGAGTAACTGAGGTGAAAATCTGACTCTACGTTCAAGAACCGCACCTTCCTATTCAGCAAGGTTAAACCTGACTGCCCATGTGCAATTTATGTATACCATAAGTGTTCATGCGCATATCTTATCAACTCTTGTGTACTTTTTAATGTTTACTATTTTCGAAACAAATTTCAAATGAGTCGTAATTTAACGATAATTATTTTATACAGAAGTACATGAAAATATGTGGGTGTTTAATTATATTTTAAACTTTGTTATTTATTCATTATCCTGTCAACCATTTCCGTAAAAAAAATTGTCTCCAAATTTTCTAGCTTAGTCACTATGTACATTTATTTAAACTTCATTTTTAATAACTGCAAAAATTAACTTTATGATTAAAACTTGAAATTTTTAATTAAATAAAAATTTTCAACTATTTATATATTGAAGCTATTAATTAACACATCTTTTCTCTCTAAAATGTTGAAAAAATAATTATAACTAGTATTATTTGACAGCACTTACTTATCAAATATAATTATGTATCAGGATATAATATGTTAGTACAGTTAATTCATGTTTAATTCTTTCAGAACTTATTTAAATTAAATAAACTTTTTTAGCAATTTTTTTAAAGATTTAACTATTATGTTTCCTTGCAGATCAATGAAAAATTCTTTCACATAATATAGTCCCAGTGTGATTGGAAGTACTGATTGTACACGTATACCAATCCTCTCACCTGGGGAAATTGATGCAGATAGCTTTCGTAACAAAAAAGGTATATTTTCAAATTGTGTGCAATCGTTGAATCAGCAGAGTTATTAGCTTTATAAAATGTTGTGTTAAAGTGGCTTGTAAGTACGTATAATAATACTGTTCAAAATAATGGTATGATTTCTGAAGTGATGCAATCTACTATATACAGCAGGTACTATCCCTTGGGTGACAATAGCTATCCCTGTAAGCCATATTTACTTACTTCTGTAAATTAGCCCACAATGCAAGAATTAAGGTGAGTTTTTAATTCTCACGTTGTCAAGAAATAAATTTCAAAAATTTTTCAGGAGTCTTAATAAATTCTTCCATGATGTGTCTATAGTAACATAATGAATAAATTTTGATTTTAAGGATATGTAGCTATAATGATGTGTAATATTTTTCAATCATATTAATAAGGGATATTTTCACAAATTATTATAAAAAACTATGCTTGACTATGAAACAGTTAAAGCAAATTAACTACTTCCATTAAGTAGCAATATTATTGTCTAATTGATAATAAGTTTGCAGTATAAAATAATCACCATTAATCATTTATTGAATAAAAACAAATTTTTATACCATTTCTTAATCGTACAGTTAATTTGAATTTTTTCAACTCTTCTATAAAGATAAATTCTTTTTTAGCAGAATTATATTTTGATTTGTAAATTTTATATGCCTGTTATTATATTAATTTTAGACTCAGGTTACAGAATGTTGCAATGTAATGATTCTTATTGACTTCTTTATTTATTGACTTATTGACTTCTAAATACAATTTATAAACTTAGAACTATGGAAAAAAATTTACAAACATGAGTATTTCAGTAATTGTCTATATTTGGAAAATTTTCCTTGTCAAATTGATGATATTGCGGTTGGAATTCAGTCAACAAATTTTGTGTTGATAGAAGTTTATAACTGGTACCCCTTAATATTTTGATGTCGCAATATGGCCGCTACAAAAAAGCTAAACTAAGACGAATTAAATTTCATCGCCAAATCAAGGGGTACCTTATTCTACATTGAACCAGTGTAAATTGGTTCTTTCTGAATGGTAACAAACATGAAATATGTTTACTTACATATTATCTTGTAGACTTTTTCCCCTCATAAAAGTATGTCAAAGAATTTTGCAAATTTTAACGTATTTTTTTCAAAGTTTGAAGGAAATGCCAAACAACTTACTAATATTTTCATTTTAACAAATAGATAAAAATTTTATTTGCAATTTATATGATGCCAAATTGCATCATTAAACGACATATATTTTTTCACAAATATAATCAACAGGATGATACATAAATGTTGAAAAATGTAGCAATGTTTTAAAATGAGTAGTTGTAACAAAATATAACCAAATAAAATTACTAACCATTTTTTTATGATTTTATCACAATTCCAATGTGTAATAATGTACAATGGCATCGAATATTACAAAATGAATTTCATGCACTAACCACAAATTTAAAACTGCAAATTAGAATTAAAAATCTAAGACATTCTAAACCTTACACTAAATTGTTGTATTTCATTGTGTCAAATCTGATTCACAAGAAATTATAATTTTTTCTCTTTTGAGTAAACATTTGTCATGAACTACTCATGAGAGCCAGTTTTCATATCAAAGCAGTATTTTTTCTATTCACACACACACACACACACACACACACACACACACACACACACACACACACACACACACACACACACACACACACACACACACACACACACACACATATATATATATATATATATATATTGTTATGTTGAGATGGTAATGAAGCTTTGCTTAAAAAATTCTGACATTTACAATTTCTTGTTATGTGTTAAAATAAAAAAATTTTGTCTATGCATTAACAAAATATAAAAATTATCTTTTGTTAATTAATTAGCTATTTCAATTAAAAAAGCTAGTGATTTAATTATAAACTGTTTATGTATTTTACAATATTTTTAGAATTATACATACTTAAAAAAATTTATTTTCTATTTGATTACTTAAATGTAGTTTATTTTATTTGAAGGAATTGTCAAAATTTTTACTTTTGAACATATAACATCGCAAAAATTTACAAAGATATTTTAAAATTGCTTTCATCATACATTTTCTAAAAATACTGATCTTTCAATAATTCCAGGTTTTCTTTGTCAAAGTGCTCTGAATTTAGGAATATGTAATGTATTTCATTTTTGTAGATACTGTATACATATACTAATTAATATGCTATTGTATTCCTCATCTCTAAAATTATTACATAATTTTAACTTCACCAAACTATTCTTGACCTTTTATATCTTTTATGTCTTGAATTTTTTATGTCTGTGTTTTTATCTCGTGAGATTTAATTTTGATTTGTGCATTTAAAACATCTACGTATATTTTTTTTTCTATTTTGTGTATATTAAAGTTACTCTTGCAACTTTATATATCGTACTAAACAAATAATGAAATTATTCCTTTTCTATATTTATTAACATTAGCAGAGATAAATACATAATACAATAGTGAATATTTTAAGAGTTTTATTAGATATATCACAGAGATAACTTATCATTTAACTAAATACCGTATTTTGCTTGAGTTGCTGTTATACATTTTTAAAGTGATTCGGTGAAGTAAGGTATTTCGTTTTGTTATTCATAAAAAATGGAGCAAAGATTAATTTAAATTACAAGTTTTACCTTTTAAAAAATATGTTTGACTTTCTGTACTATTTTGAAGGATAAAAAAAAAATAGTTTTAATTATATATGTTTATAATATATGCAAATTTCGATTTCTTCATAATTTTTGGAAAAAATAGTGTTTATTGAATTTGCATTACAATTGACCAATAAGTGATCCCATTTGACTCATGGGTTGAACAACCAGTTGTTCAATTACTATCGCTATCAGGTTAACGGTGAATACCACTTTCTAATTCTTCGGTTCAGGTTGCTACCTTAAGGTGTTTGAACTCCCGGTTAACCTCCTGGTCAAGGTTAATGGTGAATACGGGGGTTAGAAAACTTCGAAATTCAAGCCATAGAAAACTATAACCGGTATGATGTTATTAACTTTCATGGACCTAGGTCTGTTTTGCAAATGAATCCAACCACCGAATTATAACACTGGCTATTAGCGCTAGACTTTCTTTTCTAATTATAAATATTTTTTTCAATTGTTTCTTTTTTGGTAGAGTTGCTTCGTTGTATTTGTTAAGTTTTTCTTGTCTACTCACTTACAAAACACTTCCCCGTGTACTCTCCTTATTCCTGAAAAGTTACTACAATTTTATTACATTTACTAAAAGTATGTTCACCATGCAGATCACATATTTGGGAGTACTCAAATTTGCAATAACACAGATTTATTTTATTTAATTATCTCAATTATTAACTGTAAACATTAGATGCAAATAGTTTTAAATTCAAAATGAAATCAACGGCAATCATCTGGACACCTCATCCCTACAACTTGGATTAATGGAAATCTTGCATTCCTTTTTTTCTCCCTTGGAAATAATGTTTGCGATTGACTTTACCAATTTTCTTACTATATCATGAAGATTAAATGATAAATCTTTACCAAAGCTCCTTAAAATAATTTTTGAATATTAAATATTATCTTTTATTAAATTATTTTTTAATAATTAAAAAATATCATTTTATTAAAAATTAAACATTTTATTAAATTTTAGGAAGTTTACTAATTTTATAATATTTATGTAGATATAAGATATCTGTAGGATTCAAAAGATAGAAATTATTTTGACAAATAAGAAAGTGCTCTACTCAAGGAAATAAGCCATATGTTTTGCGGAATATTTGAGAAATCTATGAAGAATGTCAACTGTTTTTCGCTTTTTTTCAGGATTTCGAAGTTCCCATATTTTTCTTATTCGCATTCCGGAAACGAATACGAATAAGAAAAATATTCGTATTTTCTAATGTTTCACTTTTTGTTCTAATGTTTCATTTTTTTTAATATTATTTTATTACAATAATATATATTCACGCTCTTTATTTATCAGGTTTAAATTTAATGTTTAGATATGTAAAGTTTTTCAAAAATGATTTTATTACGTCACAATTACAACTTGTTCGCGCGGCATTACGTCACAATGACGTCGTCTTGGCAACATTTCGTCGTCGCCAAAAAAACTCAGAATTTGTAACCATGGATTATACGGCACCTGTGCTGATTTTTCTTCAACGCAGTGTTTACGTTGATTTTACGGCCTCTACTGGATTAGAGTACATCCACCTGATGATGTCATCGATGTCTACTGGACGAAATTGTGTCGTATGGGACTGTTATTATACTATAGCTGATTTGATTTTGTATTGTTTATAAATAGTTATTTTTTTTATAAATGTTTTTTTTAAATGTAGGAATATATTACAGATTTATTTTTCTGAAACTTATATGAATTTTATGCTGTAAATAATAATTATTATTATGACTATATAATGTATACATGTTGCTAAAATTAATACAGTAATTTCAATTTTAAATTATAATATGTTTTTAGTCATAAAATATATATTTTTATTTGTTTTGTTTGAATGCCACTTTTTAAGCTTGTCTGGGGTAACTTCTTCCGGGAATAAGCATCCTGAAAAAATTGATGACCAATGAACTTGCATCTGAGTTCAGTTATTTTGATGCTAGGGATAAGAAATCCTTCAATGGACTAAATATGAAGCAGTTAGTTTTTGTTAAGTACCATGTTTGAATAAGCGTGTCATTAAAAGTTTTCTTTTGTAAAAATGAAAGTAAAAAAAAATTCTGATAAATTTTTCTTTTATAATGAAATATATTTATGCAAGTGCTAATATGTAAATTCAATTCTCTGTTTGATTACTTAAGCACTATTCCCTTTAAAAGTAATGTTCAATTCTATCTGATAATTTGAAGGTTTTGGGAACATATTTTAAACATTTTGTAATGTTAATTATTTAATCAAACACAAAGGTTACCACATTTACAAAGCTGATATTTCTTTGAAATTGAATTGGTAATTAGATATTTAAAACATTTACTGAATTAAGAAAATAAATATTTTTAACAATGTTATTATAAAGTTAATTAGTGTCTTAAATTACTGAAGGAGATTTTTGATATTTTTCTGATTAATTTATATTGTTTTTTACTAATGAGATTTACAGCCATTCAGTTTTATGTATTAATCAGTAAAAATTAAAAAATAAATTAAATTAAATATCATTAAATTAATTAAATTAAAATCAGTGAAAATTATAAATATTCATGAAAATTGTCTTCTGGATTTTTACTATTATTTTGTCTGAGGTTATTGATCTGAAAATGTTAATCGTTATTATTAATTATTTTAAATATGCTTTATTTTAAATGTGTGCTCCACAGTATTCAAAGACAACCGATGGTGAAATGATAACTGCGATAATGAACTGGTTACGTCATGCAAAAGCAAGATTTATCAATGAATGAATCAAACATTTAAATTAACTAATATTTCTATATAATGTAAATAATTAAAATAAATTGTGTGCATTAAAAATAAATTCTATTAGTTTGTTCTATTTTTCTTGAATTAATTAATATTTACACTCTCTTGCTGGAATGTTTTCTTAAGCAAATTTTAACTTCTACAAAGAAAAATAATTCAGCTATTAAACAATGAAATAAGTAATTTTCGGAATTTTTGGTCATAATTATTTGGAATATTTAAGTTAGTGGAAAACTTTAGTTAAATAAAAGTTTATCTCTTTTATCCTGTACAAAAAAGGCATTGTTGAATTTAGATATAATTAGTTAAAATATTAGGCTGAGAAATAAATAATTATAAATTTCTCTTACTAAAAATTTAATTAAAAAAATAAACTATGAACAATAATTTGCCTGATATTAAAATAAAAAAAATTACACTTTTCAAATAAAAAATATCCTTGACTATTTTATTGTTACCCTCTAGTTATAATAGTAATTCTCATATATTTATGCATTCACTGGAAACTTCTTAGAAGTAATCTCAACTTTCCCAAAGAATAAAAAATCGTTTTATTTTAAACAATAAGTAACTAAATTTTCAAAAGGTTAACTATAAAATAATGAGCATAAAAATAATGCTAATTTATCAATTGTGAGAATTTTATTACTTTAACTAAAACTTAAGCCACTTTAACTAAACTTAAAGCCAAATATTTTTTTCATCAAATCATTGGAATAATGATTCACCATATTCATTTTTATTTATTTTCATTAACTTGTTTAAAAGCTTTAAGATTCAAGTTATTTACATCATTTTGAATTCCTTAAAATGTATAGGAGTAGATCAGTTAATTAAAGCCATCTCATCAGAAAATGCAGATTAATTACAATAATTTAAATCTTAGTTATTAATTTTTTAATAGAAGAAAATATTTTTAAATAATTTTTAAAATAGATGACTTTTTGTGGAATATCAAATTAATTATATTTAAGTATCAATATAGCATGAGCAATGTTGTTGTTGTTGCTTATCCTCCATGTCTGACGGAGTCAGACTAGATCCACGAGTTCGTTGACTGTAAGGAAGTCGAAGACTAAAAGAGGATTGCTAAAGAGATCCTCCCTAGAGAGACCCATGCAATCCAAAAGATGCTCAGGAGAAGCCTGATGATTTTGGCACTTGGTGCAGGTGACGAAAGTTTTCCTGCCCTCGTTGAAAGTGAGGCACTTAATATGACCGCTAGCAAGTCTTGAGAGAACAGTCCGGGTACGTCTGTCACACTGGAGGTCAAGGGACAAACCCGGTTTTGATCCCTTGTACCAATTATGGGTGGGGGTGTTTTCCACTCCTCCGAGATTTTTGATTTTTCCCGGGAGTATAACTCCAGAAAAGTAAGTGTGGAAGAGGGAGTATTTGAAATCCTGCAACCCTCCTTAGCAAGATTATCGGCCATTTCATTCCCGTGGAGATTCACATGTGAAGGTATCCATTGCAAGTGAACATCATGATTAAGTGAAATGAGTTTTAATTTAAGCAGGATAGAGTTGCTGATCTTGTCGCCTACAAGAAGCCAATTACTAAGATGGTGGAGAGAACTACGGCTGTCAGACAAGATCCATAGGTCACCATAATCCTCTTCAGAAAGAATAGCTTCTAGTCCCAGGTCTATCGCAATCAATTCACTTCTGAAGACAGAGCAGTGATTGGGATTACGATGAGAAAGAGTGAATTTGGTGTGAGGGGTTTCAATATATATGCCACTACCTGCTAGAATATCAATTTTACTACCGTCAGTAAAGATTTTGATGGCATTGTTAGGAATGTGGCTTAGGTTTTCCAAGGTCAGTTGTCTAAGATGTTCTGGGATGTAGTCTTTCTTATTAACATGAGTACTTAAAGTGAAAGTAAACCCTGGGGAGTCCTTCTGCAGGATTCAAGCAGCACTGTAATGAGTTGGATTCAACATTACTATTAGGTAGTGAAGAGAGACGGCCAGACTGAAAGGGCTGTCCTTCTTTAATCTTTGATGATTACTCCAGGCATGAGCAATGAATTTCTAAATCAACTAATGTTTTACAAAATAAAAAATAAATTACCAGTGCCACTTCGCTGTGATTGAAGCACTTTTTTTTTGTTCACATAAGAATTGGCTTTTTAAATTATTTATTTATTTTTTAATTTCGTCTGATGATATATTTAATACAGCAGACAGCTCTACGTATCCTTTGTTTCTGAATTTCTTGTTGTGATAATCAAGAGAATTTACATTCCATAGATATGGCCGCCCTTTATATTCTTCAATTAGAATTTCGATTTGTTCTTTTGCCCAATTCATTTTGTCAATTCCCCACAAAAATAACTGTTTGACAAAGAAAATTCTTCGGGTTGAAAAATTCGATTTTCGCGTTCTTCGATGACGTCACTCTTCCATAAAGCTGATTGGCTGTGGACGAAAATTTCGGATGGAAAAGTAGAACATGTTTTACTTCTTTCAGAGATCGGAGCTCGACATCCGAGAACGTGTTTACACACTCCGATTTCGCGATGGCAACTGGTTCCGAGGAAGTTCGGACGAGAAACTCGAAATGTGTAAACAGGCCTTTAATCTGTCAAAAATCTAGGATATTTGACTGAAAATTAAGAAAAATGTGATGCAAAAGAAATTCCATAAGTAACAAGCTAATTAAAAAAATTTCTCATTGTCTAGTGGACAAAAATATATGAGCCACTAAGGTATAGATGAGGGATTATTTCAATATCTTCGCACATCTAGAATACATCCATAAAACTACCTAATATAAAGCAGTGCGTATGAATACATCCAAATTTCGTCCATGAACTATCCAATGGCAACGTCTCGTAGACGTATAGTGAACGTAAAATGGGTGGATATTTGACGTGCCATGGATCTTAACTGGACCAAAAAGAGACGTCTACTGGATTACAGTACATCCCGCTGATGATGTCATATCGACGTCTACTGGACGAAATTGTGTTGTATGGGTAGGGTTTGTAGTTCCAGTTCGTAGGTAAAAAGACGGCAAGATGAACTCTCTAGCAAAGCTCTATGTGTAGCTCTTTTAACAGTATCCATTATGATAAGAATATGCTGAAAGTATGTATTATTACGTAATTCTTGAACAGAAATAATTTATTCATTAAATGTAGTGGAAATAAAGATCATTAAATTTATGTCATTAGAAACTGTTGTACTGCGTAAATATATAAAATATCAATTAAACTTCAAAACAATCCATCAAAATAAGTATTGGTGTTTATTTCCTAAAAATTCCCATGCTTAAATACTCTCAGGAATTTTGCATCCCTACCAAAAGTATGAAAGCAAATCGCATCACCAACTATCAACAGTGATTGGGATTGAATATAGGATTTTCAACCCCATGAAGAAAATAAATCGGCTTAGCACTTTTGTTTGAAAGTTTTCCATTAAAAGTTTATTTTCTTTACTTACGATATTGACAAGATTCTCTAGTTCCATCAATAAATTTTTTATTTGTATCTAATTTATTAAGTGGTCAAATATGTTTGCAATGTTTTAAATTTCAATCCATAACTGCTCTCATTGAATATTTTGGCTGTTAAATTGTCTGCTTGAAAAGTTTTATAATATTGAGAAGAGAAATTTTATGGGGGAATTTTCCTAATAAATATCTTATTTAAATGTTTACCACCCACGCTTTCTTCCCTCAGAGAGTCTCATTTGAAATTTTTATTCAACAAAAAGTCATTTTTTTTCCACATAAATCATGTTCCATATATCAACATTGGGGAAAAAAGCAGTTAGTATTAAAAAAACACGCGAATTGCATCTAAATAAAGCTTTTTAGATGCAATTCGTGTGTTTTTTTAATACTGAAGATTTTCCGATTCGGATTAATAAAAGTAACTTCCTTTTCCACCAAAAAATAATATATATTCTGGTTTTCATCACTGTTGTTTTCATAATTTTTTTCAGTAGAGCTTTGCCATTTTAATTTTGAAATCTTTTTATACTATGAATTATAAAAATATAATTCAGTTTTTCGAAGTTTAAATAACCGAAATTCTCTACATAAATAATCTGTTTAACCAACGTATTATTTTCAAGGTTTAATTTGAGAATGGCTCCACGGAATGGAATGAAATTTATATCAGGCTGTTGGTTTTTCATTAACTTAAAATAAAAAGCCTAGTTTTTAGGTTAGGAAGTCGTTAGTTCTTTTGGTTAGGAAGTCGTCAAGGTCAATCATTCATTGAAAACATCTGGCCATGGACGATGACAAAATTGCTACCAATCATCAATCACAACGAAAATGAGCTCCAGCATAAAGCTGAGCGTAGACGCAGACGTATTGTCAGTTCTCATTTGACAGCTTAATCCAAATCCATGATTCCAGCAACACCGAGTATATCAAGAACGTAGAGCAAATCTTTATTAAGAAAAATTGATTAATCAATTCACAAAAAAATTCTTTTCTCATCACTGTGGGCTTTAAAAGCTTAATTAGCATAAAGCTCGAAAATTAATAGTCAGTACTTTGAAAAAAGTAAATGCAGCTCTATCACATTAACTTAATCTAATTCTTTACCGAATTACAGAGCCATTGTTATTGTTAGCAATGGCAGTTCCATGCATTAAAGTATATAAAAAAATCTCTGCCAACCAATAATCTAAATCATGAATATAAATTTATATTGGACATAACAATTTACCCTTAATGTACACCAAAGTGAAGTACGAGATTTTCAATCAAGACTATCTTCAATAGCTCATTGTATTAGTATTACGAGAAATTAATTAGAAAATTAGTCTTATTTATTTATTGTCCAGTTAAAGATTTTAGAACATTTTGAACAATCTTTTAGAGATAACAGAAAAATAATAAAAATATGTGATAATTGTATATTTTTGTGCGAGGAGAATCGTAAGCAGTTTTAGCAGAATGACAGTTCTAAAAAACATAATTTAAAAAAAAAAGTCTAAATTCGAATATATATTGAATTGCAATTTAAATGAATGGAAAGTATCATCAAGATCTAATGGAAATAACAAGATCAATGTTTCAATAAAATAAAATAAAAATCATTATTGAATAAATAACAAATTCAAAGACAATTTTATTTTGATACACAAAATTTTTTTTTGTAAATTAAAAACGCATAGAAATATTTGACAGTTAAGAAATCCTATTCATTAAAATGGATTAAGGCTTCTTGAAAAATAATGAATAGAAATTAAATTTTTAAATTATAGAAAACCTTTTCGATTTGCAAGCACATTAATTTAATATTAATTGACTTTTTATAAGCATGTTCTGCATTACAATTAATGTTTTTAATTATAATTAACTGTTAATTTATTGTTATATTATTATATATATTTTATAATCATATATAATATAATTAACATTTCAATTTACCAAGGTAAGTTAAAAAACACTTTACAAAATTTACATCATTAAAATTTTATTTTGTGCGATGTATTTTTGATTTACTGAAAAATGAATGAAACAAATCGGAATTTTTAATTGCATTTGAGACAAAATGAGATTTATTAAATGTTTTTATTACCTAATTACACAGAATCATTAAATTTAAATTAGAACACCAAATTTGATTATATTTTAGTATTTAAAAGGAATAAATTGTACGACTTAAATAATTCCATTTCAATAATTTATCTTTAAAATAAAAATTTTTTATAAATATGATACTCTTATTAGAATTTATTTGTATTAGTTACTATTTCTACACAAAATAGAATAGACATTTTCAAAGAATATGTAACAGCCAATAAAAATTTTTTTTCACATTTTTCTAAAGGAATAATAAAAATGCTCTGGAATAGAAACATAAAATTACTATACTGAAATTCATTATAATTGAAATTTAATAATATCTCATGTAATTATACTTAATATTTTATTTCTTATATTTAAAGATTGCTATGCTGAATATTTGACTACAAATACCCAGAAATTTGGCTATTACGCTACTATTTCTAATATTTGATTAAATATTATAATGAAAATAAAGTAAGTTATAATCTTAAATATTAATGCTTTATCTATAAGATTTCTTAAAAATAATATATCTGTAACCAAAGCAAAATTTAAAAAATGATATGTTTGATGTATATAATTATGAGATACTCATAAATATTTTAATACCTACCTATTAAAAGTATGTAATAATTTAAATGCAAATTTTTTTATAATTTGAAATCTATATTTACTAATATATGTAACGGTATGTATAGTGTAAATTAAAAAAAATGGTATGTATATATAAACTTAAAATGAGTTAAATAAGTTCAGTGGACATATCTCATGCAGATAAAATAATCACAACAACTATGATTCTTCCCCCCCCCAAAAAAAAGAATGCATTTAAAAATAATGCTTGATCTATAAGATAATTTAATATATATATATATATATATATATATATATATATATATATATATATATATATATATATATATATATATATATAAAATTTGATTCTTAGTCACCAAAACATAATTATGGATGCGACATCAAATTTTATCATTCTTCAAAAATTGAAATAATCTTTGAATTCTTTAGATAAATTAACATTTTCATGAAAAAATTTGCTGGTATAGCTAAAAGAAATACTGCAGCAAATATCAGTTATTTATACATGAAACAAACATTTGTGACAGTATCGCATAAGATTTAGATGAAAAAGAAACAAAACAAGAGAGTGTATCATGTATTTTATTTAACACAAAAAAGTACATGACAATGGTCAAAAAGTTAAAAGAGAAACCATGCAATATTTAAAAATGTGGCTTGATACGCATAACATCAAATACTAAAACTTGACTAGATTTTTTGGCAGCATTTCACCAAAACTAAATAAATGCTTTAGAAATAACATATAATTCCATTATATATAACAAGCAAAAACAAAATACTTACAGCTCAGAGTAGTACAATTGTAGCCACAGTATTACATTTGTCAATATTTGATGACAGATTTTATAAATACATTTTTTAGTCAATTATTTTACTTAGTGTTACTGTAATTCCAAATTATCATCAATTTATTATAATAATTTCTCTTTACAAAAAAGTATTGTTTTAACTGAATAAAAAATATTTTTGTATAAATATATTCCAATTCGAAACCAGAATGATATATATATTATTTACAAAATATAAATGGGAGAGCAACCAAATCAAATATGCAAATCAAGACTAAAAAAATAAATAATATTGCATATTACAATATCTACAAGAAAACATCTAATGGTAAAAATTGAAACCATAACTACATGCAACCATACTACAAAGTGTTACAAGAGCCACAGTAAGCTAAACATACATTATATGGTATTTCTGCAACTGCCTTATCTAGGATACATTACTAGAGCTACACATTGGAGATATAATACTTTTTGGTATTGCATGTGATTTAAATTATGCATTTTTATGCAATACATAGAAGGTTAATTCATATTACACATTGGTAATGCAATATCAAAATAATTACTCAGAAAATTAATTGAGCAACACTGACCAAAGATGAAATACCATTAACTTGCATTATTTGATTTTTGTTGATAACACCAATTCAAATATAACACAATATGTTAAATAATTAAAATTTTTACATAATGAATGAAAATTTTCATAGAAAGAAGTGTTAAGTTTCCAAAAATCCTCAAAAATTATGTGTATCTTAATATATTGTTACTATAATCTTAGCTGCATAATTAAAATATTTGCTGACAATTTAGTTCATAATTTTCATAAAGGTATTTTGTTTTCTTTTATCACATAAGATTATCTTTTATATTATATAATTAGATTATAGATTTCATTTTCTTTTATATAAAAATTATAAACAGTAAAAATAATACTTCAGGTGTTACAAGGAATATCTTAGCTGATTTTTTCTAAGATAAATTAATAGGATTTTGTGATTTAACATCACACAAATTAAATAAATTATTTGTAACAAATAATGTACTAGTCCTTAAAATGAGTTACAAGTAATGAACATTTATAAGTTATTTTACAAAAGGGAATAAAAAATAAATATGATAAAAAATTTAAAAAAAATTAAACCAAATTAAAGTGAATATGCAAATTTATTTGGAATTATTCAATTTACACTAAATTATTTTTATTAATCAAAACATGTTAAAATAAAAGGTCTTTTTTTATATAAGCTTTGAAAGAAGTGCATTGCATAAGACATTTTCATACTTTTTTATATTACTTTAGCCTCTCCCTTTCACTTATTTTCAAATACACTAATACCAACTTTTACATTCTAACTAAAGAATAACACATACCATCAAACTACACACAAATCTATATAACATATTTAACAACAAATATAAAAGTGAATATCAACAAAATTGCATAGTGAATGTTTTGTCAAGCACATGGATTAATCTTACCATTTATTTTTAAGACACACACACACATCTGAAAAATCTCATGACGTTTCATGTAATTTATTATTAATTTCATATTAAAATTATCAATAGAAAAGTAATTTTTTTTATATTTTTTACAATAAAATGTTTATACGAGAATATTCTAACACATTGATAAACATTATATTAAAATTATCAAAAAAATTTTGTAATGAAAAATAAAAGTATTAAAATAGTGATATAATTAATATTACTAGTTTCATTAATTCGTTCATTAAGCACTTTGTACACAGGAAAATAAAGAATTATCCATTATGAATATAAATAAGAATAAAAAACTAATAGTTATAAAACAATACAAAATTTATAGTATATTAAACTTTTTAAAGAGATTAATAAAAATCTCATCAGTTGCATAGATTTTTTATTTGCATAGTTGAGTACTCATACTACAAAGTATTAGGTAAATATTTATGATAATGAATTTTTTGGTCCAATATTACTCTAAAAATATTTATTTATATATGGGGAAAATATTAGTAAATTTTAAAAAAATAAAATAAAAAAGCAAAGTATAACAAATTTCATCAATTCATAGATCTTTGAAATAGAAGAAAAGACTAGTCATTTATAACATTTTTATCCAAGCATTTTGAAAATTACAATTAATACTAAAAAGCAAATATAAAATTTCATAAACAAATTAAATAAAATATAAAAAAAAGAACACAGTTTAACCATCATACTGGGCTTTATAATGTATAATGCATTGAAATATATAAGTGATAGAATAAAATAGAAAATATCAACAGATAATATTAAGTACAATAAAAATAGTCTAAGTCACAATGGTGTACCACCATTAAAAAGTTATTATACAATACCATAATATATTAAAAAGTAAACAGAAAAGTAAAAATATTTAGAAAATACAGAAACAGAAGACTTGTACAATATTTAAAAAGAAACTTAAGTAGAAAAATGGCACAACAAATATTCAATGTCATAATTTACGATGCAATAAATAACATAGATGTAAATTAGTTTGCCTTTAGAAAACTGTATTGAAGCATATTTTCATAGAAAAATTAAGACAAACAAGTTGCCTCATGGAACATGAAAAATAATATTCAAAGGAAGAAAACTGCTTCTTAAAAGTGGAAAAAAAATCAATCTTAGTACATATTGTCAGCAGGAACAGGTGGCAGTTCTCGCCTTTGAACATAACCCCCAGTAGCATTCCTTGGTCGAAAACTTGAACGTAAGGTTTGAGATCCAATTAAATGAGCATCATTTACTACAGGGTTAACAAAACCATGAGCACTTCCACCAAAAGTGGAAAATCGAGAATTGGGCACAGCAATGTTGTGCATTAGAGAGGGCTGAATACGATTATTAGTAATGCATTCTTGACTCAGCTCTAACGGGTAGCCTACTTTTCCATTTTTGTTTGCAGCATTGAATGAATTTTCCACCATGACTACACCATAAGGAGAACACTCAGATCTTTGACCAGGGCCAACTTCTTCATACAGGGAATCTGGAGATGGAGGTGAGCAAACTTCATAGATGTTTTCAGATTGCAGGGATCGAGATGAAGTATGCCATTGTCGCTTGTGATCAGATCCTTTCAATTTTTCCATACTTGGTGAAGGACTTGGAACTGAGCTCGGTGCAAGCTCAGTATGAGGAAGGACATTCCGAGGAAATATCCAACATATTGCTAAAAGAAATTTCTTTTATACATAAAAGGAAAATTTTATAATAGAAGATTAAATGGCAATATCCTATTGAAAATATTTTTAAAGAATTTTAGAGTAAGAAAATCTTTTACACATTAACGCAATATTTCAAAAATTATATTTTGAATACAATATGAGTTGAAACTACTTCAAATAAAGACATAAAACTTAAAATTTTTATTGGCACGTAGATAGTATTCATTAAATTTAATAATTTTACTTATCAATGTTCTTACGAAATGTACAATATAAAAATATAACTTTTAAGAATTTTATTAATTGAAATACCTTTTTCTTCTGAATTATAAATAAATGATTACAAAGAATAAAAACCATGAATATTTCGGCAATAAAATATAAGTAATTTTAAAAAGGAATAAATAAAAAAAAATCTGGTATGAGAGGATGTATTTTTAAGAAACTACAGCACATACATTTCATTCTAAAATGACAATCTCCAACAAATGAAAAATCATGATTTTGTTCTCTTTTAAAATTATTTCTTTAGTTACAATTTATTACATGATTAACAATATTACAGACATTGAAATAATCCATAAATTGTAAGACAACTTTGCATTAACTTAATTTTCCAGAAAAGTGGGATAAAATCAAAAATTGATTTTAAGTAAAATTGTAATCTCAAACCTAAATAAGAAATTTTATAAAACAATTTACAATTTTGGTTGCAAAAATCACATTGAAAGTCTATGTAAGTGGATTGACATTTACTAAATTACTCAACCACAAAATGAAAAATCACACAAAATTATTCTCCATATTTAATGACAAAATTTACCATGATATTAAATGCAAATTGCTACTTAGATTTTAAATTTTCTTTAGAATATAAATGTTAGACTACCAGGAAATTATTTGTGGTTATTAATAAAAAAACTGCTTTTTAGGAATAGTTTTTAATTTATGGAATTATTTGTGAAGCAAAATCTAGATAGAATGATGTAAGCATTCATTTGTTATATAAATATATTTTAATTCCTTTTTAATACACTGAGGACTATATAATAGAAAATGAATTTTAAAGATAATATAAACAATAAAAACATAGACAGCTATTTGATGAATGGAATTTTTGGGGAGATATATAATATATAATTATAAATATATACACATGCCGATACTAAATTGTTCTTAGAAATTAAAAGAGGTGATAGTACCCATCCATACAAGCAATAATTAGATAAGAACATAGGGTCGCATTCCACTCTGAGAAACAGAAAAGAGGAAAGTAGAAACACATGAAGAATCAATCATGAATTTATCATATGCAAATTTTCCCAGAGAAGAAGCATTTTGCAATTATTGGTTACCATAGAAAACCAATCAGAGTAGACATTGTCCCCTAAAAATGCTATCAACATGCTTGGTCTGACAACAATGACTACTGTACAACCTCTCATAGACAATACCAGAAATTTTCCATGAACATCTGGGTAGGTATCCTTAGTGATTACCTGGTAGGCCCTTATCAGACTGTTTGACCAGCACAATATACTGTATCTTCTTGGAATGAGTGCAACCCAATTCATCGCAAGATATTCCACTCCCCATCCTGAGAGACATGTGGCTTATGCATGATGAAGCCTCAACACATTTTTCCATCACGGGCTGTAACTTTTTGAATGCCACATATTACGCACGATGGATTAGACATAGCAACCTGCGGCTTGGCATCCTCGCTCACCGGACCTCAACCCACTGGATTTTTTCTTCTGAGGGCACATGAAATATTTAGTGTATGAGACACCTGTGGACTCAACTAAAGATCTCATGGCTTGAATCATAGTTGCCAAGGACAAAATTAATACAGCATCAAAAATCTGCGAGAGAGTGTTCCTTCGCCAGTGTCAACTGTACAACAACACACACGCATGGCATTTTGAGCTTTGCTGTGAGGTTTTCAGTAAACAATAAGTATGATATTTTGGTATTATACATTCACTTATCCAACACTGTTGTAAGTGTTGTGCAAACACTGTCAAGGTAGGAATTCATCTCTTCTGCTTCTCACAGTGGAATGCAACCCAATGTAATTATTACTTGTGTGGATGGGTACCATCATCCCTCTTAATTTGTAAAAATAATTTAGAATCGCCCTATATATATAAGATATAATGAATTTATAATTCTGTACATAAAAGTATATGCACTTTCACATTATAGAGCATTAGGTTTCATAACTTTGAGTTCAATTTTGCTGGAGCACGATCTATCACAATAAATACATAGGAACTTCTAAAGCTATATCATAGATGAAAACTGTAAAATTCAGAATAAAACTCAAAATAAGTTTGAAAAATATTTAATTAGAAATTCTGTAATATATTAATTGACAATGGATTTTGAAAGACATTTATATATTACAATTAGACATTTTTAATGTGTACATTTTTTATAATTAGCAGCTTTCTTAATGAGAGAAGAAAAAGGTAAATTATCAACACATATTAAAAAAAGTCAAGGGCATTATGAAAATGTAGGACTCAATTGCAATTAACATATTTCAGTATTAACAATAAACATCAAAGCTCAAACACAATTCAAATAAAAAACATATAACATGAAGCTTAAATACAGGATTACTTTTATGAGTAATTAAAAGGAATTTAATCCATAGAAATCATGCAAAAGAAATTTAAAATATAGTTTTGTAAATATGAGATAAATCTATTAAATCCACTTAAATTATACATTTAACTTAGCAACAAATGAATTTTTTAAATAAATATTTTACATGGAAGTTTGAAGAATAGCAGTTGATAGCAAGCAAATCTATCATTTAAAATATAGTTACATTTTAATTGTTAACGAAATTTATATTAGGTTATGCTTTCCAAAATGTACTTCTTTGAAAGGAAACTCAAGCATTGGAATTAGGAGAATACATTTATATATTGAATAAATTAATACATCACTTAACTTCTAATCAAGAAAATTTTATTTTACAAATTATTTGTAGGAAATAAATTTATAGTTAAGAGTTTAATACAAAAGTTTGAAATGTATGAAAAGTTAGAGATTCATTTTTGAATACATTTTGTAAAAATGTATTGATATTTATGTGAAAAAATAATGAGGCTTCAAAATTTTATATTCATTATTATTTTGGTTCTTATACATTTAGTAAGAAATTATTTAATTTTTATACTTAAGAGTAAAACTGAAGAAATATTTTAAACACTTTTTGCCATATAGAGCATTAGGTTTTTGACACTTTGAGTAACAATTTTGATAATAATTTAGTTGGCATGAGCTGACACAATAATTAATACAATGAGGCTTTTAAAGCTATGCCATCAATGGTTAGTTTGTCGCTTAACGGTCATTTTTTTGCTCATGAGGGCTAATTAGACCGGGACCTACGGTTTAAAGTGGATTCCAAACCACTATAAACATCCACGCCCAAGGTGGGATTTGAACCCACAAACTGTTGAACTGAAGGTAAGAGTGCTAACCATTTGGCTGCCAGCTCAGCAGTTATGTATCAAAGAAAACTGAAAAATTCAGAATAAGAGAAAGTAACTCAATAAAAACAGGTAGCTCTCATATAACACAATAAATAGGCTCCTACAAAACATTGTGTTGAAGGAAACTTATTGCATATGATCCAGGGATAAAAAACTCATTCGAAACTAACATTTTTTCCTAATTTTTCATATAAGCAAATTAATGTTTATTACAATATAATCTAAATGCCTTCATAATACAAAATCAAAATTAATTATATTTAATGTTGCTTTTGTTTAATAAGTTTCCGTTTTTATCATTACTTTCCACACTTTCTGTTCCATTAAGATTTTCGGTACTTTTCTGTTTCGCCGGCGCAAGCGCTAAAGTCCCCAAAAATGATATAACTGGTGCTATAGGGAATATCTCTGCTGGTAAACTTTTACTGCTATGTTTCCAAAACATGTGACGGCCTTTTACTATCAACGACTCTTTTTTCCATTTTATTATTTTATGCTATGTTGCTATATATACAAATTTATTAATTTCTTAAAATCTCTCTAGAAAAAATTCGAAAGTATATCTTAAAAATGATAATTGTAACAAATTCACATAAAAATATTTAAAAAATAAGATTTTGAACTATGCATCACCTGATAAATTGTAATCTAATATAATAAGTAAATAAATTGAGGCTCTGGCACCCATCATTTCACGCATAGTGTGCATACAAAAACAACAATTAAATATATAAATTTAAAAATTTTTACGTAAAACATTATTTAAAAATTTTTATGTGTATACTGTGTGATGTCGCCAATTGGCGACTTAATTTTCACTTGGCGAGATTTGCGCCGGCAAAACGGAAAAGTACCGATTTTTCTATCTTCTTTAAGAAATCAACAATTTTGATTTGATTCTTAAACGGAAAATTAAATATAAATTTCTTTTTATGCTATTTCCTGGTATGAAAATGACATTTATGTAGTTTCCTTTTGGATTTTCCACTTCTTTCAGCAAAAGAAGAGACATTCAATATTTCAGATTTTCAACAGACTTTGACCATATAATTTTTTTAAAATTATAATTTTGCAATCTTTTGCAATACCTTCATCTTAAACTTGTTCCTATATTTACCTACAACTTTCATTAAATATGCTTCGACTTTTTCCACTAATAATTCTTGTATATCCTAAATAACAATATGAACTGATATGGCATTGCTTTTACTTTCAAAAGAATCAAGCACATTTTTCATTTCCTCTGCACAAATGGTCATATCTTCTTTCACCATGTATTCAATGTTTTTTTAATCACTTTTTCATGGTAAATATGCCATTGATGCAGTAATTAAATTTAAAATATCCTATAAGTTCCAATTTAATTAATATATCAAATATACTATGGCCAAGATCCACATTAATCCTCTCTTCATACAAGCATTAGAGGTTAAACAAACTTCAATTGAACAAAGCTCTATTAAGTGGTAAGAATACTATTTTGCACTTAGATTGTTCAAATATTCCAATAAATATGAAGTGATGTTTTTCTGTATATAATTAGTGAATTGGGAATAGAGTTATAAGTTCTTTATTATACTTTTCATACATAATTGTACCTTAACTTTTTTTTTTAAATCAGATCATGATATAAAAAAAGCTGAAGTAGGAGAGCTAACTATACCCTATTCCAAAATTTTATAACTGCTATACATACTAAAAACTTGCAATGTATTTTAAAAAGTAAACATGTTTAAGTTTATCAATGGAAATTTGATTTTTAAAATGAATGTATACATGAAACTGGAACATCTTTGAAAGAAGTCTACAAAAATTAAAAAATAATGAATTCATTACTTTTAAGGTATACAAATTTTCTATATATAATCTGAGCAGAACTAAACAATCATAAATGTAATTGATAAGGGGAGGTAGGAAATATTTCAAACAGTATGCAGATTAGATAAAATAGCACATCTTTTTTGGGAAATCTAATTTTGCTTAAGCTGAAAACGCTTTAATTAAATAAATTGTTTAACTAAAAAAATACAAGACATGTTTATTCGGAAATTTATTTATTTTTATAAATGGCTATTTTGAAGTTTTTAGAATGAAAATTAGTATATTACTCAAGAATAATTTTGTGCATAATGTTTTAAAAGTTTGTTAATAATTATATATTCATCAACATTTCAGGAAAATTCTTCAGAAAAATTAAATAATATCGATTACTTACAGCAACTAATAATCAAATATCCTAATTTGATAAAAAAAAGAATTAGCAAGTTAATTCAAAAATAAAAATTTATATTTACCATGTGGCATAAGTGTTTGACATCTGAAAAATTAAAAAACAAGTAAATTATATATATTACCGCACATAAGTAAAAATAATTTAGCTTTGATATACAACTTTTCTGTTAACATACCATTAATTCAGTACAAAAGTAATTTAAAACTCAGAGATTTTTTCAAAAATAAAAATGCTCTGTAATTTATAAAAAAAAGGGAAATTTTTTTTATTGAATAATACCTGATTAAGCTATCAAATGAGGAATTCTTACAACCTAACATCACAAGAATAGATTTCTTTGTAAGCTAATTTTTGATCTGAGGAAAATTTGATAGCCACTCAAAAAGTTTTACTTAAAATTATTTTACTTCATGAGTTATAGTTAATTAACATTAAGTTTTGAGTACATTACAGCTTTGAAATTTTTAACTAAAGTGAATTAGACAACTGAAGATTGATTTGCATAAGATAAATTGCAAAGCTTGAAGTTTATTTATTTGAAACTAATCATTTGTTAAAGTTAGGCACATGCAGTTTCATTACAAAAGAAAAAATATTAATATTTTTTATCACATGTTATATGGTTATGTTTTATTTGCTTGTACACAAGTTGGTATAAATACATTACAGGTTTTATATGTAGTAAATAATTTTAATATATGAATGAAAAATGAAAAGCTACATAACAATAGGTCGGCTGGACCGGACAGTATTAAAGCCGAACTCCTCAAAACCAATGAAAGGAGTCTAAACAAAGCAATTCATGATTTGATCTGTTGCATTTGGACATAGGAAAAAATGCCCACAGAGTGGGAAGAAGCTTCTGTCTGTCTTATTCACAAAAAAGGTGACAAATTGGAATGCAACAACTATAGAGGAATATCCATGCTTAACTTGGCTTACAAAATATTCTCCCTTATTCTATTCAATCGGCTAACATACTACACTTCCAATATTATTGGAAATTACCAGTGCGGATTTCAGAGGGGAAGAACTATGACCGACCAACTACACACTACAAGGCAGATCCTGGAAAAAACCAAGGAATATAACATTGATACGTACCATCTTTTATTGATTTTAAAGCTGCCTTTGATAGTGTTTTTTGCGACAAATTATTAGAAGCAATGCTGGAATTTGACATCCCAATGAAGCTGGTTAGCCTTACCAGGATGACTCTAAAAGAGTCTCCTGTAGAGTAAAAATCTTGTCAAGTCTCTCGGAGCCTCTCTTTACTGAAAAAGGCCTTCGACAGGGAGATTCCCTGTCCTGTCTATTGTTTAACATTGCTTTGGAGAAGGCTATCAGAGACTCTGGTATAAAGACCAGTGGTACTATCCAACATAAAACAATTCAACTTCTTGCCTTTGCCGATGACATTGATATTATAGGAAGATCAAAGAGATCTATCATTGAGGCTTTTGTAGCGCTTGAGAATGCGGCAAAGGAAATGGGACTTATTATTAATGCACACAAAACAAAATTTCTGATTGCAACAAATAAAACTTTTGACCCAACACTTTTGAGGATAGGTGATTATACTTTTGATTCGGTAAAACAGTTTAGTTACTTAGGAACTTTGATCTTTTGTAACAATGATTTAAAAATCGTAATTAATAATAGAATTTTCTTGCTAATAGATGTTTTTATGGCCTCAGAAGCCAATTCAAATCTGGATTAATTTCTATAAATACAAAATTGAACCTATATAAAACCCTTATCAGGCCAATTGCTCTGTATGGTAGTGAATGCTGGACCCTCACTAAGACAGAGGAGGAAAAGCTATTGATCTTTGAAAGAAATATTTTGAGGAAGATTTTTTGACCAATCCAAGTGAATAATGAGTGGAGGATTTTATTGAATAATGAAATCAATAGAAAATATAGCAAATACGGTGGGACCGATATTTTAAGAACTACAAAGGCATCACGAATAAGGTGGTTGGGCCACCTGTACAGATGCACCGATGCTTTTCCCACCAAAAAAGTGACATTCTCAAAAATCGAGGGATTCGTCGTAGAGGACGTCCACCCACGCGGTGGCTGGACGATGTTGAAAAAGACCTCAAAATAATGGGAGTCAGCCGATGGAGGGCTGTTGCGGCTAATAGGGTCAGCTGGAAGAAGATCAGCGAGTCAGCCTTGGCCTGCAATAGGCTGTTGAGCTTGTAAAGAAGAAGAAGAATGAAAAATGATCCAGTTATTATTGGATGTATATTTTTTTCAGTTATTTCTATTATAAAATAAATATTATATGTTAATATCATTATTCATTTAATGCTACAGCCATATTTGGTTTATTTATCACTCAGTGATTTTTTGCATACATGGACATAGACTGACCAACAGTTTAAAGTGATTATGAGTCATTATAAAGGTAACTTTACTTAGGTGAAAATAAAGTCTTTTAACTTTGAATTAAAGATCAAAATACCAAACAATCAGCTGTTCAAGTTATGTCCAGTAGCAATGTACAAAATATTAATTTTACTCCGATATATCATAATTCAATTATTGGCTCTAACTTGTAGATCATAGACTAATGGAAATTATTGACGAATTGATTAAAAATGAACAATCATAAACTATGTCAATCATTTGTCGTATTATTTACTTCGTGTGAATGAACAGACACTGGGGTTAGTTAGATTGTGAACAGTTTAAGCTGCATTCCAAACCAGAAATATCCCGGACCAAACTAAGAAATAAAACCACAAAATGTTGAATACAAGATGAGAGTGTTTATCATTTAGCTGTCACCTTGATGAAATGAACAATTGTATCGTACTATAATTATTACTTTCTGTTACAAATCATAATTCCTAGTCATAATCTCATAAACACCTGTTGCAGTAAGGAAACAAAGAAATATTTAAAATTGCACAATATAAAATTACCGTATTTTCCTATATACTATTCACGGTAGCTAAGTATTTGCAAGATCTTTTCACTGAGCAAAAAAAAAAGTGTTGTATAATCCGTGACAATTTTTTCAACAAATAGTCAAAAACATACACTGCAGATAATGTGGGTGTCACATAAAAAAGAAAAACATACTGTGATTAAAAATATAATATGTACAGAAAAAAAACATTCATTATGAAAAAAATTTGTTTAAATCTATCTAATCACAAAGTGCGATAAACTGAGATGGAAGCACGAGATTGATCAAGAGCGATAATTCTGAGAAACTAGTACAACTTGTCGATTTTTTATTTTAAATCCCTTTTAAAATGAAATTAGGCATATTTTTTAATTGTCTTATCCTTACAATGAAATGAATTTGTTCTTGAATGCAAATGGACAAAGCTGATTATAGATGAAATAAGTTAGCCGAGTTGTTGTGACTTCTATTATTTTATAAAACAAATACATCATTTTTTCCTAAATTTTATTGTAAACTTTTTAATGGAGAATGTTTTTATATCAGATTATACACAGTGGCATATAATATGTAGAATGAAATTAATATTTTTTAAACATATAATCTGCAGATTATATACAGGAAAATACAGTAGATAAAATCACATAAAAACAGAAAAATAAAAATTGTCCAACAGCTTTGTTATAATATAAGCATTATTTTTACATATTAAAAGCTAAAGCAGTCAGCAAAAAATAAATCTTACTTCTTAAACTTTAAGCCTATCACTATTAATGTGGCAAAGACAAACAGGATTCCCACCAGAAATGTAGTATAAAGAGGTAAGAATGGTGGATGTGGAACTTCTAAAAAAAAAGTTTTCATTAGTAAAAAATCAAAATTTGTAAAAATAAAAAATTACTATTATTTTTAAAAGTAAAAACTAAATAATTTTAAATATTCAGTAAAACTTTTAGTTGACAGATTATTAACCATAAATAATAAAATTTTGATTGCTATTAAGCAGTTTTGACGGCGAAATAAACACCAACAACTGCTGCACAAAGTATTATTTTAATATTAAATTTTTTGTTCAAGTATAGAACTCAAATATTAAAAATGGAAAAAAAAAAAAAAGATTTTGTTATTTATAGTTAAATTTGGCTTTGGCATAATTTTTTTTCACCAGTTTACACTTAAATGAATATTACATATGTACCTTGGTTAGATTATCATAAATGTGGATAAAGGTACATAATGTCATGATTGGCAGGAATAAGAAAAAATACATTTTAATGACTTTTTTGAAGATTCTAGAATTAAATGTGTTTTAAATTTGACTTTTACCATCAAATCATAAAATGCAAAAATTTTCAATTATTTGAAGGAAAAAAATTGATATTTGTCTTACAGGCCCATATAACACAATTAAAAAGTAATCTATAACAAGTTATTGAATCCAAATTTGACTGAAGCAATTAGCATACCCACCATATTATTAAATTAATATATTCAGCAATCATTTTGTATTATTTTACAAATGCAAAATGTTTGTTTCAGATTTCAATTCTATTTGGAAAATTACTGAGAATAGTTTCGAAAAAGATAACACAATTTATAGTCATTGCTCAAAATCATTTTAATTTAGATCTAGAATAAAACACACTAATTTAAGATATTATATAAAAGAAGAAGGAAAAGATCATACGCAAAGGTCTTATTTCAACATCCGAAATAACACTGCAAACATTACAATTGCCAGAAAGAATGGCTTTGTCTTGGAAACTTGCTGGTAAAGGAGGGGGTGGGCCAATATCCAAAGGTGGTCTACATATATCGCAATCATTGCGAGGAAGCATTTCTTCAAAAATATCACTCCAGCTTGCTGGGAAAGTATCCATCATATAACTTTATCTCTACAAACTACAGGCAGAGATCTCCTATATAAAAATAATTCTTGAAATCAATTTAACATAGCAAACATCACTTGTGAAAACTTTTTAATTATATTACAATATTAAAACAATTTTTAAGTGATTAAAGACAGCAAATTTTTTGTCATTATGTAAACTTTTCTAAGATCATAAAAACAAAATCCGTATTACAAATATTCTTTTATATATTCATTTTTTAACAAAGTTAATTTAAAAGATTATGAACTATTTAATAATTCAGTTAAGTATATGAATAGAACTGTTTAATAATTCTAATTTACGTCAATCAAATAAAAAATTTAAATTTTCCTTTTGAATATCTAAAATTAGGTAATAATGATATAATTAGATATTTTTTAAGCAAATAACTTTATTTACTCTGGCTTAAAAAAATCATTAATGATACACACTGAATTATGAGTATCGTTCAGCATTAATTAGAACTACTTACCTTTTATTGGAGGTATACATGAAATAAATCTCGTATTTAATCTTAAGCAAGAAACATACTGATAAGTTTGAGTTTTTAATAGTTATTTAATTATTACTTTACTACTCTACCACAAAATTATTGAATTAATTATACGCAAAAGTTCATCAGGTTAAATATCTCAGAAGTAAACAATACTACCAACATTAATTAATAATTAAATGGCAGTTAAAGTAGTGGTAGTTTCGGTTTCATTATATTATGAAGAAATTAATTGCTTATAGTAAGAGAAAATCTCTAAATTGATCCAAATATTCGAAAAATAAATAATATTGATAGTTACTACTATAAACAGAAAAATAAAATCTTTTAAATCAAAATATAATCTATAATGTAGTTTTCCATATATTTAGCATTTTAAAGTTGGCAATGATGAAAAATTCAAAGTTCTGCTTTTCACTGTATCGGTGGTATCGACACGTAAATATTAAACAATCCAAATATGTGACTGAAGAGGATAAACTGTGATAAATTAATTATAACATATATGCTGAAATCCTTCAAGAATGTCATTTGTTTTACGAGAAAAGCAGATTTGTATGTGTTTATATATTTTTATTACTATACATTTTTATTTATTGAATTAATAAATAAATTAATGTTTTATTAATTTTTTAATGTTTCTAACACTGCATATTTCTAGCTGCTTTGAAACGGATGTTAAATTTTAATGCTAACATCACGAAGGCATCTGTTACGGAACCAGTTTGGAAGGTAAAGAATATAACTTTTTTTTCTCTTATAATTATTTTATATAGATAAATTTCTTCACTATATTGAAGAGCTATTGTAAAATGCAACTTATACTATCCATTTTAGTTATTAAAAATTAAAACAAACATTTTATAGTTTGCTTTCACAGATTTTGTTAAGCTTTTCTATTCTTAGGTTTTAAGAATTGCTGGAACAATAAAAGAAAATGAGGAATATGTTTTAAAACAAGGAAAAATTCAGTCATGTTAAAACCCTGTAAATATATTTAAAATACAATATTCATACTTACAGCGCCATTGCATTATTTTTGAGAATATTTATTTTTTTTGAAATCAGTGACCTGTATTGAATATTAAAATATCTAATTATTTGATGTGGAACACTAATTAGAGATTAAGAAAAAAAAAGAATATTTAAAATATTGCTGAAGTTTGTTATGGAAATCAAATGCATTGAAATTCTGTATATAGTTTAAAATAGCATTTTTATTTATAAACTTTGTTTATAAATAAAAATGCTATTTTAAAATAATTTTAGTAATTTTAAAATTTAAATAATTTTAGGTAAAACTGAGTAATACGGCCGAAGTTTGGCGATTTTTTGGATTTTTTTCGCCAAGTTCAAGTAAGGATTGAAATTCCTAAGCTATATTCACAGCGAAATACAAAACGAATATAAAAGACAGTATTGAAATTCCGGCACTATATCTAAACCGGGTAAAACTGAGGTCTGTCCGTAATACTCAGTTTAGCCTAATTTTATTCTTCCTATTTAAGATTTACTACTTTGAATCATTTTACTTATTTATCTCTTAATCTTGTGCAATTATTTATCTCTTGCTCGTGTGCAAAATCCTACTGTCAAGGATGAAATATAGTGCTAAGTAACTATTTTTCACCAATGATAATAATAAAAAAACTCTTCAAAAAAGAACATGGTTCAAGGTTATTAATATTATCTTAATTGCATAAATGATATTTTTGTTGCTGATGCAGAGTTGTCTAGTGTGGTTTATTTTTAAGTTCAAATTTTCTTTAAATTATTTTTATTATTGTTAAAAAATGAATTAAAATTACTTTTGTGTTTAATTATTTTAGAAGTAATTTGTGGATAAATTTTTTAAATCATATATTTACTTTGTTTTAATCCTCCTTTATTGTACATTAAGGGATAATGTAAGGAAATTTAGTGATGTTTGTGCCAGCTTTCCTATGTGATGGAATTTTTAACAAGTTCTAGACAAGATAACTGCTTATAATTTAATTTTATTAGAGAAACTTTTAGCATCTTTTGGTAAAATAGGATTTTTAGGTTAGAAGACAAAATTCTAAAATAAATGTTTTGTTTAATTAGAAAAGTCGGATTTTTCGAAATTATCTAAAGATAAATTTATTATTGGTTTTAATAAGTTCAGTTTTATAGTTTCTGTAGTGAGTTTTGCGAATCTGCTAAAAATTACTTGTTTTCAAAAGAAAATCATAAATTTTTAAAGTATTCTCCTTGCTTGTTTTTAAGCTGTTAATTTTATTTTCTGAAAAATTTTATTTTTGAAAATCTGAAATCTGCTGTTTTAAATGCTTTTAAACAAAATTCTATTACTTATAGTTATTGATTTTGAATTATGTACTTAACTTTGTATATTATTTATTTTTAGATCCTTATTTATGATCGATATGGACAAGATATTATTTCTCCTTTATTATCTGTTAAGGATCTAAGAGATATGGGAGTTACATTACATTTGTAAGTTTTAGAATCTGTATTACTTATGTTGTTAATCACTTTACTCATTTTAATTATTTTAATTATATTTCAGACTTTTACATTCAGATAGAGATCCTATACCAGATGTACCCACTATTTATTTTGTAATGCCAAATGAGGAAAATATTGTTAGAATTTCTCAGGTAGTTATATATTTTAATATTTTTAATAGCAGCATGTTTTAAGTAACAAATGTGTATATTTATTGCTTGAACAATGTTGATTTGATTTTAAATGATCAGAATACTTTTATTGTAAAACACTAATAGTTTAATTCTCCTTTTATGCTGAAATATTTTAAGACATTCTATTGATTTAATATTTTTGGGAGTGGAGCTCATCAGATGACATTTATTATTTTTAAGTTACAAATATCAAGTTTACAAAATAGTGATGTTTTCTTAAATATATTAGATAAATTTTGTATTTTTGTTTGTTAACATTCTTTCAAGTTGAGAATACTTTCTCAAAATTTTTGAAATAGTAAAAACATTCAAGACTGATTAATTTTAGAAATGGTTATATGATTTCATGTTACATTGCTAATGTCAAAATTGAATTTAAACTTGTA
Organism: Latrodectus hesperus; assembly: GCA_037975125.1. Classification (NCBI taxonomy): domain Eukaryota; kingdom Metazoa; phylum Arthropoda; class Arachnida; order Araneae; family Theridiidae; genus Latrodectus; species Latrodectus hesperus. Next base: position 141,973 of record CM075854.1, on the reverse strand, counting down.
AATTATATAGAAATAACTTGTACAAATTAAAATACTACTTTTATCAACATGTTTTACAATTTTATGAAATTGTTTTATAAATTTGGTATATGTCAAATAAAATTGCATTGAATGAATTGTATAAAATATAAGTTAATATTTGAAAAATATTTCTGCCTATTTATGAAAAGCATTCATTTATTACATTTACTATAACATTTTTATTTTATTTTTAGGATTTTAGAAACCAATTATACGACAGTTATTTCTTAAATTTTATCTCTCCTATATCTCGTCAAAGGCTAGAAGACCTGGCAAGTTCGTCTCTGCAAGCTGGTTGTGTATCTTCAATTAATTCAGTTAGTTTACATTTTCAGAAATAATAAAATTCAATTAACATTCTTTTTTTATAAAATATTTTATTTAATTTTATCTTTTAGGTATTTGACCAATATTTAAATTTTATAACAGTTGAAGATAATCTGTTTTTCTTAAGACATCAAGATCGCAGCTCTTTAAATTATTTTGGTATGTGCTTTTTGTACAATTATTTGTAAAGATATACTAGGTTTTTTATTAATTTATAAACTTTATTTATTAACATTAAGATTTTTTTAAATACAACCAAATTTTATACCTATATATGATACAAGGAAAAGCAATATTTGTAAAATATTTTTGTTTCTTATTAAAACCATAAATTAAAATAGTTTTCTCTGTTCTAGTAAGTTGCATAATTTCAAATTTTTGTTTAAAAATTTTCTGTATTTTACATTATTTGTAAAGGATTCTATATCTAAATCATTTTTGTTATGAATTAAAAAACATTAATTGTATTTAAGGTTAAAAGCGAATGTTGAATGGATTTATCAAATTAAAACAAACTTTTAAAGTCATATATTTGAGATATTACTATATCATAGACTATTACTACGGCATATGTTTTTGTGTGATCTAAAAGTATTAGGTTTGGAAACTATTTATTTATGTGCATAATGCCCGAACTAAAATTTAAAATTAATTTGGAATTGTTCATTTTATTCATAGTTTTTTTTTTAAATAACACATATATATACAATATAGAATATAATTTACTTTTACAATTGATTGAAAGAGAAAGAAATATTTTATATGCAAGTTTTTTGTGTATATTTTTAAAAAGTAAAAATTAAAAAATTTTTTTATGTTGTGAACTTATACAGCCTAAATATTTTCAATGATATTCATTTGTCCTTAATGTATATTAATATTGCTCCTTAAGTTAGAATTGCATTTTTTTAAATAATCAATGCCAGTAACATTTCAGGGCACTTTTCTTTTTATTAATATAAAATATCTTGTCTTAATAAATATAAAGTTTATTTGCATTTTTAACAGCATTATATTTTTAAACTTTTAATTATTTTAATGTAGCTGTGAATAGAGGGGATATGAAAGACACAGAAATGGAAAATTTAATTGATACTATTGTTGATAGTCTATTTTCAGTATTTGTTACATTAGGTAAGTCTTACCTATATTTATTATTTTTAAGGCATGAGTTTTTATGCTAATATGTATATATATATATATATATATATATATATATATATATAATCATATTATCCATAAAAAATATTTTTTAATGGTTTAATTTTTTTCTTTCAAAAAAGAATTTCTTTAATAAAGATGGTAGTATATAATAAAAACATACATTTATATTTTTGAATAACTAATATATAAAATTTGTATTGTTTTGAATATAAACTTCCTTTTTAATTTTGTGTAAAAATGTTTTTATTTACTCTCAAAGAAATGTTAATTTAGATCAACAATGTCTTTTGATAATTGTAAAATATTTTTAGTAGTTATTGAATCTTTTTTTCAGGTTCTGTGCCTATCATTCGGAGTCCGAGAGGGAATGCTGCTGAAATGGTTGCTGAGGTGATTTGAATTTTTCTTTATATGTTGTAGTCATTTTTAAAGTTTATAATAATTTATTAGTTTTTGTTAATAATATTTCTAAGGTCATATATTCTTGAATTTGATAGTTTCTTCAATGTTTATAAGTGAATTACACACTACTTATAATAATTCAATAAACAATGGGAAAACTATCTTATCCAAATGTACCTTTAATTTTCTAAAATTGGCATGAAGATACTTTAGTTATGAAATAAATTGGGCACTGGTGCCATATAATCCATGATTCTATATTCTGAATTATTTTGGCGAAGAAGAAATGTTGCCAATATGACGTATTGTGCTGTGTGTGATGACGTAAATACTTGTGTTACCAAAATTTTCAGCATAATTCTTATATGTTTCCATATGTATGACGTAATATAATCGAGGTTGCCAGATTCATAAGAAAATCCATGAAAAAATAGCCAATGTCAGAATTTGGCACCCTGGATTATATGACACGTGTGCCATAAATTGATTGATATCTCTTTAATGTTGTTTAAATTTAAAAAAAATTACATCCCATGATTCAGTGAGAAAGGTTTTTAGATGAAGTATATTGTAAGCAATTAAGTTTGCAGTTATTAGGTAAACCATAGACTACATTTGAAAATTTACTCATATCCTATATATAATAAAAAAATGTTAATTGTGATCATAAATTAAGTTTTCTTTTCTCTTAATTTGTTTTAAATTGCTTTTTTATATTTTTATTTTTTAAAGTGATTTTGACCATTTTAATTGTATTAGTTAATCAGAATTAAAAATATCAGATTGTATATAAGATTCCTAAACATTAGTACTTTCATTTAATGAATTATGTTGCACATCAGTTTTAATTATGTATATTTATTATGGTTTTAGCTGTAAATTAAGGGTAAATCTGTTACTTTTTATTTGTACTATTTTATATTTATATATGTATATCTCTAATCATGCAGTATAAATATTTTATGATATTGAACAGCTACATTTATATCATTCCTTATAGAAACTTGATAAAAAAATCCGAGAAAATCTAAGAGATTCAAGAAATAGTTTATTTGCACCTGAAGGAATGTCAACACCGTTTTCGTAAGTTTTTGAAGATAACTAATAGTTTATTCAAGTGTTTTCATTTATAAATTTTTTAATTTCTAAAATTATTTTTCCAGATTTCAAAGACCACTGTTAGCTATTTTAGATCGTAATCAAGATATGGCAACACCTTTGCATCATACATGGACATACCAGGCTCTTGCTCATGATGTTTTGGTAAGGTGGTATTCATTTTATTTTGGCTTCCTTCATAATTAAATATCACTGTTATTTATGTTATGTGGCATATATTTATGTAATGTGGCATTCTGCTTGTAGTTTTCTAAAATACCAATTGTGTACTTTTTTACTTTATTTTTGTGTATACATTGAAAAATATAACTGTAAATGTTATTTAATTTTTCACTAAATTGATGTAAAAGTCCTTTTTAAAAATTTTTCTTTTTGAATTGAGTTACCAATAAGTTTTATTAAAGTTCATGACTTTGAACAATTTAATTGGCAAAGAAAAATAACTTAACAATTACATATAAAGTCCTAGTTTTTGTTAAAATTACCTTCCTGATGTGTTATTTTTAATTCAGGATTAACTTGTATAAATAATTAAATTACTTTTATATGGGAATTGCTTATGTGAAAGTAGCAAGGTATGCATTTCTGTTATCAATATCCTAATTGTGGTTAATATTTTTCAAATATATATATGTATTCAGTTTTTTAAATCTACATTGTAAAAGAATTATCTAAAACAAAAATCTCTTTAAGCTTTTTTTTTCCAATATTACACATTTTTTTGTGCTGGGTGTACATTTAATTCCTGAATCAAAAGTTTTTATTTAAAACTTTTTTGTTAAAATTTATAGAGAAATTAATGTTAAATTCTTATAAATTTATATAAATTGTGCTATATTTTTTATCTTTAGATTCATCATTATTAAAATTAATGTCTTTTAATATTTTTAACATTGCATGAAAAAAAATTAAAAAGTATCTAAAGAAAAAAAAAAAGAATTAAAATGTTATTTTTATATGGTTAAAACTTCCTTTCTGAGTAAACAGTATTTTTTCTTGCAGAAAATAACTGCATTCTTCAAATGGGTTATGTCATAACTGTCATTTTCCACTTTATAATTATCGCATTTATTATAACAAGAATTTAATGTAAACTGTTTATAAACTTGCAATTTATTAAATTATAATATTATTGAGAATTAAGGTAATCTTAATTTTTACACTTCTGTTAAACTTAGATGGTAACAAAGTTTGTGATCTCATTGATAAATTTAATTAATTTAAATTTTTTAACTATGGAGCTTATACTGTGCCATAATTTATGTTGAATCAAACATAAATGCATGCTAATATGTGAATTCTTTATTGCATTTAAATCCATTTTAAAGGTTTTATAAACTTCAAATATTTTGAATTTATTCTGGAATTTATTTTTAAATATCAAACTGATTTTAATTTATTCTATTATTAATTTAATTTATTGGTTTAATTAGAATTATTATAATATGAATTTTAAAGCTCACATGCTAGTTTAAACAAATTAGAGCCATTATTTTTTTTATTTTACTTTTAATAGTAATATTTTATCCTTCTTAATCCTCTTTCTTGTTGTATAAGCCTTTTTTGAATTTAAAAAATGTATTTATTTGTTTCAATAAAATTGAATTTTTTAGGATCTTCAATTAAATCGAGTGTCTATTGAAGAAGCCACTGAAAAAACTGGGCATTTAGGCGCAAAACCTAGAAAACGAACAAAAACTTATGATTTAAATCCAACTGATAAGTTTTGGATGCAGTACAAAGGAAGGTAATGAAATAGTTTTACAAAATAAAAAAATATGTTGAGGTATGAAATGATAAAAACTTCATCCATTGAATATTTATAATTAATGTCACTTTAGTTTATATAGTTTTCCTACTGAATTGTGAAATTAGTTAATCTGCTCTTTTAATTTTTATATTTTTTGATTTGCATAAAAAAGTTTAAGCTTCTATTAAATACTTTAAATTTTTCTTATCAATAATTTAAAATGGAGAATATAACAAATCCACTTGTTATATTTACTAGTCTTATTGTATTTATATTTTTGATAAAATCTTTTTATTTACATTTATTAAATTTGTTTTTGTATTTTGTTTAATTTTCTATCCATAATTTAAATTCAAAATGCATTCGTTTGTTATAAGTTTTTAACTGTGATATCATATTTTGATAACATTAATGATCTTTTCTTCATAATTTTAAAAATTTAAATGATTGGCTGAAAAGTTAAAAATTTCTGATTAGTATATTTATGATTTCTGGTATTAAATTATTTGTATTTCATTATTTCAAAAGTCCATTTCCAATTGTTGCTGAAGCTGTTCAAGGTGAATTAGATTCCTATAGATCATCTGAAGAAGAAGTAAAGCGACTTAAAGCTGCAATGGTATTATTCCTTTTTTATTTATTTTAATGTTTTCTCAAATATAACAAATATTAAAGAAAATTAAATGTAAAAGATATTATATTTCTTAAGTTTATTTAAGGATATTTAGAAAATTCATTTGAATTGAGATTCTCTGAATATTGTTGTGTAATATATAGAAATTTTAATTTTTGAAATTGTATGCTCATTTCTATATTTTGTATGTGTCCCCCTATTGATGTAAATATTGTCTTGTGATTTGACATTTCTTAATTTTCCTTAAAATCATATCAATAATTTTTTAAATCTGTTAATTTTTTCCAGCTTTCTTAAATGTTTTCAATGTGTTCTCTAGAAAAGAAATCTTTTATTTTGACATTTCTGGTGACATTTATAGATACTTAGATATTCAAAAACATTGATAAATTAATTATACTCTTTATCATAATGTTTAAACTTTAAACATGAAACTATTGCTAATATAGTAATGATTAGTACTTTTTACCAAAAACTTCTAATTTGTAATATTATAATTATTACTCTTAGTTTTACAATATTGCTTGAGAACAAAAGAGATCAAAATCTAAATTTTTTTCAAGGTCATTAATTATTTTATATTTTTAACTTGTCTTGCAACAAAAAATTAGCATAGAAATTCTCAAAATTATGACAAAAATTATTTAAAATTTAAGATCTTTCAGGGATGCTTTCTTTTTACTTTTATACAAATAAATTTTATTGAACTTTTAAGTTTTTATTTATTAAAATGAATGAAATAAGTCAATTGTTCATAAAAGTTTAACTTGTAGATATAATGTGAATTGAAACAGCTGAATATTTTTTTAATGTTTTAAGAGGATCTTTACTTGTTTACTTTAATTCTATCTAATAATATTTGCTAATTTTTCTATTAACTCTTTCTTCAAATTTTGATTTGTTTTAAAGGGATTAGATGCAAATAGTGGAGCTGATGAAGTTATAGGTTCCATGTCAGATAATACTGCAAAATTAACATCTGCTGTAAGGTATGTAAGATTTTTGTGCACATAAAAGGATTCAGAAAATAATTATTTTTTGCTCTTATTTTATTTAAAGTATTTTGAGTTATGTGATTTAACTTTTTTAAATAGTTTTCGATGAAAAATCACTCTTAAATTTGATTTGAAATATTTTGTTTTTATTTTCATATAAAAAGAGCATTTATTGAGAAGCTGAGTTCTTGAATAATTTAACAACTATGTCAAGTATTATAGTTAAATTTTCTGCTTTGAAATAGAGTAATAGTTAGGAAAAATGTACTTAATTTTATTAAATAACCATTTTACATATTTGTAAAGTGTCTGGAATCTGATCAAAATTAATTTTACACTTACACTGTAGTGCAGCTGTTAAACTTATAAATTATTTAACCCAACTAGATACAATGTGTAATAAATTATTCCACCTTTAACTGTTCATTCTGGTCTAATAAGCATTTGTATAAAAAAAAAGCTGTTGATGTGTGTGTGTGACAAACAATTATAAACATAATAAATTTCATTCTGCAGAAGTTAACTTTATTAAAATTTTAATACTGTATATATATATATATATATATATATATATACATGATATATATATATATATATATTAAATGTTACCTCAAATTTTTTCAGTATAATATTTTTAACCATCTATTTTTCTCATATTTATTGAACTATATATGAATACGTACATTATCTGTAGTCAAATGTAATTAATTATTGCTTTTGTTTTGTTGCATAATTTAGATATTTTTTTTTCAGTTCATTACCTGAACTTCTTGAAAAGAAGAGATTAATTGATATGCATATGACCATTGCAACTGCTATATTAGACCACATCAAGGTAAATATTCATTGTAGAATTTAATAAATTGTTTAATATTGAAAGTAATTTTACTGATACTACATCCTTAAACTTTTTTATTTCATTATTTAGAGTAGAAAATTAGATGTTTATTTTGAAATTGAAGAAAAAATTCTTGGAAAAGCTATGTTAGTAAGTAACAGTTATTCAGAATTTGAAAAATTCATTTAATTTGATGTTTATATTAAATTTATTAAAATACATAATTTTAACTTTTTATAAATTTAAAAATTATTTTAAGTTTGTTATTAGAAGTTTTTGGGATTTTGTTATTCCTTAACTTATTTAAATTTAAAGAGTAAAATAATTTATTAATAATCAGAGTAAGTGATAAATTAATTATTACAATTTTTTAACATTTTTAATAAGATATGCATTATCTGTTGATTCATATTGAAAACTATCAAAAATCTTTTTATTTTTAGGAAAAATCATTAATGGATATGATAACTGATCCAGAAGGCAAGTAAACAATAAAATTTTACTTATTTATTTTTATTGTTTTATACTATAATGATTGTTATTAAATAGATTTTCTGTTTAAATTATAGCTGGTTTGCCAAGTGATAAACTAAGACTTTTCCTAATCAGTTTTATATGTGGTCCGCAAATGACAGAAGTAAATATGAAGTTTTTTTAATTAAAACGAATTACATTACTCCTTAGTTATTATGGTTTCATATGATTGCATTAACTATTTATGTTGACTTAAAATATTTATTTTAAAGCATGAAATTGTATTTATAAAATTAAATGTGAAAATGAGAACTTTTTAAATTTATTTTAAATTTTTTGCATCATTTTTCTTTGAGTATTCTACAAATATGTATTTTTAAATTTGAAAATCTTCATTGTATACATTCAGTGCTTATATCTTTAGGCTGAAGTTGATCAATATGTGACTGCATTGAAAGATGCTGGGTGTGATGTTGAAACAGTTCAATACATGCGTCGCTGGAAGTAAGGAATCTATTTATTTTTCTTTTTTAACATTTAAGTGAAAATTCCTAATAAATATTCATTATTAAAATCAAGCCTTTCTTAGTGCAAATTTTTCCAACTACTATGTATAGAACATGAGATTTATTATTTTTATGAAATTCATTTTACTAAACTGCCTCTTTAATTATTCCATATATATTTGGAAAGGTATTACATTAAAAAAAATCTATTTAATATGCTTGAAAACTTTATTAATGAAAGTATTTGCTTATTGTGTTCAAAGGTTATCACAATTTAGATAGTATAAACTACTCGTATAATTTTATAAACTGAAAATCTGCTTGTAAATTTTTAAAATATTTGTCTATTTTTTAAAATAAATTTATTAATTTGAAATGTTCATCATAAATTATTATGTATAAAATTAGTATAGCATACACTGGAAAATTTCATAAAACTTATTGATGAAGCTGAAGTACCTATTATGAATTGAAATAGCAAATTTTACTTATCTTCTGGGGTTTTTATTTTTAGTAGATTAACATGGTATACACTCATTTGCTGAATATAGTTAATAGAAACAAATTTAATTATATTGTCTTAATAAAATGCAATTGCTTCATTGCTGCATATTTAAAATCCTTTGTCCACATATTAAGAGAAGATTCATTATAACTTTTATTTAATTGCTTTATTTTTATTCGCAAAAATCTTGGCGTGTCATTGTTTTACATATGCAAACATAAAGTAAAATATTTAAATATAGTTTCTCAGATGAGAAATAGCTTTCAAAGAAAATGTAGTAAAATATTTAAACAAAAAATTCATATAATATTCATATTAAAATATTGGTTCTTTGCTTAAATTATACAGTGGAGTAAAAAATTATTATAAATTATACAGGGGTTTGATTTGTGTGTTGATTATTAATGAAATTCTTAATTTTTTAAGTCTCTTGAAATGTCATTTTTTTTAGAATTCTTGAAATTTATTAAATTTTACAAATTTAACTTTACTCTAACCATAGATAACTAAATTTAATTGCCAGTTATAACTACACTTTCACTGATCTGGTTACACATTTAAAATGTTAATATCTCTAAACTCTTGGTTGATTAACTGTTAACCATTTATTTATATTATTAAGGTTGGGAAAGAATGTGTGTGGAGCTCAGGGAAATTTAAATTTCACATTTGAGTAAAAGTCTTTAGCATCTTTGCATGAATAAATGATTAGTTATTTGAGTTTAATTATGTAAGTTCTCTAGTGAACTTCTTATGGAATATATTTTCATTTTAGAATTATTAGGTGTTTATGATAAAGAAAAAACAATTTTTCCTCATTCAAATTCTGCGAACAAAAAACAGGATTGACTTGTGTTGGATATTTTTATCATCATTAAGCTTCTCCCATTGTCATGAACTAAAGTGCGATTTTAAAATGATTAAGAACTTATATGATTTTGCATACAATGTTTTTTCACTTAAATTGTAAAATCTTACACCTATACTGTAAAATTGTATTGATTTGTCATATTGTGCAATTAGTCGGAAAGTATAAAACTTCTTCTCCAAATCCCAGTTTTTCTATTTCTTCAGTTTTTTCTAAAGACAAAGAAAGGGAAAAAAATTTTATGTTTCTAGTATACATATTTTTTATTTAAATTTTTTTAATGGAGGCATTTTCTTTGATTTTAAGATCCATTTTTCAATGTAGTTGGATTCTGTATATGAGGACTATCAAACAATTGAATTAGATTAATAAACATTAATAAATGATTATTAAAAAAAAGGATACATTTGTTTCTCATGCTGTTTTATACATTAATTTGCTGAATACCTTTCTTATGGTCATTGAAAATGAAATAATATTTTTAAGTTTTTTTATGTGTTTACTATAGTTAATCATAACTCTCATTTATATAAAAAAAGCTTTTATTTGGTAAAGTTATGGCAATCAAGTCTTTGTGTCACTTCCATTCTGGTGATAGCATTCAGTCTAATGTAAGATTTTTAACTTTTAAATTAGAACAAAATTGTCATAGTCCAGAAAATTTCTTAAAATTTCTTTGGGAAATATAATTGGCAAGATTTAAGATTTTGATATTATCAATAATTTGAGAAAAATTTGCTCTAATATCTTAACATCTGCATGAAATAAATGTTAGTTTGTTTGCTACTGTTCCAGTTCCAACTTAGGTTGATTTTAATGCTCCTAATCGTCAAGTGTTGCTCCTTACTGAATTATCTCTTTTGGCTGCAAAATAGTAGTAGAGTGAATTGTGATACAAACAAATCCAAACTATTAAACATCTACTCATTCAGTCTACTACAATATTAGTACTTTTATGCTGTATAGTGGACAATATGAAGACTAAGAATGTTGTGAGCCATTTTAATATCTACAGCATAAATGTTTTCTGGAAGGATTTTTCTTAATGATGGGCTGTATTTACTTCTTGCAAAGAAACTCAGAGAACTTCTAAGCAACTACTCTTACAGACGTGCATGTTGAAGCAAGAAGTGAAACCATCTCCCTTTCTATGACAATGACTTGCATTAAACCTTGGATCTTTTATTTTTATGAGCCATGTTCCAATATGAACCTCAACCATATTGGAACTTGTTACATTTATCAAAACAATATCCATTTTTATTTCTGAATTGTTTTAATCTTATATTGAATTTGCACATTTCTTTTGAATTAATTTTTATTCCAATTTAATGTTTTGAAGTTAATTATAATTATGATGTTATCAAATTAGTAAAATTATTGCTATGAATTAATTTCTTGTAACCACACCTTTCTATATTTATCTGAAAGCTTTAATCGAAGTTTATGTTTATTTGAAAGTTTTATTATTTTTATTAATTTTTTTAGTATTTAATGTTGATTTGTTAAACATTTCAATTTTCAGGACGTATAGCAAATTGTCATCTAATTCTACTAGTCAATATAGTGGGGGAACAAAAACTGTTAGGTATGTTCTATTAGCTGCATTCATATATTTATAGGAATTTTGAACTTAAAGAAGTTTGCATAATTCATAAATTATTTAGATATCTATGGCAGTTTTGATTCATAGAAAATTTTATGTACACTTAAAATTAGATTTGCTATGTGTTTAAAATTTAAGACTTTTATTGGATATTAGGAATGATATTTTTGGTTTTGCTATTTTGAATCTTTTTACCTAAAAATCTAAAACTTTTTCTAATTAAACATTTTTTTGTTAGATATTAAACTTAGTCTTTTTTAAAATAAAAATTTATTATGTAAATTAAGATTGATAGTTTGCCATAATTACTTATTCCATAAAATGTTTTATAAACTGTCTTTGATATTTACAGCAAAGTGTTAAATGTATGTTATCTTTTAACTGATTATTAATAATCATTTTATTAATAACTAGGATCACTATTATCAAACTGATTATTAAGTGATTGCCTCAAAAAAAATTAAAATAGTTTCTTTTATAATTTGTGAAAATTTTTTAATTCTTGATATGTGAAATGTCATAGTGTGATTAAACATTTGTTCATATATGTTAGTTATTATTTAAAAGCAGTTTTTCCTTTTAGTATCTTTACTTTTCAAATTAATATTTACATAAACCTTTTTACTGATTTCCTTTTTCATTGAATTTTTGCTATTAAAATTATTTTATAGGTTACTCTAAATCTATTATAATTAACCTATCCATTTTTGCTGTGTATAAATTGCAAAAATGTGTTAACTTTTAGAGAATTGTGCATATTGAAATAAACTTAAAATGATAAATTTTTTTAAAGTGCATATTTTTTATCTTTTAAAAATTTTTTATAAATTCTCTAATGATTCTCTTTATACATTAACAACATTGAGATGACCAAAAAAATTTTATAGTTTATAACAATATCTTTGAAGTGCAGTATCACACTAGTAAATGCATTTATCTATAACAAAATGTAGGTTTTTACCTTTTGTTATGCCCCTTTGAATGTTATGAATTTTTCATTAAATTGTTTTGTTTTCATACGAGTTATTTGTGAATTTCTTCAGAATTTCCTTAATTTTCACATTTCAATCTACTTTGTCTTATCTACTTTAAAGTGAGGAAAACATAATGCATGCTTTTATATTATTTATATGAATATTCAGTGTTTCACAACACAAACAGGTAATAGTTTGGATTAATAAATCTTTACAAAAAAGGGTCAAGGTTGACTTTATATCATATCATGCTTGTTACAATTTAGTGATTCTTAAGAAATTTTTTTCTCTGTTTTCTAAAACTGTTTTTAGTGTCAACTGCTGATCACAATGCTTTAATATTATAAGTTCTTTGTATTATATTTTTTAATGAATTTTAATAGTGTAGTATTTTTTAATGGTGCTCTTGCTATGTATAATAAAATGATTAAAATTTGATTTTATAGTTAATTTAAATATAAGAATCATTTTATTGCAACTAAAATATTAATTTCTAATTTATTTCAGTGCAAACACATGGAATAAATTGCTATATAATTTTATGATTTTCATTTGTGTGTGCTATCTTTACTAAAAGAAAAAAAATTTTTCTTCCTTAGCATGTTTTCTAAATTAATGTCTCATGGTTCTCAGTTTGTCATGGAAGGTGTAAAAAATTTGGTTGTTAAGAAACATGTGAGTATTAACTTCTCCCTGTTAAACACATTTTGTATTTAATGTATATAATATTTAAAAATTAATGTATTTTCCCTACAATTTTTATGCACATTTGCTAATTTTTTTGCTTTTTAACTTTCTGATCAGAAATCAATTTTTTTCTGATTTATGTCTAAGTCTTTATGAAATTGCTTTAAAAATAAATACTGTTTGAAAATGTTTTTTTTAATTGCATTTATTTTTAAAACAGTTTTTTTAAAGTGTAATGAAAGTTTTATATATTATTGCATTTTGTTATTTCAATTCTTTTTTCAATGCAGTAAACAATTAAACACAATTTATATCCATTTATACATTTTTATAATAGAAAATTTATTTTATATAAAAGTAATGAAATGGAATAAAAAGAATTGGTAAACAGTTGTTTAAGGTAATAAATTTGTATTCTTTTAGTGATAAACTTAACAAAATACTGAATTTAAAAATTAATTTTTTTTAGAATTCTTTTCTCGAAATTAAATAGTTTAAATGTATTTCAATACTAGAAATTTCTATTTAATATTGACTTGTATAGTATCTTTAGAAAATATCTTAAAAAAAAAATCTTATTTCCTAAAACTTTAAGTGACTGTTTTATATTGGATACTAGACCTATTTAAAGCTATGTTGTCTTTTTGGATTTTCTTATTTTTTCTGGTTCAACAATGAGGTATTAATGATGTCTTTCAATGATTTTTACTTGAGAGATTCAAACTTATCATGTTTAAAATAATTTATGTTAAATATTATAGCATTGTTTATAATAAGTTTCTATAAAACATAAATTTTTAAAAATATAAGTAGAAATTTCAATAATCTAAAATAATATGTTAATAATTGCAATGGAATGAGTTATGTGAAGTAGCACACAATTTTATTATTGTAATGTAAGTTTTTAAAGCTTCGTTTTCCATTATTTATTCTTGCTGTAACTAAAGATTCTGTAGCTGCATAATTGTAAAAATTTAAATTTAATAGATTATAGAACAAAAATTCATATTTATCTGCAAAAGAAGCCTATATTTGCTTTCTTTGAAATAAATAACTAAAATAATTTCAATAATTTTGTTACTTAAAAAACAATACATAGTCTGTAAATAGTTTGAATCATTATTTTAATCACATTTATGTAATTTCGTCATATATTGCATTATATTTAAAATAGTATGACATGCTTTGGGGAAAACAAAGTAACTTTATTGTATCATTTGTCCTATAATTGTTAATGTGTGTATCATGTAAATGTGTTAATAAAATAAGAAAAAGTAATTTTAATGAAACCTATTAAAATCTAGTGTTTTATAAAAATATAACAAATTGGTATCTTAAACACCACTTATTAAATAAAATGATTCATTAAAATATCAATATATTTGTTTTCATCAAGAAATGACTCAAAATTTCCTGAAATTAGGAAAAGATTTTCAAATTTTTAATTATCTCAATTTTTTTAAAAATTTCTGTTATTTATTTACTTTTTTTTTGCTGTTATCAGGAATCATTTCCATTTCAAAAACAATAAAAGTTAGCCTAGAATTATTTATTTTGGTAGATACCTAATTGAAACAAAATTTGTTTCAAAATTCTAAAAATTATTTCATAACAAATGTGTCACTAATTTATTTACAAGGAAATTATAAAAAATATAATTAAAACTCATTGTTATATTAATGTGATGAAAAAACTAAAAAAAATTTTTTTTTTGCTTTTTATTAAATTTGTTTATTATATTTGGACTAAATGTTAGGAAATTTAATGTGTATGAACTTAATTTTTGATTACTTATTTATGTAATCATATTTTCTTGTTATAAATTACTTTGAGAAAATACTTATCTTTCTAATGGATTTTTATGACAACTATTTCTAAATTAAAAGGAAAAGAATTAAAAGTAAAAGGAAGTTTCTTCCTATATTATAGTATTATAATTGCAAAATCATTGAGTTTGAGAATTTCATTATAATTTATTATTTTTAACCAAACTATCTTAAGTAAAGTTCAGTTTCTTTTTCAATATTGATATTCACTAGTTTAACAGTTGATAACGGTGTGATTTCCTTGGATTAGAGAGATTTTCATTATAGAAAGTTTGAATCATAAACCAGATTTTTACTTGTTATTATATTTAAATATTTGCATACATACTGAAATTCCCACTAAAAAATCCTAAGTTGAAAACTGAACGGTTAGCAGTCTGGTCTTTAGTTTAACAATTTCTGGGTTTCACTTATACCTCAGGTTTGAATGTTTGTAGTGGTTCGAAATCCTCTTTAACTGTAAAAATTGCTTAAGTAGCTCTAGTGTACAAAAATGATCGCTATAGAACTATCAAATCAGTCCCATTTTAAAATAAAATAGTTGTATACTCTGATTTAGGTACTAAATTTAAAAATTGTACTTTATATAATTATTTTATGAAATCATATATAAAAATACAATAAATTATTATAATTACAACTCATTGATTATTTTCTTACAGAAAAATAAGTATTTGATATTGAGCATACATTTTGAAATTTTGTATTGATGGCCACTGAGCTTAGAGTTTGTAGTTTTTAAGAAATAATAAAAAAAGTTTCAAGATTAATACATAATTTTTTTATTTCCCAAATAGTTATTTTTTATGGAAGCTTAAAGCCAAATTGTTATTTGTGAAAGTCCGTGTGTAATAAAATCTAATGTTATAATATTTTAAAATTTGTTTCAGAATTTACCTATTACCAGGATAGTTGATTCTCTCATGGAAATGAAATCATTGCCTGAGACAGATGATTATCGATATTTTGATCCAAAGTTACTACGTCCAACTGATAGGTAAAAAAAGGTTTCTTACATATAAATGTATGAAAAAGTAATTTTAATTGCAAAAATTAATAATTTATTTTTTGACATTAAACAAGTTAATTATTTGTAAAAAATCATTAATAATATCTTAGCAATAACAAACCAAAATTCTAAGATATATTCAAATTCAAAGATTATTTTCTTTCAATTCTAAATTTATCATTTAGGCAAAATTTTTTGATTTAGATAAAGATAAATTTATTTATCTTTGTTGTGTGCAATATAAAATCATTGCTTAAATACTTTCTCTTAGTATTTAAATTTAATTTACAGAAAAAAGGTCACATTTTTCATATGTTTAAAAGTTAAATTTTTAGCTGTATGCCATTTATGTACACTGGAAACAGTGAAAATATCATACTATGATTTGCTAAATGCGTTGAGAGTATATAAAAATCATAAAAATATCACCAATAATATTAGAAATCAAAGAGGTTAAATTATATCCACAGGACAAGAAATTGTGCTTCAAGAAGATAAATGCGTTGATAAGGCTGACTAGGATTAGAATTGGATTCTGTTTTAGATTGAAATTTGTTAATTATTTTTAATTTGAATAGGGAAGAATCATATTTCAGAGGCTTGACATGATGTGCAATTTGTTATAATTTTTGTTGGCAAAAGGAAAATATAAAAATCTCCCTTTTCATTTGATGTGGTATTTTATTGTTGTATACTTTTAATGATGTATGAGTTTTATTCACTCCAATTTCTAAATTATAGATTGAGTAAATATAAGTGTATTCAGGAAATTAAAAGGTATTCATTATTTCTCACTTACAATTAATTTTGGGATTTTTATGTTATGCATTTTCTTTATTGATATGATATAATATAAAAGTTCAGATTTTGCATCTGATATGCATGCTGATAAGACTCAAAATTGAAATTAATGTAACGCAGAAGCATAATAAACACTGTATTAAATTGATTTGTTCTATGAGCTTTTACTTTTTAAGCCATTTCATAAAGTGGAGGTGTTTTTGCTGGCATGACTTTTCTAGAAATGTTGGTATATATCTTAATAGTAGACATTTTATCTTTCAGTTCTACTGTGCCTAGAAATCGATCACCATTCCAAGAGGTAAGCATTCCTTTTAATATTCTCCGCTTTAACAGATTTATTAAAAATATTTGTTAATTCCAAAATATTAAATTGTAATTCCTTCCAAAATATTAAATTGTGATATTAAGATAATCCTAATGTAAATCCTCTACATTTTGGAAATAATGAGTTAATATCGATATATAGATTACTTATATTAGTGTAATAAGATATTATCAATATCACACTCTAATTTTTGCTCTGTGACAGATTGATATTTATTTGATATTGAAATTTCTTTGCAATAATTATGAACCATGATCGTGATATTCTCACAATTTCTTTCAATCCTTTTAGTTTGATGACATTTGAATTTAATAAATAGTCTAATTATATAATTTATTTAGAATTGTATAATAAATTGTATTGTACAATTTTAAGTTTTCAAATATATTTTTGAATGTATTTATTCTTTCATTTTCCGTGCTATGTTATTAGTTAATAAAAAATCTTACATTTTATTTTTCTTGTTATTTATAGCTGCAAATATAAGGGATTTTGTGTATGTTAATAAGCATTTTAGTACCTTTATAAATTGCATTAGAGGATGTATCACACTCTAATCTTTCCTGAATAATAAACTATTTTTAAAAGGTGAAAAGTTGATTTATTTTCAGGTTATGAATAGTTTCCAAAATTTTCTCAATTTTGAATATTTGTAAGTTAAATCAAGGAAGAATAAAAAATGCTACAGCTATGAGTAAATAAAAAATAAAAACATTTTTTCATGACTGTGTCCTTATGTATCACCATGTAATCACAAGGTTGAATAGTAAAAAGGCTATATTTAAACTGGTTATTTTAAATAAATCAAGGGCCTGGATAAATTGAACAATTAAAAGGAAATCACAAATGAGGTTTCAACAATTTTTACAAAATTTATCAGCATACATTACTGCTTTTGAAAAGGGAAATCTACTCTTATTAGAAAATAGTTTTTCCACTTTTGTAACTTGTCTGAAACAATCAATATTATCAGATGCTTATGATAGATAAAAAAATATCAAATATTGTTGTAAGAAATAATTTATAAGTTGGTATTGTTTAATCAAAAATTATGTGAATAGCATTCCAAGATATATTTACCATAATCAACTATAGTCATTTCAGATTATTATAATTTTATTTAGGTTTTAGATTAAAAAATAAGTTTTTGAAAGGTATTTTTATGTAGAAAATGTTCTTTATTTACGTGATTCAATGACTTGAATGCATCATTTAAAAGTTGTTGATAGTCTGAGAAAATTTAGCTAAAATATGTTTTTAATTTATATTTTTAGGCTGTGGTGTTTGTAGTTGGTGGTGGAAATTACATAGAATATCAGAATTTGATGGATTATACTAAGGTAAATTAGAGTTAATTCTCATATATATATATATATATATATCAAGTTAATTGTAGTATATATATATATATATATATATATATATATATATATATATATATATATATACACACACTACAACTTACAAATTTATTAAATTTGTGATAAATTTAAATATTATCATAAAAATATTAATGAATACATTAACATTACTTACATTTATATCACTATTTTCTTGTTATGAATTAGTTATGTAAATAATATGAGAATAATATTTTTTATCATTCTTTTTTACAACTCGTGAAAAAAAAAAGAAAACAAGACACACACACATAATTGTAATTGCTTAATAGTGATATATTTTACATATTTAAAATACTAAAATATCTAAGGTAATTGTTAAAAATGTATATCTGGGGAGGGGAGCAACTCAAATATGGCTTAGATACAAAATCTTGAAATCTCAATTTTTCCCCTGTGATAACACATTACATATTTCTCTTTGAATTACAAATTTCTGCTTGCATAGTATTTTTGAACAAAAAGTAACTTGACAGACTAAACCCAAACATATACCTTAATTTTAAACTGATGTCTTATGCTCAAATTCCTATTAATCATCTATTTTAACTTATTTATTTAACTAAAAATATAATTTGCCATTCATTAAATATTTATGATCACTGCATTAATTCATTTAAAATTATTACCTTCTCTAATCGAACAAAGAATTTAACAATTGATCTTAACATTTAGTTTCTATTTACTTTTATAATAATGACTAAAAAATTAAGATTTAAGTATGTTTTTTAGAATTCAGCCTTAAGTGTCGAAAATTAATTAATTTCTCATCAACACTTTATAGATGTAAACCCACATAAATAAAAGTATAATATATAATACAATATTGATAACATACATCTAGATTTAAAGATTATGGTAGTAAACTTTTTATAAGTATATTTTTACCTATGTATAGTGTCCTAATTCTCTTTATATATATATGTATATATATATATATATATATATATATATATATGTATATGTATATATATATATATATATATATATATATATATATATATATATATATTTTAACTTCCTCAAATGTTTCTCAGTCCTGATGATTTTTAAATACTGTGAGTTAGCTACAATGTAGGTTGTATGTGTTCTTTTGTAATTTAAAATTCAATGCTGTGTTTGGCTCAAAATGAATATAAATAAAATTCATTAATTCCAATTTTGTTTAATTTATTTATTGATTTTATATTTTTAAGGGTAAAACAAATCCAGTTCAGAAAAAATTATTTATGGGTCTACAGACCTTGTAAATGCAGACCAATTTTTAAAACAAGTAAGTTGATTTTGGTTATTTTGATTTATTTTCTTAAATAACTGTTTCTGATCCAATTTACTTTTATACGTTAATATCATAAAAATATTTAAACAATAATAATATTGAAATTGTGTTTTTGGCTGACAATCTGGCAATAGGTTCTAGAAAATATCGAAGTTTGAAGATTTGATTATTTGAAAAAACTAAAATATCATTAAAATTTCATGATATGGAAAAATATTATTTTATTAGATAAACATGACAAAATTTGATTATTTGAAAAACTAAAATATCATTAAAATTCCATAAGATGGAAAAATATTATTGTATTAGATAAACATGATAAATAATTGCTATGAAGAATATTTTTTCATTTGTTGTGACTAATTTACAAAGGATTTATCTTATAGTTACGGAATTCATATACAAAATCTGTTTTATGTAACATACATGAATACAATTAAGTAGTATTTAGGAAATAAGTAATTTTATTTTGTTTTAGAATAATAAAAATAACTTATTGTAATAGATGTTATTAGATACATCCATGTTATACTTATATGTCATTAAATAGAAGATCCAAGGACTACTGGGAAAAATCTTTTCATAGTACTATTCATTTTTTATTTCAGACAATCTTTATTAGTTCTAATTTATTTGTCGATGATTGTTATTATATCCTCTGAAAATTTGCTTTATGAAAGCATCTGAAATGATGAAAGGGGAGGGAAAATACTGAATATATGAAATTTCAAAGTGACAATTCATGATTTTCATTTTGGATTATTATAATCTGGATTAATATCAATGATTGGTTCATTTTTCAGTAACTAAATAATTTCTATTTGTTTTTTCACATAGATTTTTCAGGAACATTTATAGTTAATTTTTAAATCAATTTCTTAGTGATTTTGCATTTAAAATACATAGGTTATTATTTGGTTAGTATAGTTCATAGATTTATGCAGTATAAAAAAATTGTTTATTTGCGCCATATACATTCCAAAGTTAATTGGTCTGCATTATAGTTGACATGCAAAGTTAGTGTGATCAGTATGTTGAATAATACTATATACTGGGTTTCTAAAACATTTATTTGCTATAGATTTTAGTGTTTGCAGGAGATCAAATGAAAAATATTCAAAACTAGGTTTTCTCTCAAAATTTCTCTAATTGGACATGATTTCATATTTAATTGATTTTGATGATCCACTAGGATATTGTTTTTCTCCAAGTTTTCAATAAAAATAAATTTCTCTTTCATGACCACTGTATTACTTTATTGGCAGTACTACACAAATTTCCATTTCCCATTGCTACCAAGATAATTTCAATTTATGAGGAACTTCGTGTCCCTACAAAATTGTAGTTAAGCTGTAGCCACAAATGGTTAGCACTCTGGCCTTCAACAGTTCAGGGTTTTGAATCCCACCTTAGGTTTAGATGCGTATAGTGGTTCACAATCCTTGGTGGTTCTTAAACTAGAGATCCTAGTGTAAATTAAACCTCGTGTGCAAAAAATGACCATTAAACAACAAACAAGGCAAACCTTCTGAATTGCATATTTGAAGGAAACAAATTTGAATGATTTTGTTTTAAAAAAAAAACCTGAAATACATAGAAGTATGCTCACTTTAAAATTATAAATCATTAAACTCTTGTTATTTTGATTAAAAAAATATTTTTTGAATCATTTCATTAATTTTACTATTCTAAAAATAACAAGGAAATTTTACATTACCTAATATATTTTAAACATTTTGGAAAAGATTAAATATGTTTCCCATTTTTTTTATAACTGATTCCCTGTTATGTAATATTGTACATTATAAAAATTTTATGTGTAAGCACACACATGCGACTCCTCATTTATACATACCTTTACCTATTGCATATTCAAGAAAATTAATTAATGTTTAATATTTTTGTGAAACATTTTGAATATAATTAGTTGCTACATGTTTTTATGTACTAAGTAAAGATCTGGAAATTTCTTAGAAACTTTCTTTTTTAATATTATCTTTAAAAACACATGTTTAATGGCCATCTCTTCAGTATATTCGTATGAAGCAATATTTTTAGAAGTGCTAGAGTTTTTAACTATATATTTTGTACTTAAATGTTAAACATTTCATTATATCAAAACACTAGTTGCTTATTTTAAAAAAATTGAAATATTATCATAATTATAATTGTTAATTATGTTGACAATTAAGTTTTAAAATGTTAGAAGCCCCTACTACTTCTGATGAACACTAATTCGTAGTTAAATGAAAGCTAAGTTTAAATCGTAGAATATTGAAATCATTGCTTTAGAGTGTGATATATATTTTGAAATTTAATTTGCTTATTATTTTCAAAGTTATAGTTATCCAAGTTTATGGAAACTCCCTGTTAAGAATCTGATATTACTAAACATTCAAATAAGATTGTTAGCATGAATTATAATATAAATAAAAATTCGTTGCTAATGTTTAATTATTATGAATAATTTATTCTGTTATATGTTGCTAAACATTATTTTGTACATGAAATTATTTTTGTTCTAGTTATCTCAACTGGGCACGGACATGCAATGACGAATTTATTCCAAAGGCCTTTAAATAGAATTTTGAAATACTCAGCTGAGCAGTATATGTACATAGACTGTATTATTTACTAATGAAATTGTGTGAAATGTTCTGAAAGAAGCCTTTTTATTTTCACTTTGTATTTTATATATCATCCAGCTTCATTAAAATTTATATTTCGTAAAATTGTTTCTGAATTTTGAATCAAAATTAAGGTATATTTTCACATTATTTGTTACATTTAAATAAATTGACACACTCATTTCTCAGCTTTTAAATTTGCATGATATTCTCAAGACATATTTTATGTATGATCATTATGTTATTGAGATATTTTATCTTTCGTAATGTTATTTAAGTACATAGTAGCTTTAGATTTTTTATATGATATATTTGAGAATTAGTTTTTTCTTATGATGAATTATGAGCCAGTCATATAAGTTGAATATTATTTTTTACCTATACTACATTATTTTTGGAATAGATGCTAAAAAATTTGGTTTAAAAAATTTGTATTTTTAATAGCTAAGTTAATGTTGTTTACAATGCAAAATAACTTTAGTTATGTTTCTAAAATTAAATATTTTTAATGTGTAGTTACAGAATTCAAGGCACATCACTCAATTCTAATAATATATAAGCACAATAACTTTGAAACAACTTACAGAAACTTAAAACAAATTTTGGATTAATTGCTTCATAAATTTTTTTATGGAAAAATGTTTACTTATTTATCAAGTATTTTTGCATCGTAATATGCATGTGCATCATATTAATCAGGTGGAATTTTTGCCAGTTTGAAAGTTGCCAATTAATGCTCAAAATAAATTATCACAGCTTTGTCTAAGTTATATAATCTGTATTTGTTATTTAACTATGTTATTCTAATTCACAATATTTTGTTAATGTTATTGCTGCTATAGATTTTCCTTTCAAATTTTAACAAAGAGATAAATTTTAAAATATTTAAAATAAATTTCTAGTTAAAATTTAAATGACAAAAACATAAACATTCAATTTTAATATCTGTACCAGAATTTTCTAAGGTCTACACATTTTTATAGTTTAAGTTTAATAAGATTCTAATATAAAGCTAATATTTTTGTGAAATGCCTTTTTTATTTTATTAAGTTTTAAAACAAAATATTGGAGGAATTTGTTTTTTCAAAATTTTGAAGTTAAGATTTCAATTCAAAACTTGCTTTAAGGAAAATTTTCAATTAAGTCTAAAATTTCTTTTCAATTAATATGTAAATATAATACCGTTTATCTGAAATGTAACTGGTGTTTCAGAGCGAGGAATATCATCCTCACACAATCTGGGTACTGCTAGGATGAGACTATAGTTGTGAAGTCACATTTAGAAACCTGAAAACTTTTTGTATGCTATCAAACCAATAAACAAAGCAAACATTATTGTATTTTGAGTGAAAACACTGTTCTAAGAAAGTATTGAGCTTACGCAGACATCAGCTAATGATAAATTAGGTTTGTCCATACTGAGGATGTGGAAAATTTGTACAACATATTAACAAGTCTGGTGTAGAAAAGCACGAGGGAATCTTGTGCAATGTTTTTATTAAATATTAATGAAGCTACAAGTAAAAGGGACGAAAAATGCTTAAAGATTTTGATAAGAATAAATTGATTATTGTATGATATGGATCTAAAGAAAATGCGTGTCACAAAATATGTATATGTGCTATAATAAAAAATGAAAATGTCCTTAACAATGTAAAATAAGCTATTTATTTTATATTTAATCCAATTATGCATAAATCAGAAAATGGAGAAAAACTTTTCTGTTACAAGTATATTTTGATAGTTGGTGGGGCCTTTGAAATGGATTATAAATTGCATAATTCTTTGAATCTTTACTTTTTCTTGTTAATGAAATAATTGGGACAAAGTCTGTTTCTTCCATTGCACACATGCATTTCATTCAAGAAACTTGAATTTTCAAGCATATTTAAATGATGCTTCTTTATGTGAAAGAAAGATTTCATATGATATTATAATATATTGATAATTTACAATGCAAGTTTTTTTTTATCACAAGTATACTAGAATTGAGTTATAACTTTATAAACTTAGTCATAAAATGTTGCTTTTAGTATTTGTAGCTTAATAAGATTAAATATTATATACTTTTTTTAGTGTATTTGTGTTTGTTTGCGAGTGGCCAGATGTTGATGGATTGGATTCCTTTTGGCCATATGTAACAACAACATTATATACTTTTTCGCTTGTATAAAATTTCCCTTGTAATAGAAAATCTTATATTATATAAAAAATGACAGTTCACAACAAAATAATCGCTGAAACATAATTTATTTTTGTAGGTCAAGTAAAGCTTAAACATAGTTTTATATAAATTTTCTGAATCACTATTTGAATATTAATTTGCTGTCTTTCTTTAAACAATATTGTGTAATTTTTTTTAAAACTAAGTTGATTTTTAAATGGCAAACTTCAAGAAATTAAAGTTAAAAAAAATTTAATATTTCAATTTATTTTTACTTAGTCAAAAATTCATATAATTTTCATTTAGCTCAGTGTTAAAACATAAAAATTCCTGATGTTAAACATTTTTATAACTGTATATTAAGTCATGTAAAAAACATTATTTCCAAAAATTTTGCAATAATTTCTTGAAAGAGAAATGAATGCAGGTTTTGTATTTATTAAGATATGTTTATTTCAATTAAACATTAGAAAAATAAGTTTTTTAATCCATGGCAAATATTTGGGTGAAAGAACATTTACATATAAAACCATTTAAATTTAAAAATCATCAGAGGAATGTTAAGTGCATAGGTGTCAAGAAAAATAAGAACTATTGTAATTAGCATGGAAGTTATTACGATCATCATCTGAATCTTCATAATTGTATATTCCTTTTTTTGAGGATATCAACTGTACAGAATCTCTATAAAGCTTTTCAACTTCTCTTATTTCTGCTTCAAGTCCATCTAGTGCTTTTTGAATCGTAGATTCCAACTTGGCTTGTGACCTATCTTCATTATTTACAATACTTCTTAAATTACTTATTTTTGTTTCTTCTCTTCTGATAATTGCTTGGTTAGCAGTAAAGCTGATACCCTGGACTACAGAACTGTTTTTTTAGGATCTCGTCCCCACGTATCAAAGACATCATATAACACCTTCCCTGTTGATTCGCATGCATCTAATACTGCAGGATTATTATTAACGTATTTTACAACTGATTTACAAACACCACTAAAAACTTCCTCTCTTGACATCAATCTGAAAAAATTATCAAATAGTTCCAATGCTTGTATAATGTCACCACTCTTGGTGCTTCTTATGTCTAGCAACATTTCATCCACTTTTAAAGTATTCGATATTTTATTTAAAGTAGATCCAAATGTTTCTGAGTGATAATGTCGCACTATTTCTTCCACATCTTTGTATTTTGAAAAACAGTTTGATCGGGCATCATACAGTGGCTTTGTATATTCAACATCTTTTTCCATAATTTCATTAAATTGCTTCGTGTACTTATCTACGTTACAAGCTTGGGCAATAGATGTCACTCCACCTATGACATCTGTAGCTAGAGTCGCCAATGATGCAAAAAAATCCAAATTCGAACCATCCATGTTCTTCAGACTTCTGGATTTCACATTTATTTCTTTAAAAAGCAAATTAGTGCTATTGAAAGCCAGTTGGTCTTTGTGAACATTTTCAACTAAATCTTTTAGTTCACATATAGCTCTTCTTCTTTTAAAAGACCAAAGCTCGTATACGTTATGAAACTTGCTTAGCAATGCTTCATATTCTTCCATGCATCCATTAATATCTACCTGAAATTTTTTATCCAGATGATTTGAAAGTGTTCCATAAGGGGTTTTCTGTGCTATACGCCTTACTGATGAGGAAAATAATAATTTTGGCCTCGTTCCACCTGTGATAGTTGTTTCAGTATTAGAACGGGAGCTTCCTTCAGTCCTGAAACAAAAGAATTAAAAAATGTGATTAGGGCTTTTATTTATATATGTAATTGTAAAAACAGTGACGAAATTACTTTTTCCTCAATATGTGTTCGTCACATTTGTTTGCTACTTTTTGCATATAAATGGGCTAACTAGATTAAGATCTACAATTTAAAGTTAATTCCAAACAATATGAATAATTAGCCATATTCAAAGAAATTCAAACCAATAAGCAGTAAAAGTAAATTTAGAGCGACAAGTGTTTGATCACTAGTTTGATAAATGTGTTCTCATTTTTATATTCAAGAGGCGAATAAATTGTATAAATTTGGGTTTATCAAATATACATTTGATAAACCCAAATTGCTTAATACTGCGATTGGCAAATAGTGGTTTATGTTTCATATGCAGCTCTCAAAAAGTTTTTTGTAGCCGTTCAAAACTTTCCCATATATGAAGAAGTTTTGAAAATGTTCTCTATAATTGGTTCGATATATATTTGTGAGCAAAGCTTTTCTTGCATGATAATAAAGAAGTGTAAATATAGATAGATGCAAATTGACTTTAATGTTATTATCTGTGATGCGAATTTCAATAAGCAAAGTGTAATAGGATGCATTTGTCTTATTAAACTGATTCCAAAATGAAATGTAATTGCATTTTAATTTTGAAATAAGCTGAATAAATGGAATATATATATATATAACTGATTTTATTTTGTTTAACTTACATTTGCTAAATTTCTATCATTGCAAACCTCATCTAAATGATACAATTAGTTGAATTCTATTTGGACGCATCTCATTGTGCTAAGTGTGAAGTGCAGAGTCATATCAGCAGATTACTTAGGCAAACTGGATTTTGTAATACAGTGAATATTGAACTGCATGTCATTGGTTGAGATTTCATGATATGTAGCATTTTTAAAATGAATATACAGACAAAATTTTTTTGTCAAAATGATATTTTCAGAAATGATTTGATTTTTGTAAAATGATATTTTCAGAAAAAAATTTAAATACATTGAAAATTGAAAAATCTTTTTGAAAATTTCAATAAAAAATAACAGTGTTCTTATGTTTATGAATCAAATATATTAAAATAATTTAGAGTTATAAGGAATAAGAAACATTTTGTTTTTAAACAAGTTGCAACAAGCAAACAAATTTTATTTCAAGTGGTTGTTAAGAAAGAAAATCAATGCAATGTTTAAACATTACGTTATGATTGTTTTTTAAAAGAATATAACAGTTGTATTCTTTTTAAAAATATGAATGTTAACAGGCTGTTTGTATATAAATGTTAATTGAAATGATGCTATGAATAGATTAGAATGGATTATAAAAACATTGGAAAAAAAGAAAAAAGTAAGTACTTTTATTGTTCAAATAATTTTAATTTTGAGTTTGACATTAAGAAGGAA
Organism: Latrodectus hesperus; assembly: GCA_037975125.1. Lineage (NCBI taxonomy): Eukaryota > Metazoa > Arthropoda > Arachnida > Araneae > Theridiidae > Latrodectus > Latrodectus hesperus. The sequence goes on along the minus strand of CM075854.1, from coordinate 114,535 downwards.
AACTACTTTTTTTGTTTGTGTTAGAGTGCTCTGCAAGTGTTATAGGGGAAAAAATGAATTTTTAAAAATCTGTTATTGATATAATTTTATTTCTTAGCACTCCTGACTAATGCACTGAAAATGTGATACAGAAAGTAACAGCCATTACTTGTTGATTAATAATAATTGGAATTGAGCTTAGAAATATTTTTGTTTTGAAGAACATTTTGTGTGTGTTCTACCACTAGAGCATGGTACATGAAACTTTGATTTAAAAGAATATTCTAGCTTATCTGATATCATTTTTATATATTAATTGCATTAACATATTTAATCACTTCTTATTATATATATATATATATATATATATATATATATATATATATACACACACACAGGTCCATTATTCAGTGTTGAGAAATGTTTTAAATAATTGCTTGATATTAATTTATACAGCATACTCGAATTCTATTTAATTTTGACAGCTTGAATTTTATTCATTTTTATATTTACAAATACTTGTATAAAATACTTAAATTTTTTTTGCTTATTTTGCAAACTTCTTAATCTGTTAAAGGTTTAAAACTATAAAAGTTTAATAGAATAAAGAATATTTTTTACTGTGTGTAATTAGTTATTGTGTTAGTAAATTTAAAATTTATTAATTTTATCATAACTTTTTTCACGAATTCATTTTGATTTATATAAAATAGCAACTTGATCAAGATAAATGAGCTTACATATGGAAAAAGTCTTCAGATGCTTCATTTGTTCTTCTGTTACGATTTCTGTTCCTACCCATCTTGGATTGATTGAAACACCTAGATAAATTTAGTTTTTATAAGCTAAAATCTTAAAAATGTAGACAATAAAATAAAGGGGAAAATGAGTGCTTTTTTTAAAGTAAACATTTGTTTCTACAAATTTGTAGGAAGACAAGTAAAGTTGTTCTTAAATTAGAAAGTTCATAAAATAGAAAAAGAGAGAAATGTGTTAGATCTTCAAAGTAATATTTCTTTTACTAAACACAGCTTTTTTATAAATAAACATTAAAAAATTATTTAGGATGCTCTTTATATAAAAAGTATTATCATCATTTAAATAAAATATTAACTGTATTGATTGTACAGATGGATGGTAATGGATAATTTAAAAGGTCATAGCACTGAATTATAATTTGAATAATTTTGTTTTACGTAATTTATTAATAATTTGTATTTTAGCACCAACTATTGACAATATTTTATGGAATATTATTAATGAAAAGCTTGTAAGCGCTCGTAAGGCACTGGACTGAGGTTCGGTTCTTGGACTGGGCAAGGTTGATTAAGCCGTTCATCCCTTCAATATAACAATTTTTTTTATATAATACTCGGATATTTTATGATTTTTCACCTTTTAGCACTACAATGGACGGATGTGAAGGCACTTTATACAATGGAGCATATATTAAGGGAGCACCCAACGAGTGCTCCATTGTATAAAGTGCACATTATATAAAGTCTTTCAGGAGCACCATCATGCTCCTGAAAAAGAGTGGGTCCTCGTAATTTAGAAACAGAAGACTCTGAGACTTGGTTTGTTATACCCAGGTGTTTTCACATGGAGAACATTGCAATCACGACATAATTAGCATGCTCCAACCGCTATTAGCGAACACGATGGATTTTCGGTTGGGTTTAGATATAAACTCACTACCTTCCGATAATGAGAACAAATGCCATAACAGCCATGGACACATATAATGCACAAATTATCCACATTCAAAAAGTTCTGAAACAAAATTTCTGACAGGAGTGGATTTTTTTGTCCAAGTTTACAATCGGCCTAATGTAGATATTAATTTCTGAAAATTTTGTTCAGATTCGTCAGTCTAAATAATAATTTTATAGATAAAATATTTGCGATGCAGATAAGAAAAGTATTTAAAAATTAGGAAAATAATGCTCTTAGTAGTAAATAAACCATCAGAAAGTTAACAGCTGCATTATTGTGTTTTGAAACAGGTGAATTTTATTATCCAGTGTAATTTAATGTCACCATTACTCAATCTGTCTAGCCACTTGAATTCAGAGAATGCATTAATGCTTGCTCAATGCTTATAATCAGTTTATTTATAGGAATTACAATCTATAATTTAAACATTGTTTTGCATGTTTAAATTATAGATTGGATTTATTTTCACAGAAGGAATTTTATTTTTTATTTTTCACAGAATGAATTCAAAAACACTTTCTTTTTGAAATTTTGATTGCAGAACATATAATTTAAATCGTACTAAAAGCTGGTTAGCATAAATTGCATAATTGCTGATGTGGTGATGCACACTTCATGGTTTTCTGATCGATTTAAAAGGGATGTGTAATATTCTTCCTTCCCTTATTCTATCATATACCATTTAATTAGAATATCAATACCATAAAATTATATCTTCGCCTAGCCGCTAAGATAGAGAAAAATATAGCTTGTGGATTCTTCCTTCTATATTTCATTACGTAATTTTTTCTGAAGATATTTACGAGAATTTTAAACAAGTATCAACTTTAATAACTGTGGCGAGTATGTTTTCAGTTTTTTCCATGTTCTGCCGATTAGAGAAATGCATTTTCGTTGAAAGACACGTTTTCACTATCCTATCTATTCTATTTTGTTATTTATTATATACTTATTCTATAAAAACAATGATTAAATTAAAATACCTGAAATTATGAAAAACACCACTTATTATACAACATGAAAAACTGGAGGCAATTTAATAATTTTTAAGGAGGATAAAATATGATTAAGTATAAAATTTTTTTATAATATTATATATACTAATTATTCATTTAATATTTTTAAAATTAGGTATTTTTTTTTCTTGCTTTCTGCCTCAATAAATAAGAAATGTTGTTTCCTGAGACATCGCTAATGATTACAAGATCAAAATAAAATTCATGTTTGGAATTTTAAATGCGGTTTTCAAAAATTCATTTTTAAAGGAAAGTTATTTTTATTCTTTCCGAGATGCAAGTCAAGAAATCGTCGCTATGATTTATACTTCTGATTCCATGCTTGTTTTGTGTTTCGCCATTTCTGAATTGGGCAGTTGCTTTTGTTTGGTGATACAGTCAGTCACAAAAGTCTACGTACATACTCTAATTTTCGTATATTTTGAAAATAACTCATAATTTCGAAAACTCAATTTTATTTTTACAATTATTTCTCATAACAACTCAGAATAACTAAATAAAATTATCAACATATTTGTTAAAACGCAATGAAAATAACATAAGTTTCAAATTACAGGGTCACGAAAGTCTGCATACAAAGACAGAAAACTCACATTTTTGGCAATAAACAAAAATAAAAATACCATTAATACTTGGTAGGCCCTCCCTTTGAAGCAATGACTGCATGCATTCGGTTTGGCATCGAATTCACCAGGTTCTTTTTTGTTTCAGATGAAATTTGGGACCAAGCCAGCTGTATAGCCTTCTTTAAGGTTTCGACGCTGGTAATGGGTTGTTGTCGTATTTTTCTGTCGACTTCCTCCCAAATGTGTTCGATAGGGTTAAGGTCTGGAGACTGTGGAGGTGAATGCAACTATTTGGGCGTCTTGTAGAGCAGCTATTCCTTCACAATCTTTGCTGTGTGCTTAAAATCATTTTCTTGTTGGAAGACAAAGTTGTTCCAAGTCCCAATTTTCTGACTGATTCATGTAGGTTGCCTTGCAAAATCTTCAAGTATCCAAAACGATCCATAGTAACCTCGATGAAAACCAGATTGCTAACTCCAGCTGCTGCCATGGCACCCCAAACCATCACACAGCCTTCACCTTGTTTTACCGTGGGAGTCAAATTCTCGGGGTTCATTTCTGTGTTTTTTTTTTCCTCCAAACTTTTCCGCGGCCATCATTTTAAAAAACGTTGAGCTTGCGCTCGCGTCGGTGAACAAAACTGTTTTCCAAAACTCAAAATCCTTGTGAATATATGCAGAAGCAAAGGCAAGTCTGCTTTCGATTACAGATGGTTTCCTTCTGGGAACTCTGCCATTGTAGCCGGCCGATCAAAAGATTCTACGAACATTTTCTGGGTGTACCTGCTTTCCAATTTCTGTCGCAATTTGATCCGCTAATTTTGTGTCACTAATTTTTGCATTTTTCTTCACTTTTCTTACAAAGGCTTTTGCTTCTTGATCATTGAGCTTCCTTGAACAACCACATCGAGGTTTGTTGAGCACTTGTCCGCGTTTAACAAAATTTCTGTAGATTGTTTGCACTGTAGACCGACTTTTGTTTACAATTGTGTCAATTTCGGAGTAAGATTTCTTTTCACATTTCAATTTAACTACTAAATTTTGAAGTTCTAAGGATGTTTCCTTTCCCTGGCTCATTTTAAAGCAATTTGCTAATGTAATATCATGGAAAATACTAACGATGAACTAACTACAAAAGTGCCACCTCAAACTTAAGTAACCTTCAATAAATCTTCATATGTAAATTTTCTCTTCTCACCCAATCGTGTGTATGCAGGCTTTTGTGACTACTAATTTTTACATATTCACAAAATTTGCCAGAAGATGATATTTTGAAACTTTTTTAATTGTGTAAATCACAATTTTTAGTGAAAAAGGAAATATTTATTCGATTTTGCAAATTGAAATATAACTCGGTTTTGAAATGTGCCCTTTTTTAGGGTTGTATGTAGACTTTTGTGACTGACTGTACGTAGGCGCCAAACGTTACCAATTCGGCGAAAATTCACTTCGATTACAAAAGATTAACCTAATCTGGAGACTGTATAAAAAATATTTTTAAATAATCTAAGATCAAGTCGTGAAAAAATTTAAAATCAGTATTTAATGAAATATTTATAATCGCCATGGCATGTCAATGTGGCTTTGGTTTGTTTTCTGATTTGAAATAATAATATAACAGGAATCTGATTTTAAAGATCATAATTAGAGATTTGTGATGCCCAGAGCGAAAGAAAAAGCACTATAAAAATTACTGCTTAAAAAAGATATTCTGTAAACATCAAAATTCGTTTACATTTTAATAACATTACGTGTAGATAAAAAAATTATTGAATTATTCATTATTCTTAAATAAAGTTTTTGAGCCAAAATGTTAACAAAAGTCTTAAATAATATGAGAATGAATTTACTTTATATAGAATAACAAATGCATACAGTCATGCAAAAATTAGTAGCATGAGAAAGGAAAAATGATTTTACAAATTATTATGATAACAATTTATTACAAGTATACATAAAAAAGGAAATAATTTTAAATTTATGATGAAATTTTCTGTTTGGAAAGGGCTGAGCGCGTTAACGTTTTAACACGGTATTATCGTACATCCCACAATAATTTGGAGGACGAGAGCTTAATCTTCAAATTAAGTAAATAATAATTAAAATTAAAAATGATCAAGTAATTAAAAATAACTTAAATTACACTTAATGTAAATTTCATTGACTAGAAAAATATTTTTAACGACTTGTGTTATTATAAAATTATTCTTTAATACATTATCATTTTGGCCAAGTTAATGATTTGAGCTTTGATTTTCTGTTCAACTGTTCTTAAGATTCGATTTCTCTTAAGAGGCTAATAATACAAGTGACTCAAAATCCCCATTTTTAATTTTTTGTATAAATAGAACTAATCCTTTTTCTCTCAAAAAAATAAAGATTTGCAAACGAAACATTCAATTTTTATAATTAAGAACTAAAACTCTATTATAAACATATTCTATATATTGATATATTTTATATAACATATAAAATAACTATTGAATAAAAGATTTTATTTTCGGATCATCAATGGGGTTCAAAATAACTCACAACTTGATTTCTGATGCTGAAACAAGTTCAATACAATGAAAAAGCATTTGATTTCATGAGTGATAATTTTAAGGAAAAATTCCCTTTTTATTACGTGGAGAAGTTAAGAAACCAGTTTAACAAGAGGAAAAAGATGCATATTATCATGAAAATTTTCAGAAGGAAATAAAATTTATGACTGATAGATGTAAAATACTAATCAAACGAAAGGAAAAATTAAGAAATTTAATAATAAAAATTGACTTACTTTCACAGGAACCGCAATTGGAAGAACAAGTAGTTACAGTACGGAAAACAAAGTGGATCTAATGTGCTTCGCGCTGAAATAGTAATAAATGATTAAAATGGGAAATTCCCTTTTGTCACGTGCTTTCCTCTAATCAGAATAGAGGAAAATATTCCTGTATTTCGACTTCACTGTGAGAATAGCATTTTATAGCTATTGTCACATGTAGAAATCTTATCAATTTTTTCACTGGAACAGATAAAGATGGTATTCTTTTATTGAAAGGGAACATACCCATTAAAATGGGAATTTACCTTTTTAAAAAGTAATTAAAAATAATATTTAATACGTTGTAAGAGATCACCACATTTCCATGAATAACATTTATGTATTCAGATTACTCATTAATTTTTATTTGTATTATTTATAAAGATATGAAATGTTTTCCAAATTTATTAAACGAAAAGAAAATGGCTGTAAGAATCCTTATCACTAATTTATACGACAGTCACATATTCCTCTGAAGATATTTAGAAGAAACTGAATTGGTTTTATAGGTTAAGATTGTTTTGTTAATATTTTTGTAAATTGTTGTGATAAATTTAGCTACCTGTTTCTGCCGACTATAACTATCTCTAATTCTGCTATAACTATACCTATTTCTTAAGATCGGAGCAAACCATCAAATAATGTGAAAACCAGGTTAAGGAAATAAAAAGAAAAACAAGTTCACACATATAATTTTAATTCTAAAAATCAAAAGAAAATTTACTTCTTTTCCATGCACTGCATGGGGAAGAACAATTTGTATGAGTTTGGCTGTAATTTTTAAGTTAGATTATTAAATTTTTTTGGGTAAAAGTTTACGTATGGCTACCCCTTGAATTTTGGCGGCATTTTTGACTTTAAGGTAAATGCCTAAATGTTAATAACAAAATGACAACCATAAAACTGAATTAGTTAAAGCCCTGAAAATATCAGGGTTACCAGAAATTAAATTTTATCATTAAATTTCTTGCCAAACCAAGGGGTATTCGCTTCTATACTGAACCTATTTTTTGTTTATTTGTTATATATTTATGGCTGCCTATTTTTGCCTACTGAAATCCACTAAGCATAGCCAATCTTAATTTTGAATCACAGTCAAGTGACGAGGTTGACACTTTCCTCTTTTCCACACTATCATTCAATTTTCATTTCATTCAAATTCATTTTTCAATTCATTCAAATTTTCATTTTCCCACATCAATAGGACGACATTCCGACCCCGATATATGTTATTCATCCCCAGTTACCATTAGAGCACACGGTGGATTTTCGATTGAGTCAGGTATAGAACTCATCACCTCTTGGCCACGAGAGTGACAAAATTCCCAATCAGGTCAAGGTGATTAGGTTATTGCAACACGTTCCCACCTGCCAATTTCGGCCAACCATAACCACTAAGCACAGCCAATATTTTCTTAATTTTGAATCACGATCAAGTGATACGATTGATATTTCAGGTGGCACGCTTCTCACCATGATGTGTCCCATCACCAGAGAAACCGTGGACTTCACTGCAATCATACAGCCGAGCTGGCAGCCAAATGGTTAGCGCTCTTGCTTTCGGTTCAACGGTTCGTGGGTTCGAATCCCACCTTGAGCATGGATATTTGTAGTGGTTCGGAATCCACTTTAAGCTGTAGGTCCCGGTCTAATTAGCCCTCATGTGCGAAAAATGACCGTTGAGCGACAAAGAAACAAAACCAAACTCCAACTGTTTCGTTTTTCTACGCAGCTTATCCCATCTGAGGAACTTACGCCTATAAAATCAAATCAACTGGCTCGTTCTTCAGGTCTACACTGAAATTAGCGATTTCGCTCTAATTTCTTTAAAATTTTTCCTAATTTTTATTAAAAGGCTCCTTTTCTGACCACCTTCGGCGCAGATGCCGTATAATCCAGGATGCCAAATTCTGAGTTTGGTTAATTTTTGGCGGATTTTCTTATGTATCTGGCAACCTCTGCCAGATACATAAGAAATTCCGTTACGAGAGAGATTACCAGATCTCTCTCGTTTTTATTACGTCATACATATGGAGACCTATAAGAATTATGCTGAAAATTCTAATTTAATAACCCTAGTATTTATATCATTGCGGACGTCACAATACGTCATCTTGGCAATATATTCTTATCGCCAAAATAATTCAGAATCTGGAATCCTGGATTATACGGCATTTGTGCCCGACCTTATTATTGATTTATATTTAATAAGTAGCTGCTGCTCTCACTGTCGTTTTTCCACAGATTCTAACATTTTTTTCTAATCATCCTTCACGCTGACTAGAGCTTATTAGACAAAGGCCCTAAAAAGACAGTTGCCCTGACTCCCAGATCACAGGGGGGATCCAAATCGAATAGAAAGTTTTATTTTACACTGTCAACTGAAAAGAATTGTTTGCCATATAGAAGGGAAAGTTTCTTCTTGTGAAGAAGTCGTCGAAGAGGTCTACCAAAGATTTTGCTGCTCGGCCCTAATTAGGCTGAATAGAGCCTTGATGCTGAATTTATCAAGTTGTGTTTAAGGTTTTAATTTTTGAATAATCACTTGGTTCAACAGTTGATTGATGCAAACTATATACACTACTGGCCATCAAAATTGGTACACTAGGAAAGCGGCACACCACACACGTGAAATTTGCATGACAGGTAGAACTTGCTGTGATATGCAAATGATTAGACTTTCAGCGCATTCATACAAAGCAGGCGACAGTAGCGACATCTACAATGTGTATAAAACCAGAGATTTGACAGCAGTTTTCTCATTCTCAATTTCCGTTTCAAGTTGTTTTCGGCAAAGAAAGTTGTTGTAATGCCTCGTGTAAGAAGAAGAAATGCCTATCAGCACGTGTCTGACTTTGATCGAGGAAGGATTATAGCCTACCGGATTGCGGTTTATCATACCGCAATATTGCTGCGCGCGGCGGTCGAGACCCCATGACTGTTAGCAGAACATGGAATCGATGGGTTCAGGATAATCATACGTCATGCAGGATCTCAGCGACCCCCCATCACTAACAGCAGAGAAGACAGACATCTTATCCGCATGGTCATAAGGGATCGTACAGCCATGTCATGAACCCTGAGTCGAGAAATGGAATGATTTGCAAGGCAACACGTTTCTGCTCGAACAGTTTGACGGCGATTGCAGCTGCATGGATTGTCTGCACGGCGACCATGGCTTCGGCTACCATTGACGCTGCGTCACAGACAGGAGTACCTTCAATGGTGTGATCAGCGACGAACCTCGACGCGGGAATGGCATCACGTCATCTTTACAGATGAATCTCGGTTCTGTATACAGGACCATGATGGCCGCATCCATGTTTGGAGGCATCGTGGAGATTGTTGCACCAGTATGCTTTCCAGTAGCTAGCCCTGAATTAGCCCTACCAATTACAGTGTATCAGCTGCATGAGTGTCCTCTTAATTTAGAAGAAGAGACTCAGCAGAGGACTCCTAATATCATTTCACTCAGAAGACATTGCGACCAATCAATTTAACGTTCCATCCCCTTTTGTAACACACGACGGATCTTTGATTAAGCCAGGATTCGAACTAACTACCTTTCGATAATGAGAACGGCACCCTAATCACTCAAGACATCGAAGTCTTGCAGAGTAGGATGGCCTCTCTGGTGTTGAATTCTTCACTTGATCGTATTTCAACGTTATAAGGTGATTTTCTGTATTTAACGGCTTAAGCTGCAATAAGCAGCTAGAAATGGTTTGCAGATAATAAAACAAAATGTAATCACATTTATATTTAAATTATGGGCAAATTTGGTTTACAGTAATAGATATAAAAATATCAATAAGTTTTAGATTAAATGGAAGTTTTATACATTGCTTCGTAATGATTTTTAACTTCAAAATAAGATATTTTTATTAGTTTTTTAAACACGAGAAGGTTGAACGTTGTTTACTAAAACCAATAATATTCACAATCAATCAGAATTGATGAATTTTATTGATAACAATTTATTGTAATCGTATGGAGAAGGTTTAAAAAAACATTAAAGTGTAAAAGTTAAAATTATAATATAATTAAGCTTTATGTTCCACGAGGTATTTTATAACTCAATTTTATTTTCATAAGATTCTTTCGGTTTTTTCTTCTAATAAACTTATTATGTCTCTTTAACTATCAATGCTTACGATGATAACCGTATCGCTTAGCAACCGCAAATAACAAACATAACCTATCTGAATTACATCATTTGCGAGTACCGAGTTTAACTGTGCATTATCAATTTATTTTCAGTTATCTATTTATAAATATGCTTACGTTTACAGTTAAAAGATGTAAAAGAATTTTTTCAACTCAAATGCAAACGATACTTTCATTTTCGTTATGGAATGGGAATATCTGTTACAAAATATAAAATAAAAAATTTCAGATCTGGTTTATAAAGAAGAGGATAATACAGTCGTTCGAGAAAATGTGGGAGTACTGGTACCCTTTCGAATTTTGTTCACATCGGAATTTTTTTGAAATGAAATAAATTAATTTCTTTGTTGTTGTTGTTGTCATGTGCCAGCTAGGCTGGCAATATAGGGTGTGCTGCTCCACTTTTCCAATTGAACCATATTTTGGTGTGGAGTCCGACTTCAGTACACACATGCCATAGGTACCCGTTTATAGTGTATAGGCAACCAATCACTCCACATTCATAAAAGGAAAGAACAAAGACAGGATAGATAGAGAGCGAAAGTACATCCATGCCCGAACCGGGATTCGAACCCAGGACCTCCCTATCCGCAGTCAGACACGCTAACCACTAGACTAGTTGGTCGGCAATTTATTTCTTTAAAAAAATCATGCAATATTAATATTTGTTTAAAAAATCATTTAATATTAAATTTAGCAAAGGAATTGTATATTATCACGTACTTGGGAAATCTCGCAAGCACGCACTTTAAAACTAGCACAAGCAAAATAATTCTTTATCCATCGGACAAGTTTCGCCTTGTTCAGAAAAGTACGTTAAAATTTTAACCGAAAACATCTGTAAATTATCCTGGGGAAAATCTCACAAGCACGCACACAGTAAGGCAGTTGTCTTGTCAAGCTGGAATCCGTCTTCCATCTGACCAGTCGTTAAGAGAAGCTAAAGTACGAAAAATGTTTTATATTTCATCTTTAGTTTTTAAATTTAGTGGGTATCTAAACGGTCGTTTCATTTTCCATAGCATGAGCCATATTTCAAATGAAATCGTCTCTCTGATTTTTTTAAATCTTGTTCCCAATAAAGCAAGTTCTCATAAATCTTGTCGGCTTTATGAACGGTCGTATAATAAAGAGAAATCTCCGACGACGACGTGGCAAAACTTCTTCTTCTTTTTAGAGTTGGGTTTGTATGTCATTGGGCACCTCTGCTTTTATCAGCATTTTGTACTATTAACACCAAACCCAATGTTTCCTAGTTCCAATTGCTCGGGTCACCCACTTTAATAATAAAGTCCGATAACCATTTAATGGAGTCTAGGTGTAACTCTCTAGTATGGATGATGCCTAAAGAAGCTAATCTAGGGAGGGCAAGAGCCTCGCATTCGTAAATGATATGCTCTGCCGTTTTCTTTTGTGTATGGCATTTCCAGCAGATAGGGTCTTGCTGAAACAGTCCCATCTGGTCAGACAGTCAGTCATGCTAGGGATAACTTCCTGACTTTCACCAGAAGAAGATGGTTAGGAGGTCATTTCTACCTCAAGTGAAGGATTCATTGCTGCCCCTTTACAAGATAGCCTCTGAGTTCCCTTGTCTTTTTCAGCAACGTATATTTCAGAGGCTTCACCTGCAAATGCAGAAAGGTTTGCTATTTCTTGTGTCTTTTCAGCCACAAGATAACAATTAATAAGCTCAGGTAATATAAGTCCACCCAGCATTGCTTGAGTTACTAGGCAAGGCAAATTACTCTAGAAGTTCGCCAGGCAACTAGAGGCTCCGTTAAGACACCATTACCGCGGTGCCAAATAACCCTAGGCACGGGTAACATAACACCAGGGTTTACAAAAGCTGGTTCACGGCCTCTGATTCCATATTCAAGGCTATCCTGTCATTCCTACAGGTCATTCGGTTATCCACCACCTGCCGACGCGCCTAGTGGCTGCTCAAGCCCCAGGAAGGTACGCGTACCCCCTGGTTCCAGGACGACGTGGCAAAACGAAATAATGGAAAAGATTCGCATGATCGTGGAGATGGACGACTTCGTTCACGAAGGAAAATTTTTGTGTCGAGAACTCGGATTGATCGAAGCCACGAATGAAACTCCAGTGCCGTACGAATTCGATTCGTCACATTTCCCCGAGTCCGAAAGATTGGTTGACCGAAAAATATTGCAGCAAATGGATTCACGGACTAAGATTTCGACCCAGCTTCAAAGAACGGGACATGACATCTTTAAACAAGCTCGAAGACATCGTAAAATGTTTTTACAACAGAACGAAAAACGTGAATAAAGATGTCGTGGCCTACAAAGGCGGTCGATACGAAAAGGAACTATTGGACGCTTTAAATTTTTCAAATATAAATTTGGAAATTTACGATTGTGTCCGAAATTAAATATGTTGGTGAATCAAGACGATAGAAAATGGCAATGCGAATGTCTCAAGGAAATCTTGGAACCCGAAGAACATTGTCATTCTGCAATGGTCGAAGTCTTCGTTTTCAAAAGATTTATTCACGCAAAACGTTAATTTTTTCAAGAGATTCAGTGTTATTGAATGGCAAGCACACGTAAAAGAATTATATTGTAAAAAAATATTCAATAGAACAATATTGATACAAGAATCAATGATATTCATGTTCATAAGGACATATCCGGTTCATCTAGTATATAGGGTAGACACACGTAGTTCAATTAGATTTTTTTCCAGAATGGCTACAAAGTTAATTTCATCGCAATACTGAAATGAATCGTCGATGAACGCTGAGAAACAGTCGCCGGAAAATTGGAATTCACTAACTCTGAGGACAAGACCAAGATGACAGTTATTGCCGGACACCAGTATTTTCTCGAACTTCCAAAGGATACACAAAAATATTCATCACACAGATCATTGAAATGGATAAATTTGTACAAGAATTGTATGAAAAATGTTTAAAATGTGGAAAATGGGATTACGACTCATGGACCGTGGATTGTTGATTATTTAAAAAAAAGTATTGCCGTGCGTTTACTATTTTCCAAAAGATGTTATAGACGCAAAATTAGAATAGAATATCGACAAAAATGAATGAATGCCGTGAGAAAAAAAATGGTTAACCCTTTAGCCATAAGACATTTTTTCCAACGGCGGGCACACTTGGGTGACGAATCCTATGACACAACAAGGCCAGAAACTGCTACTCATTTGTCGTTACCCAGAGGGCACCTGTGAACCAAGTCATGGAGGCGAGTAGCATTACCCGCGCCATACCACCACAAACCCGTTTATAGGGTGGGCCACATTCATACATATTCACAGAAGAAAGGACAGAGAAACACAGAGAGAATAGTGAAAGACAGTAACATCCATGCCCGAACCGGGATTCGAACCCAGGACTCTCTGCTCAACAGTCAGGAGCGCTAACCACTCAGCCATCGGTTGGCAGCCATAAGAAAATTAAAGGGGTTAAAAATTCGCAGAGAATTGCATATAAAAAGTGCGCTCGCGGCGAATTTTTTTACAACACAAAATTAACCAATTTTGGATCAGCGCAACAAAATAATCTTTTTAATGAACAAAACTTGAAGATCTTGAACATTCTGTTTTAAGCTTTCAACAATTTTGAATACATTGTTTCTATATGTTCTTTAAAGACCTTCATGCTGATAGTGATTATTTATTTCTTGTACGCTTTGCTTGTTTTCCCATACCTCTTGCAACATTTTTTCAACATGGCTTGTCACAACAAATCTATTTCTTAATGTCTGACATTGAGACAAGAATCAAAGATTTTCATTTTGATGAGGACTTCCGGCTTGTCCAGTATAAATGCGGAGAGCTGGAACGTACGCATTTCATAATTTTTTCTCAGTTCGAGCCGTTTCTTTTTTTCTTCCAAAATGACATACTACTTAAATTTCATATCAAGACCCAAGCTCATTCAAAACGATGAAAACGAAACAGTTGCCGGAGAAATCAAATTTACAAGCACATTCGATAGGAGAAACATTTCCGTCTTTTCTGGCATGAGACATATTTCCAAATGCCAACGACAACAACGCGAGTGGCTGTCAACAAAAACTCATGGTTCCGCTCAAAGATATTGAAGACTTCTTGAAAAATGAACTGTACGAAAAATTTCTGAAGAGGGATGACGGATTTAATTACAGCATTGCCAGTGACGAACCTTGGACGGTCAGCTTCTTGCAGACATGCATGCCGTTCGTAAACTATTTTACCAAGGCGACAATCGACGAAATGTTGAAGAACAAAGAAGGGTGAAATCTTTGAAAGGTTAGCCCTTAAACCTTAGAAATTAAAGGGTAAAAAAATCGCAGAGTTGTGCACACATTTATTTATGTGTGTACGCTGACTGCGATGTTTTTACGACACACAATAAACCACTTTTGAAACACGTTCGATATTTCATTTGTGAGTCTAGCTCATTTTTTGTCACATAAAAAGATGGTCATCAGAAATGATCCGTATTTTCTTGAACGAAAAGACTCTCAAGCGCGCACCCATTGCAGATGGGACAAAATTTTTGTCTCCAATTTGTTGTCGATTCGTTTCATATAATCCGACTTTTTGTTTAATTCAGTAAAAAAAAAAAAAAAAAAAAAAAAAATCAAGTGACCATTAAATATTTTTTGATCGACGCAGTTGAAGATAATAAGTTGTCATTGGTTAAGTTGTCAGTTAAGTTGTTTAGTTAAGTTGTCATTGGAAGCGAGAGAGAGAAAGACAAGTTTACGATTTCACAAATCATTTCCAGTGGTCGCAAGCCAAGGTTCAACTGTTTCAAGACGCAAGTAAATACAATGAATACGCAAAGTAGGGCCGCCCAACTTGTCTAGTGGTCAGCGTGCCTGACCGCGGATATGGAGGGCCTGGGTTCGAATCCCGGTTCGGGCATGGATGTACTTTTTTCTCTCTCTATCGATCCTGTCTTTGTCCTTTCCTTGTATGAATGAAATGTGAATGGTTGCCTACCCTATATAATGGGTACCTATGGCATGTGTGTACCGAAGAAGTCGGACTCCACAATAAAATATGGTTCAGTTGGAAAAGTAGAGCAGCGCACCGCATGTTGCCAGCCTAGCTGGCACACGACAACAACAACAACAACAACGCAAAGTAGGATCACTGAATTTGCAAATTGAAAAAAACGTGCGTGAAATAAAAAAAATTACTAAAACTTCATTAAAAATTTTGGTCATCTCCGCCATTTTCAATTAATTCATTTAAAATAAATCCAAGTGAATCGTCTTTGAAAATTGGTTTTTATTCAAACATTAATTTTTTGTCAATAATTTGTGAAGTAAAGAGCTAATGTGTGTAACACAAATTCTCTACAAACTTGTCAATCTTCTCGAAACAACATTATTTGCGTTAAGAAATTAATACATTTTGTCTATACGAATGAAAATGACATTGGTTTAATATTTTTCGTTTCATATGTTAATTTGACATTTAAATAATTCGATTATGAATTGTGAAACGTATCTATATAAAAATATTGTATTAAAAGAAAGCAACATATATTTCCGTATTTTTTTAAAAAAAAAAAAAAAAAAAAAAAACAATTCCAGTAAACAAAAATAGCTTACTAAGAACAGCGAAAATAATTTTTCCGCTGTGTGAGAAAAAAGCATGATTTCTTCGGGTCATTGTTAATTTAATTGCTTAATATTGGAAAACTTATTAATTTAAAAACAATTGAAATTTAGAAATTCCCCTCCTCCAAAAAAAGTTATTTTCTAAGAAAACGAATAAAAACATGGCTTCGTATAATTTTAAATCATAACTGAAGAACTTCCCGTTTGAAGCCAAGTCGATATACGTCTGACTGAAAGACTGGAAGTCTAAGGTCTTTAAATAGCAAGAATATAAAATAAAAAATATAAAGTTTGGACAGACATAATGTTTCATACTTTTTCTTTTATCTTTCCAAATTTTATAATTTTTAAAATTTCTAATCATTACGTATAAAAAGGGTCCGCATTTCATTCGATCTTCATTTTTCAGGGTCGATAAGTACTGGACTTTTAAAATTTTTTTCAAACTTGGACTTATTTTATTTTTTATTAATTATATATTTCATTTTTAAAAATTTTTCCTTCTATTTCTTAATCTTTGGTTAAAAAAGGAATCCGCATTTCGTTCGAGCTTCATTTTCAGTGAAGCCAGTCGCACTGGAAAATTAGCGACATGTTCATCTCTAGAACCAAGAGAAATACACCTTTGGGATTAACCGGTGCTGGCTCCTTCTGCAGCAATACCCGTTGCATACGCTCCAATTGATGCAAATTTAAGTCCTCAGTGACAGTTTGGCCAGTTGGTTGCCGCTCATAAACCACTTGATGACTAGTCGACCCTCTTCGTCATCATAGAGGGATAAATCTCCTGTCCTGAATTTGGACAACCAATGGCTTGCCATTCGTTCATTCTCAGCCCTATCCCTCAAAGCTTGACATATTTGGCGACTTAATGCATTAGCTGATAAACTCGCTTTGAAGTTGTGAAGCAAACAACGCAGAACGAGCTCCTTCCACACGTCCCTTTTTATTCGTTACTCTAAGAATCGCGATTGATGAATGTGCGCGGTGGACTTGCTTTTATAGCGACTGATATTCCTACTCTCGACTGACAGGTGTCTCAACCACGTCATGCACTAATTTACATACTTATTCTCCCTTCATCCAATGGTAACGTTAAAAAGGCAAGAACTTTCTCGTTTACCTTGTATATCTTGACCTGAACTTGGCATTTTACTTTTTGAGTAAAAAATTTTATATTTAAAATAAAGGCAAATATCGATCTTCTGAGTATTTATCAGTAGTATTTGTTTCACAATTAAAGAGATTGTTAGACATGTTTTTATAATTCTTTTAGAGACCGGTATAACCCGAATAAAATTAAGATATTTTTTGAGCTATGAAGAAAATGAGTAGAATAAATATACATAAAAATTCCACTATTTATGATTACATAAAAAATACAATCAATTACATTTTGGTAGAAAATTATTTTCTTCAAAAATTTTTTTATAAAAAGCAGTTTACCCCCAAGTCTGAAATTCGAAATCACACAGTTTAAAAGAATTCGACTTGACACAATCGAAGTAAAATCCTTATTCTAAATGATTCCTGAATTTTGCCGGAGCTGAAAGAATTGGACAGAATGGATTGTTGTTATATATATATATATATATATATATATATATATATATATATATATATATATATATATATATATATATATATATATATATATATATATATATTTATATATATATACATATATATATATGTATATATATATATATGTATAATATATATATATATATATATATATATATATATATATAATATATATAATATATATATATATATATATATATATATATATATATATATATATCGTTACTACCAGGTGTAAAAGAAAGATATAGCATTGGATCCTATTTCCTCTTTCTCTATTCTCACAATACAATTCTTTTTTTAAAAAAATAACAATATGCAATATTTTTTTTTTAATTTTTGAAAAAATAATTTTTTTCTTGCAGTTAACGTGTTTTTGCCTTCATGCTAACACGTCATAGATTTGAAATACAATGGAAATCGAATGAAAAAGGTCTTTTTCAATATTTAGTGATCGTAATTGACTAACTTTGTAATTGAAAGAAGTTTACCAGCTCTATACCTTATTTGATTTGTTTTTCCTTCATATGATCTCATTTCGAATGAGCGTTTTGAATGAAAATTAAGTAATTAGTAAATGTAAATAGGTATTTCTTTTTCCTAATCAAAATTATTTCCCCAAAGGTAGTGTTGAATGGCATGTTTATTTTATTGGATGACATGGTTCATTAACTTCACCATAAAATAAGAATTAACTTCATTGAAGTGTGAAAAAAAAATCAAAGCTTAGTTTTCCTTGTTTGTTGTTGAAATAAAATCATATACAATAAATCTGATTTTTGAAGCGAAATTTAATATTTAAAATGAATCTGTAACAGTTTATATATTTTCTGAATGGTGTATACATAAGAGTACATTGAATAATTATATAATTTCAGATATTTATTGTTACATATAATTTCCAGTCAATATAATTTTCAAAGAAAAAATAATTGTTTTCGAATTAAAATATAATTATTTTTAGAAAAATTCAAGTATATTATAAACGAAAATCATGCAAAGAATTGGCCTTTACAGATACTCATGGAGGGGGGAGGGGAGAAAAAAGAAAAAATTACTGAAGAATTGAAGAGATAAAAGTTTTAAAAAATGAATCTTCCTCAAAAATGTAGCATTTTAAAACAGAATTATCTTCATATCACTGTTTGCAATGCGCAATTTTTTATTCATATTTTTAATTTCATATATTTTTGAATGGTATATTTCGAAAGTATCGTATTATATAAAAATCAGTAAAAATGAAAAACTCGAAATTTTATTTTCGTATAAAATTAATCTATTGTAGTGTATGAAAAATTATTTTACATAGCAAAGTTTAATTAAATTGCGTGTAGAATTTTCAGATATTGAATTGTAAATTCTGATTCGTTAATAAATTTTGCTATTACTTTTTCATCTTAAAGGATCTAAAACAATTTGTGTATTAATTTAAATTTGAAAGCAATATATGCAAGGCCATTTCTAAAAAAATATTTTATTTATTATGTTAAATGCAAAAATAATTTAATAAATTAATGCGTCATATTCTTTGATGAACAACGCATGAAAAGATGATAAAGATTTGAAAAAAAATATAAGATTAACGGATAGGGTTGTGAAGATTTTTGCAGCAGATTCAAACCAAAGAAAAAAACTTTTTAAGAAAGTCCTAGCTAATGATAAATAATGCAAACAAATATTGGTTAAATTTTTATCTCTCTCACACACATTTTTTAAAAGTGTTTCTTATTACTTAAGTAACTTATGAATATTAAGTGTAGGAAGTTTTTGTTTGTCACTCAACGACCATCTTATGCACACGAGGGCTATTTAGACCTGGTCTTATGGTTTAAAGTGGAGTCTGAACCACGACAAATATCCATGTCCGAGAAGGGATTCGAACCCATAAGCCGTTGAACCGAAAACAAGAGCGCCAACCATTTAGTTGCCAACTAGGCTTAAGGTGAAGACAATAAAATGTTTAATATTATATATTTGTCATTTATCTACGGAGAAATATTATTTCACTTGGAAGACATCGCGACCACAACTTGTTTGATGTGTCCCAGCCACCTTTAACGGACTTCGGGTTTCTTTGTTGAAGCTTGGATGAATATTTTACTCAAAGGTGAATGCTCTTGTCTTTCTTTAAATGCCATGGTTGATGAATATTTAGGTGAATGCTCTTGTCTTCCTTTAAATGCCATGGTTGGTGAATGTTTAGGTGAATGCTCTTGTCTTCCTTTAAATGCCATGGTTTTTTTGATATAACTGGCATATCAAAAAGATGTAAATTGTTTTTTTTATTTCAACAGCGCATTCCAGGCATAGATTGCCAAGTGTAGTGCGTCTGAAGTATAAATTTCATAAGGCGTTTCTATGCCATAATAATTCTTTGCTGTTGCATTCCCTGGCAAGCTTATGTTTTTTAAAACTAAATTACCCTTCTTTCCCCTAGGCTGGAAGTCTCTTTTTATATTTCTTTCTCCAGTTTGCATACCGTATTATTATCTATGTCACCTTTCCACGAAATATGCTGATTTAACGCAGAACTTATGAAAAATCGCTTCCAGAGAGAGCGAGGGGACAAGATTAAATCAGACGGGGGTACGTATTCAATAGCTGAATATTTTTTTTATAAATTAGCTAAATTATCCTTTTTTCCTGGCTGGAAGTCCCTTTTTATATTTCATTCTCCCGTGAGATTGCATCCCGTATTTTTCCCCTTCCACGAAGCAAAGTGCCTTAGCTCACAGGATTTGTGGAAAACCGGCTCTAGAGCGAATGAGGGGACACGAAAAGACAGATGGCTGAAGAAGTAACACAAAAAATGCCGAGGTGTGAGCTTGAATCCCACGCCGTAAGAAAAAACTTTGCTCATTATTGAAGTCTGACGTTCTCCTGGACCATAGAGACTGCAAAATTACACAGTGGAAGTTATAAAATCCTATGGGCTCTCAGACTGGAGGTGTGTGATGATTTATACTAACACAACACGTGAGTTCAGATTATGAAAAAGTCATGTTGAATGTTTTAAAGTCACTAACAGGTTTTCGAAGTACTCAAAATATGTGCTCTAGCTAAGTAATAAAACTTTCCTCTGCGCACAAGTTAATGTTTTTTAAATATAAGTTATTTTTCTAGCCAATTGGTTTATTTTTATATATTCTAGAACCACACACAACACACACACACACACACACACACACACACACACACACACACACACACACACACACACACACACACACACACACACACACACACACACACACACACACACACACACACACACACACACACACACACATATATATATATTACTTTAATTAATTAGCGTATATTAGGAATACCACGTGTTTACCTAAGCATGCTATTAGTAATGCTTAAATGTTTGAAATAACATTAAGTAAGCAAATTTTGTATGTATATAAATGTATTGGTAATTTTATGATTAAATTAAAAGTAATATTTTAATTACAAATGCAAAGCCAATTTCTGCATTTATTTTTAAGTTTGAATCTGGGGAGAAAATAAAAATATCTACTCAACGCAATTTAAAAAAATAATATATTTAAATTTAAAAGATTATTTCTAGGCAGTATATGATAATGGCAATTGAGTGCACAACATTGCAAAAGTACTTCATAATACAGGGTGATCCAAAAGTCAGGACGAACTTTAAAAATGAATAATTCGAAAACGAATCACGATACAAAGATGCGGTTTGCACCAAACGGATGGAAAAGAAACCGGGTTTTGTGTGGCAATGAAAAACAATAGTTCTGTTGGCGACCAACAGATGGCGCTGTCGGATTTCTGATGTAGGATTATGCAAAATAACAAACGATATAAAAAGAAGCAACTGCAGCAGGTAATGGTAGTCGAAGCTGGTATGCATCGAAATGCTGTCCATAGTTGAGAAAGCCCTCTTAGTTAAACTATTTTATAAGAATTTGTAAAGTGCCATTGCAGCATTGCGAGCATATCGCTACATGAAGCGTATGCGAGATAGCAAAGGACCAATAACGTCTTCTGCATTGAACAAAATTGTGAAAAAATTTGAAGCTACAGGTTCTTTGGCATCACGTCAAAGAAGTTGACGTTCCTCAACTGCAGCTGCTGTTGCCACGACCAGTGGAGCAGACGGTGCAAGCCATGTCGGCTGTTGCTGCACATGGGGAGTGCAGTGCTCGAGAAGTTTCGAGGCAGACAGGAGTGTCGTACGGAAGTGTCTGGAGAGCGCTTCGAGGAACTTTGCAACGGTATCCCTACAAGTTGCAACATAACTAAAAACTGAAACCTCCTGACTTCGACTCTCGCCGACATTTTGCGAATTTGGTCTTCAATAAGATGGAAGAGCAGCACGACTGGCTTCACACTGTGCTTTGGACAGATGAAGCACATTTCACACTCTCTGGCGCTGTTAACACCCACAATTGTCGAGTGTGGACCACAGAAAATCCACATGCATTTGTTGAGGTACCCTTGCAACAGCCTAAAGTGACAGTCTGGTGTGGCTTCACTGCTGATTTCATAATTAGTCCATTTTTTTCGAGGAAGTCACACAGACAGGTTTCCAAACAGTTTCTGTCACCGGTAAGTGATATCTAGCACTGTTACAGAACAGCATTATTCCTGAACTGCAAGCGCGACAGGCACTCCAAACAGTCACCTTTATGTAAGATGGAGCACCACCTCATATTGCTCTGCCTGTGCAACCTCTGCTACGCTCAACATTTGGGGAGGATCGTATTATCAGTCGCTACTTTAATCACGCATGGCCTCCAAGATCTCCCGATCTCACACCCTGTGACTTTTGGCTGTGGGGCTTCTTGAAGTCCAAAGTGTACAGCGATCAACCGGCATCACTGGCAGCACTGAAAGATGCCATCCGCCAAAATGTGTCTGGTATAACGCAAGAAATGCTACTAAATGTTGTGAATGGTGTGGTGACTCGTCTCACAGCTTTACTTCTGAATGATGGACAGCACATTGAACATTTACTGTAGTAAGTACTAATTAACTGTAATTAATCTGACTTCATTAATCATTGTTTTATTTGTAAATCATCTTTTGTTGCAATAAAACACTATAGCGCCATCTGTTGGACGCCAACAGAACTATTTTTTTCATTGCCATACAAAACCCGGTTTCTTTTCCATCCGTTTGGTGCAAACCGCATCTTGGTATCGTGATTCGTTTTCGAATTATTCATTTTTAAAGTTCGTCCTGACTTTTGGATCACCCGGTATTTGCACTTGAAGCTGTTTATAATATTCTGGGCTTATAAGACGAGATTTGAATTAGACAGGAGAAAGCCCACACAAGCACTGCTTTCAAGAATTCGAGATTTCAACACCAGGACAGTATAATTGGTTATCCTCAATTTGTAGGACCTGATTCTCCAAAGAAAGCGTCGATTCGAACCGTATAACTCAACCATATATTTTTTTGGTTTCTCAACCATAAAATAAAAAATAAAAATAGATAAAAATTAAACGCAACCAAAAGATGCACGAAAAGGAGTTCACAAAAAGGAGATTACTAACCATAAAGTGGATGTTTTTCAGTTGATATCATGATTGCACCACACTTTATAACATATATTATTTATATTATTTTTGGTTAAACGTATCCATGATATGTCAAATAATGTTTTATCTACGTCAAATGTAACTAATTACCAGATCGTTTGGAGACGGCGTCATGAATCCTAACCTGTCGACGAATTTGTTGCTTGCCTTCAAATCACATTCCTCTGTTATTGTTGTTTCTAATCTTAGATGATGTAGCTAAGCTACATCATCTTAATGAAACCAAAAATGTATAGAAGGTCCAAAACTAAAATCGGACCCCTTAAAATCTCAAAAACGGTAAAATTTAGACAAATCAGAATATGATCGGGGGAGGCTTGAACAGTCCCACGCCAATGACACTCTGAACAGAGCCTCTCGCCTCTCGCATTCCTCTGGCGAAAGGTAAACGATTTGATATTGCCGCTCAGAAAGCGTGAGAGAACCGTCTGCTGTTTTCTCGATATAGTGAGCTTGTGGCACCATCGAGTTTTTTTTCAAAGTACCACGGGTGAGCAGGAGGAACTCGCCAAAGTGGTCTTAATTCCTTCCTTTTGATTGAGGAAATTTCAGAATAGGTTAATTTGGCGTTATCATGAATGTTATCAGTAGAGGCAGCCTTGGCCAAATTATCAGCAATCTCATTTCCATTCAATCCAACACGGTAGAGGACCTATTGAAAGTGTATAGAATGTCTTTTAGCAAGCTGATTCAAAAGTTGTAGTGTATCCAAGCTTGTCATATCCCCAACAGTGATTCAAGGAGAGAGATGCTGTATAGAGGCACTACTGTCCGATACCATCCAAATATTCTTGAATACAAGTTCAGAGGTCGTGTATATCAAATGTTGTCCCTTGTAAATTGCCCCAATTTCAGACCTGATCACGGAACAGCCATGAGTATTTCTAAACTTAAGATCAATTCCGTTATTAGGTGTCTCGATTTGCCCTCCACTTCCAGATACATCACCGGCGCCCCTGCTACCAACAGTGTACATTTTCAATGCCGGGAGAGGGTCAATGTCTACATTGTCTCAAGAGACATCTGTCTAGTGAATTCAGGAATATCTGACTTTTCACACATCCTCGTCAAAAGTTCAGTCTGGAGATGTATACGCTCTAGAGCAAGCATGAAAAAATATGTGGGCTTTAAGGAGTGCGGTTCCACTTCATCGGAAAATAGTCTCATTTAATCTATCTATATTAAGTCTCATCAAAATAGTCGTATTTGTTCGAGAGTATCAAACAAGGTGAAGTTCACCATCGAATATCTGAGAATACTGTCGAAGTTCATTTTACTTATCAAACGATTTCTTATATTAAGGACCAAAGCATCTGTTTGAGAAGCCGTTTTCCATTGATTCAAATCATTAACACCTTGACAATAGAACAGAAGAAAAAAATGGAAAACACACCAGACAAATCATCCACTTAATATTTTTTGAAATCAGCAAGGGTGATTTAAATTTTTAAAAATTCAATTAATAGAATTCTTTATTAATGATTGTAATATTTGTAAATATTTATTTTCTTTTGTTATTTAAAAAAAATTAAATGGAATGTAGGAAAAAAGACTCCAACGCCGTGAATATTTTTTCTCCACTTTTTGAAAGGAAAAATAAAAGAATCATGTGCTTGTGTTCATGAAGCGAGAGAAATTCTGGGTAGGAAAATTGCACTTAATCAATGTAGAATATTTTACAAAATAATACGTTTAAATTATATGCATCGCAAGTATAAGCACCCTTACACAGTAATCGAACGACGTTAATTATATATGGTTTCAATTAATTACAAACGCTGTAATCAAAGTATGAAAATAAAACAGATTTTAAGTCAGCCATAGAATGTTGTTGTTGTTGTCGTGCGCCAGCCAGGCTGGCAATATGGGGTGCGCTGCTCCACTTTTCCAACTGAACCATAGTTTGGTGTGGAGTCCGACTTCCTCAGTACACACATGCCATAGGAACCCGTTTATAGGGTAGGACACCATTCACTCCACATTCATACAAGGAAAGGACAAAGACAGGATAGATAAAGAGAGAAAGTACATCCATGCCCGAACCGGGATTCGAACCCAGGACCTCCCTATCCGCAGTCAGACACGCTGACCACTAGACAAGTTGGGCGGCCCGCCATAGAATAACATCCTAAAATAAAATTTATTCCATTCCGTTATGTTTTTCTCGAATCTAAACTGGAAAAAAATTTGGTGAACAAACAGAGTAAGGATTTTATTTATATCGATATTGTCATATACAGACCACTGAAGAGAGATGTTTTAATGTGACAAGAATAATGCTTTAATGTCTTTGACCTGTAAAAAATCTGTAAAAACTTCGAAATTATCCAGACGATATTTGGAATTAAACAAAATATATTTTTCATAACGTCAATAAACTTTATTAAATAATATAATTGTCATTATTATTAATGACTTCTTGCCAGCGTGAGGGTAACTTGTAATACCCCATTTTTGAAAAATGTTTCATTTTCTCATGCGGAAAATGGAAACAATGCTTGCTTGATATCTTCTTCATTTGGGAATTTTTCGCCTTTCAAAAACTCTGTGAGGACAAAAACAGGTGAGAGTTAGAGGATGAAAGTCTGGTGAATATGGCGTATGGGACAGAATTTCCTACCATAGTTGTGCAATGCTTTGATGAACATTTGGCCTCTTTTTTGCACTGTTGTTTTTGGAACATCACCAGCCTATTTTCTTGAGCTGCTCTCTTTAAATAATGTAGTTGCTGAGAATACTTTTCAGAATTGATATTTTCGTTCGATTTTTAATGCTCTTAATGCATTGGTGCTGAAATGTCCCACCATATTCTTCCCACAACATTTTCTTATTTAGAGTCAAATCTACTTTAGAGTTGGAAGTGCTAGGTTTTCCGCACAATATACTCTTTTCCTAACGATGTTTTTGTAGGTAACCCGCTTTTCATCCCCAGTTATCATCTGGTTCACGCAGGGTTCAATTTTGTTCCAAACAAGCATAGATAGGCATATGATGACTCGGTCATCAAAATTCTTTCGACTCAATTCTTGTGACACACATTTTGAATATTTTCACACCAATCCCACCTTCCAAATATGATCTGAAATAGTTTGCAGAGCTGAATTGAGCTTATTGCGATCTTCGATGTTGTCAGAAATGGTTTTAAGAACATCGTTCAATGGACAGAATTTTCCAGTATACCTAATAGATAAAAAGAATTATCAAGCACTATACATAATCGGTGACAATTAAACCTAAATATCAGCTAAAATTGTTTTAGACAATATCATTCACCGTAACCATACAATTAAAAAAATTGTATCACTGTCCCGCAGAAAACAGAATTAATTCATTTATAAGGCCATATCATCGGGTTATAATTGCTTTACGTGGGAAGGCATAGTTTGCTGCCTTGAAGTGTGAGCAAAGTAGTGAAGTCTGAAAAAGTAGTAGCAATGGGTGGATTAAAAAGTCCATTGAAGTCTGCGAAAGTAAAAGCAAAGGATGGACCAGTAAAATCTGAGAAAGTAATGAAGGGGTCTGAAAGTCCAGTGAAATGTGGAAAAGTAAAAACAATAAAAATATCAGAAAATTTGGGTACTGAAAGTAAATCTGATATTACATGTACGGAAATCGTTAACGAACTTCAAGTTTTCGAGGAAAATTTCTGCTTTCAATGGAAGTTGGATGGATTCAACGAAATCCCATTCATTACTGCATTTCCGGTTTACAGCCCTCCATTTTGCCTCGGAAGGGGAAGTGAGAGCGTGTGGCAATTACTGCTGATGAAGGAATTACAACCGCTGGAAATCGAAGAGAGCAAGGGCGGTAAGAAATCTGAGAAAACCATAGATGCGGCGATGGAAACTTCAGAGCCAGAAGCTACAAAAGATACCGAAGACTTCGAAAAGAGCAAGGAAGGTAAGAAATCTGGGAAAACCAAAGATGTGGCGAAGGAATCTTCAGAGCCAGAAGCTACAAAGGATACCGAAGACTTCAAAAAGAGCAAGGATGGTAAGAAATCGGGTAAAACCAAAGATGTGGCGAAGGAAACTTCAGAGCCAGAAGCTAAAAAAGATACCGAAGACTTCAAAAAGAGCAAGGATGGTAAGAAATCTGGGAAAACCAAAGATGTGGAGAAGGAAACTTTAAAACCAGAAGCTACAAAAGATACCGAAGACTTCAAAAAGAGCAAGGATGGTAAGAAATCTGGCAAAACCGAAGATGTGGCGAAGGAAACTTCAGAGTCAGAAGCTACAAAAGATACCTCTGGGGATACTGCTATGAATGTCAAAACTTCTGAAATTCAGAAGAAAGCTGTAGGATTCACAATAATAAAAACGGAAGAAAGCTCTACTTGGGAAGTCATAACTTGCCATATTAATGTGAGGATTGGCGGAGTTTGCAAGACCATTGAATATAAGATGGGGCCCTGTTATAATTTTTCAAAAGGTACCAAGTTCGAATTCCTGTACGAGAAAGACTTTGGTGTAGACTTTAAGGATGTGGACACTGTTTTCATAGAGGCTTTCATAGAACATAAGTTCCTCGAACTTTATCCCCTTGAGCCAGCTGGTGAGCTAGAAGATGGTCAGATAGCGGAAGACATCTACACGACACTTAAGAAACCGAAGTTTTCCGATATTCTTCTGAAAGCCGGTGATTTAGAAATTCCTGCGAACAAATGTATCCTATGCGCTAGGTCTTATGGCTTCGATTGTCGTCTTCAAGAACGCATAGAAGCTCAGAAGACCCAACTGAAGCTGGATGTTGATATCGTAGTGCTAAGGGCAATGGTTGCTTATATTTACTGTGGAGGTATTCCTGTAGAATTTCCAATATCGAAATGCTTGGATCTTTTCATGGCAGCAGTTAAATACAGAGTGGCTGGTCTGAGACTTGCTGTCATGCAGTTCTTGATAAAACGAAAGGCTTTGAAACCTGACGATGAAAATGCAAACTTAGCCCGAAATCAATTTAACACAATTATTTATCTACAAGATATGAATGAATTTGAAGGTAATCTTATATCAGAGAACATGTACTGTAATAGAAATTGATTATATCTGAATGCTGTTATAATCTAAGGTTTTGTATTCAATTTCTTGTCTTTCAGTGAAGGTTTCTTTTTACATAAAGTGTTACTTTCGCTTTTGCTAATTTTGTATTACTTAGCATTTAATGTTAGAACATTTGTGTTACTTGAAATTTATTACTTTTAAAGCATGGAATAAATTTAAATGCATAAGAAAAATGTCTTTATTAGTCATTTTAGACCAAAATGACTTGTAGTAATATTAGTGATTTAAACAGTATTTGTATAATACTCGTGAAAAAACTTTTCTTACGCTTTATCAAATTTTAATTCTTAGGAAAAAAAAATGAATAGTTTTACTTTTCGATTTATATAGCATTTGATGAAAGAGATCACTTAAAATGTTTTGAAGAATTAAATTTATTACTTAATGTTTTAGAACTACATAGGAAAGAGAATTATATTATTAGATTAAGAAATTCCTCACACACACACACTTTTTAAATGTTTATTTTACAGCTTAATAATTCATATGCAAAATTGCTTCAAATTTCTGTTAAAAAATGTATAGCATCATTAAAAACTAACACATGCAGAAATAGGTCTTTAACTTTTAGAAGTAATTTCCGTTATAATTGAAACTTTTGCATTTTTTATAAATCCGATTTTTTCTTTTTTACTTTCTCTCGGCATGTTAAGATAATTTCTTATAACATCTTTTAGTATATCTTTAAAGCTTCTGTTTTTTAGAAGATGGATTACTTCTTTATAAAAGTTGTGATGCTCTTTGAAAAAGTCTTGTAGTTGAAGTTTTCATAAGTTTGAACTATCATATTCATGAGATTTTATCTATTTATAAACAAACATACGAAGCAATTTGCATAATAGTTTTCTTAAACTATAGTTT
Source organism: Latrodectus hesperus (assembly GCA_037975125.1). Taxonomy (NCBI): domain Eukaryota; kingdom Metazoa; phylum Arthropoda; class Arachnida; order Araneae; family Theridiidae; genus Latrodectus; species Latrodectus hesperus. The sequence goes on along the minus strand of CM075854.1, from coordinate 85,608 downwards.
TTATTTTCAGATCATATGATAATGACAACGTTTTGTATTGCTATTTGCATTGTTTGTATTGATTATTTTACTTTTGCTGTGCTATAGAAATGATTAATTTTGCGGTTCAATAATTAGCAAATAGTTTGAATTTCAATAACTCTTCAGATTTGGTTGCTTAAATTTTTAATCTGAAAATTTAAATTCTTGCTCTCCAGCATATAGACCTAACATTTTAAAACTTATGAAATGGACTATCTATAGTTTAACAATAAATATGTAGTTTAGAACTATTGCTCTTAATAAGCGTACAAAGTTGTGTAAATTAATGCTGTATATTAATTTAGTGCCAAACTATAGTTTGGCTTCATTAAGAGTATTCCAAAAAATTCTTAATTTTTTCTTTCTTGAACTGTGCGTAAAATGGATTTAGACATTCACTTGATCATTGTGGCGAATTAAAATTAGCGTTTTTAAACTAATCATTTATTACATTTAAACATATGCCACAAAAACACATTTTGCTTAGAAATAATCACATAGAAAATTAAAATTTATGGTCTACATAAGCACCGAGACAGTCACACATTCTTTAAGTCCAACTGACCTACTCCTTGATTTTCCATTTCGCCCTGTTGAGATTTTCTTAAATCAGAAGCAGTGAATCTTTCCACCCTTTTTCGTCGTGCAATTTGATCTATGACTTTCCCAGAGATCGTGGTTTGCCAATCTTTATCTCATCTGCATAGGTGAATTCAAAATCCGTTCGTAATTCAATCTTCAATGGAAATATTGGATCCTGTGTAGAATGGGTACCCCCTTGGTTAGGCAAAATATTTGGCGATAAATATTGGTCATAATATATATATATATATATATATATATATATATATATAAAATATTTCTGCTAACCCTGGTATTTTCTGCGCTTTAATTAACGCAATTTTATGGTTGCCGTTTTGTTCACATTTTGGCGTCAAAAGTATCGTCAGAAAATCAAGAATAAGTAAGCTTTAACCGAAATATTAATGTTCATAATCAATATCTTCTGGTCATACATGAAATTGCCTTTACGTACATTTTAGAGAACTTGTTTAGAGAACAGTGAGAGGCTTTTATGATCAAATCATAATTTCTATCCAGTGTGGTACCATATAATTGCTATTATATTTTGCATTTATATAGGTTTGAATTCAAAGAAAAATGAATGATTTTTGATTGTTTGATAAAGTCCAAAAATTCATTTTTCAGTCTTTATTCAATCATTAGAATCGTCAGAAAACTTCTTGATTATATTAGCAAATTCGATTTGGACTGCTTAATATTACTATGAAGTTAATGCACGTAAATCTAAGATTTGATTTCTTAGGTGCGTTTAGGTTTCACAAGGATAAAATGAATATTTGGAAAATGCCACTCTAAGAATATGTCAAAATGCTCGCGTAATTCAAAATGGAGAGATTGTATTTCCTCCTTCAAATATTCAAGAGCAGATTTCCTTAAATGTAAAAAAAAAACTTAGGTACGAAAGTGGATTGCAAAATAACTATATGTTTTGTTATCTTAATAGTATTGAAATTAGAGTTGTCGGGAACATAATTGCTTATAAGAAAAGCTTATGAATATATCCATATACTCGTTAAAGTTACCATACTAGATCAAAGATAAAATGATCAAAAGAAAATGATACAGCTTCCTTAATTTAATATCAGGAATTTATCCATAAAGCGAGATGGGCATTTTGATCGTATTTTCCAGGATCATTTATTATAACTGTGTAAATAAAGAATATGCTATTTTATCGCTTAATTTAATTATTTAAATTAATTAAAAATTTTGATTTAATAAAAATTAACTAAATATTTAATTTAATTAATTTAAAATTTTGGAGCCTTGATATTCTGGTGAGAAAAAGCAGTGTATTCTAGGACAAGTGATTACAGGTCAAATACTTTACTCTGACGAAGATGATTTTAAGAAGATTAATGCATAGTAGAAGTCCTGTAATGTATCTTGTTCTCGTATAGTGGGCTGTGAAAAAGTGTATGCATACACTGGTTGTTGTTATTGCACTGGCATGCTTTCCTGTACCTAGCTTTAGGTTGAGATTTATTAGTTTGATTCAAACAACCGGATGGAGTCTTCATGGTTTTTAAGCAGGGAGCAAGCAGAAGACCCCCAATACTTGACCTGCTACCCTTAGAAGTATCATTTCACTAGGAAGACATTGCAACCATGACTTAATTAAGGTGCCCCAGCCGCCTTTAAGGCATACTCTGCTGTTGACCTAAAGCATTTGATCATAGTACAAAGTTACGAGGAGGTTGGTTGTCTAGGACGATGGTTTTGCCTTTGCTGCGGAGTTTCTTTGCCAAGGACAAGTACTTCAAATTTAAATTTGGAGATATTTGAGCATAATTTACCTGTTAGCCTTAATGGAGGAATTAATACTTTCCTTATTTATCCATCCATTTACTTAATTTTTTATTCTATATTTATATGAAATAATGAGTTATTATTTGATTTATTTAATAAATATAATGCTTCAGGATTGAGTTGGTAATCTCGTCACTTTTGGCCGTAGCGGTTGCTTCACCTGCATTCCGGCGGCAACGTCTTGACACCACCAAATCTTGCTTACTTTACGAAAACAAAGTTATTATACATAAGGGATAATACATTTGTACATACATAATTGATTCTTTGTCAATATAAATAGTTCTAGAGATTACTATAAAATAATTCTGATTAAGATAAAATTAGATTGAAGATTATATAAGTATTCTTGGTTTTAAGTGTTAGATTATTCTAGTTAGTATACAAAATTATTCTAAGTTTATGTCAAAGAAAGAAGAGTTATTTTTTTTACCAAGACAAGAAATTCCGCGATGAGATATATTAAAAAATATTAAAGTACAGTCACATAATGTTTTTTGCTTAAAATTTCTTCACATGAATTTAAAATCATTGTTTATCAATAACTAAATAATGTTATTGTTTATATGAATAACTAATAAATAACAATTCAATCATGTGTCTCGGGCCGTCTTTTGAATTATGGACCGGAATTACTATATAATGCTTAATAGATATATAAAAATACTATATAAAGTGGTATTATATTACTATTAAGCATTTATCGAGAGCTGTTGGCTATTTGGCAGTGAGTAGTATATCTGGTGAATACTTTTTAATGGATGAATACCTTATATAAAAGGAATAAAAAAAGTTATTGTCCTTTTTTCGCGTTGCCATTGAATGAAGTGAAAATAAGTTGGCAAATTAGTGTATGAAGTGGTTGAGATACTTGTCATTCAAGAGTAGCCAAGAGGAATGGACGTTTGCTGCACAACTTCAAAATTGGCTCATCAGTTGCTGCATCAAGTCACCGAATATGTCAAGCATTTACGGATAGTATTGTGAATGAATGTACGGCAAGCCATTGGTTTCAAAAATTCTGGTTTGAAATTTGTCCCTGTGTGATGAAGTTAGTGTCTTGTGGACTAACTTCATCACAGAAAGCAAGTGCTTCATTATGAGTGAAGTGCTACCAACGCGCCAAAAGCGGTAAAGGTCGCTGCAATTGGAACGTGTGCAATAGGCATTGCAATAGAAGGAGACAGCAACTGGTTAATCGCAAGGGTGCATTGTTCTTGACCGATGTCGCGCGGGTTACCATACAGCCACTGGGTTTGGAGACTGCCATTCTTCTTCCTTACTGACCTCACCTGGCACCATCAGATTACCACCTCTTCCATTCCCTGAGCAATAATCTTCGTGGAAAATCTTGATCGTGGAAATCACAAATAAAGCAGACTTGCGCCAAGTTAGAACCTAGTTCCTATCGGTCACAGGAGCGACACCTTTTATAACCAGGTCTTAGCGACCTCAAAATCATAGGCAAATGTAATCTTAACTTGTTTGCGTCTTAAATTGTTCATACAAATATATTTTACCAAAAGCATTTCTCTATATTTTCTACTGTAGGAGCTTTAGAAAACATATTAATTGAAGCTATTTTTTTAACTGAATAAAATCTCATTACATTGCGATCACCCCATGATCACATTCCTTAAAAATAATATTCGCAGCACATAAACCCTCTCACAGCGCGAATTTTTTTAAAATCAAAATAGGTTAAAAAATAGCATACTTTTTTATTACATATTTCAAAACTACATTTTATGGTAAAAAAATATAAAAAAATGTTTGTTAAAGAGTTTTATTTTTTCAACATAAAATTAGATCACAGAAAAAGGTTGTCAGAATATTGGAATTGGAGATAATGATACAAAAGTAAAATTTTGGAAATTAATTTTCTCTAAATTAGTGTTTTTTTTTATAAAATACAAATGTAAAAGGAGTGTAAAATGAAAGTATGCACAAAATATCTACAAAACATTTATTAGAAATGCAGTTTTTTTTATGATAAATTTCGAAACAAGGCTTAACGGGCAATGTTTTACTTCGCAGTCTTTAAATCAAATTCACGTTTTTTTTTCTTAAATTTTTTTTTACTTTCAGAAATGTTCATCCTTTTTTTTACAACTATCTTCAATAAATTCGAAATCAGAGTCAGAAATACTATCAGTGACGGAAATATCGCCAGGAATATAGGTTCTATCAGTTGCAAAACGCTTTCCACCAGAGATTTTGGAGCTTTGAAAAGTTCGTGAAAGATACTACAAAAAATTCTTGTGTATTTCACAGAGATTGACGCCATCTGTTAGCCCTTATCTAAATAAACAAAGAATCATCACAGAAAAGCCAAAATGAAACTATAAACAGGGAAAGTGCTGGTTGCACAGTTAAATAAACAGCAAGTTGCACAAATTTTGTTACTTCTACGTTGCCAGTGAAAATCACGGGATGCTCAGCGATACTGTTAAGAGCAGCAACTTACATCATAACTAAAAGTTGTTGTCGTGTGCCAGCTAGGCTGGCAATATGTGGTGCGCTGCTCCACTTTTTCAACTGAACCATATTTTGTTGTGGAGTCCGACTTCCTCATACACACATACTATGGGTACCTGTTTATCGAATAGGCAACCATTCACTCCACATTCATACAAGGAAAGGACAAAGACAGGATAGATAGAGAAAGTACATCCATGCCCAAACCGGGATTCGAACCAAGGACCTCCCTATCCGTAGTCAGGCACTCTGACCACTAGACAGGGCGGGCGGCATAGCTAAAAGTCATACAATTATATTCTTAATAAAAATTATTTACAATTTAAATGGAAAATAAGCAATTAAATTTTCGTAAATATGAAATCTTCAATAAAACACAAGATGGACTTTAAGCATTTGCTTAAAGTGAATAGATTCATTCATATTTTAGGCTATCACACATAATGCAATACATGATTTCACTCGGACATACATACATAGCGGTGTTGGCGTGGCGCCAAGGTTAACGGGTTTGGAATACTCGCACATCACCAAGCGCCTCGTAATCTTGAACCACGGTCAGGTGACGAGGTCACACCTGAGCTGGCACCTTCCTCTCTACATCACGGCACACCAGCGGAAGGGCTTCGGAAGTCACATATTAAAGTGGACACGTCCCCAACCTATGGAGCTGCCGCAATCCAGTGAGGGAGGATGTGGTCAACCTCCCAATCGCTGCCCTAGGTAAATGATGCTACACTTTACTGATCTTAAAGGGAAGCGGCGTGAAGCAACTGAGCCTCTGGAACTCGTATAAAAAATATGTATCCGTCTAATATTATTCTTAAATTCATGGGTAATAATATGGTTAATTAGAGTATATTTGATCCTTCCTTTAAAATAAATACTACAGGTATCAAAAATGAAAATTTGATCAATTTTTAATTTATCTATACAAAAAAGTCTAAATATTCATTAGTTCAAAATCTGTGAATCTCGGATATATTAAAAACACGTCTTTTCTGAATGATAAATGATTAAGTTTTTCTCAGGTCTGGAAATAATTTGCTTAAAATCTTAAATCACAAGTCCAATAAGAGACAAAGTTTATGTTCTAATCATTTGGTTGTACATAAATTTAAAAAAAGTTATTAGTTATGTTACGAATTTGTGGTTTAAATATCAAAAGCAGATCAAATTATAGGGATGTCACTTCAGTAAAATTAATATTTTTTACTACTTAATTTCATGACAAAATCTATTATAGTATTTCATAAAAAAATAGTTTATAAAAGGACTAAATCATAATTTAAAAGAAACGATTAAGGGTGTTTGTTATTGCAATTTTTAAAACGGTCGTTTAGATGATTAAAAATATCAGTAATGGTTCAACTAAATGAATATTCAAATAAAACTTATGTATTTCAAAATTTCCTCCCTAATTTAAACAAATATATTGAGAAAAAAGTATATTTCAGTAACTTTAATTTTTTTTCAAGGTTGCTTATGGTATAGTAAAAAATCTTTCATTAATACTGTGCATTGTTTCCAACTTGTTTTAAAATTTCTGAATTCTTAAAAATAAATATTACACATCTGAAATTTTAGAAAGAATTAAAAAAAAATAATTTGAATTAACATTTTGGTCTCTAATACATTTTAATTTATTGAATTAATAGCTTTATATTGTAAATCTAAAATTATTTTCGTTCTACGGATAATTTTTTTACTTTATTTTTCAGTACAAGTGACAAAAAAAAGTTCCAAATCAGACAAACTGAAAGTTTTCAGATTTCAAAATAAAAATCAGAAAATAAAGTTTAAAATTAAAAGATCACTAATCACACGTTTTAAGATGGCGTAAAAGAGAGAGAGATTTTAACTACCTTCATTAATTCTACAATAAAATAAAGCTACCCCACACACATCATTTAAAATATTGCAAACTAAAAATGTGCTACTGTTTATGTTAATTACATTTCTTACGGCCGCCCAACTTGTCTAGTGGTCAGCGTGCCTGACTTCGGATAAGGAGGTCCTGGGTTCGAATCCCGGTTCGGGCATGGATGTACTTTTTTTTCTCTCTCTATCTATCCTATCTTTGTCCTTTCCTTGTATGAATGAGGTGTGAATGGTTGCCTACCCTATAAACGGGTCCCTATGGCATGTGTGTAGAGCAAAGTCGTACTTTCACCTTCATGGTGCTCTGATTAAAACGAAAGACGCTCCCTATTGACTTAAAGTCGCATAGCCAAAAGGCATAGCGAGCTTGGCTTGTCCAAGTGTCATTAGTAACAACAACAACACATTTCTTACGAAATGAAATTTGGATAAAGAATTTAATATAAGTTAAATAACTTGGTCAAAATATATTTCGCGTTGTTTCTGCGCGTATGTAAATACATTGTAAATAATTTAACTTAAATTAATTTACTTAAAATAATCAGCAGGAAATCCTTAATATTTATTTTTAAGAAATCAGGTGTAATAAAACAGTCCCTTTAACATTAATTTTATTCAGCAAATAGTTCTGAGTACTCTTGGAATATAGTGATAGAGTCGGGCAAATATTCTAAGATATATACAGTAAGCTTATAAGCAAAAAAATTTTAAATAATATTTAGCTTATAAGCTTGACTGCATCTTAGAATATTTGCTGGATTACCACTACATTCCAAGAGATTCCATGAGAAAGAAACATTTTTAAATAATACTTAATAAGTCCAAGATAAACAAGAAAGTTCTTCCCGTTTTTAACTACCCATACGAACATAATCTACAAAAGCTATAGCCTATTGTTAGTCTTCGAAAAAACACCATTGGCATCCAGTACCTTCTGCTAACGTGTCTCCTGTTATGCAATTCTCTTGTATAACTAGGAGGTTTTGGACGCAAAGAAGTCCGTGAGTGCTTGTCGAAAGTCTGCTTCATTGGTGAAGGGTTTTCCTAGAAAGATGATTGTCCTGGGAATGGAATTTGGTAGTCTGATGGTGCAAGGCCAGGTAAATAAGGAGCATGGCATAAAGTCTCTCAATCAAGTCTCTATGTTGTATTCCTGGCCACCCGCGTGATATGCGGCGTCGTGTTATCGGCCAAGAAGAGTACATCCTTGTGGTTAAAAAGTACTGGCCCCTTCTGCTGCAGTGTTTGTTGCACACGTTTCAACTGCCACGTGTACACATCCCCAGTGACAGTTTGGCCCTTTTCCTGCAGCTTATAAGGAGCCACTTGACAACTAGTCCACCAGGCATTAGCTTAATCACAGAAGAACAAACCTCCCGACTTGAATTTGTAAAAGCAATGCCTGGTGGACCTGCTGTTATTGCGACTGATATTCCTACTTTTGACTGACCTTTATCTCAACCACGTCATACACTAATTTGCGTATTTATTCTAACTTCATTCAATGGCAACGCGAAAACGGCGAAATGATTGAATATAATAAACGCTAGCAATATGTTGCATAGAATAAAGACTTTAAAGAATATCTTATAGAATTTATTAAAAGTCTTTTTCAATTCCTCATGTTGCTAGTGTAATTTGAAAACAAATAGTATGGAATTATTTTAATATAAATTCGGACATCTGAAAATAAATACTATTATTAATTAAAAAATCTGTTAGAATTACTTACATTAACCAAAGTATTAATTTTCAGATATATGAATTTATCTTTACATTTCCATATTGATGTGTGTGTGTGTAGGGCAATAAATCTTTATTTAAAGTTTAGCAGTTCATTCCTAAAATAGTATATTCATGTATTCAAATAAATAATATGCAAATTTTATTAAAAAAATATTACGTATCTGAGAAAATGATCTATGAATAATTTAAATAAATCTTGTAGAACAAACCTTATATTACACCTATTGGTGTTTCCTTTAATATAATGCATAGTAATGAAAGACTTCACACACCTTGCAAAGAGCATGCTTAAAGGTCAATGTTTGCAACAAATAAAGTAGAAGGCTAAGGTGATGTGGTTGGTTAGGGAGTCGTGCTCAATATGGTAGGTAGTGAGTTCGAATGCCAACTGATCTTAGGTCCATCTTGTTATCTAAAGGTGGCTTGGGCGCGTTAAAACTAAGCGTGATTGCAATGTCCTCCAAGTAAAATGATGCCTCTGGGAATGGCATGCCAAGTATTGGGGTCTTCTGCTTGTTTTTTGCTTCAAAATCACGAAGTTTCCACCCGGCTGTGCTTCTGTGTAAGTGGTAGAGCCTAACTCAGGGCCAGGTACTGGGAAGCATGCTGGTGCAACAGCAAATGAAGTAGTCAGTATGTGTTTCTGATCTAAATGTGATCAAGCATGTTTCAGAAAAATTCAAGCAATGCATTGCTATATGCGAATATAGACTCATTTTATCTCATGGGATTTCGAGATTACATTTCTTCACAAGTTCATTGTTAATTTCATCGCACCTATGGGAAACAAATATCTTTCATTTCAAAGTGGCTACATGTTACATTTAGTATATCGCATCATTTTCATTCAATATGAAAATTTTTTACATACACATTATGAGTACATGCAAAACATATCTTATGGAAATGATACAATTATAACATGCATTGTGTTCATACAATGTTTTTCATTATTAACATAAATGAATTGAAAGATACCATGAAGTATCTTTTCATTTATTCATCGTTCCATACAAATAATGTACTATCAAATTACCTCCTATTCACGAGATTGCAATGTGGACCACAAATATTTTTAAATAACTTAAGAGTAAGGAGAAGCAAGAGTATTAAACTTCTGGGTATACTTTTGGATGAAAAGTTGAATTGGTCAGCACATATCAAACAGCAAGGTGTCAAAGCCCTTCGCATTCACCAGAAATTACTTAGAATAGCTAACTCAACCTTCCCAAACGCTGTTTTTGGTATTATCCCAAAAACAGCGCATTGTACTGTACAAAACAGTGGCAGAAAGAATTCTAGCCCATGGTGCAACACTCTGGGGAGCCAATCTTCGGGTCAAAAATCAGCTACTACTAGAAAAAATACAGAGAAAGTTTCTGCTTAATATAACTGTGGTCTACAAAACAACATCGACGGCAGCTTTACAAGTCATTACTGGCATACCTCTCCTTCATTTCCATCAATACTGAGGCAGAAATAAAACAAGAAATTATGACCACAAGCAGTAACATTATGGAGGCAAGAGTACCTACACTTTCAATACATCCAGGAATATTCAGAGTTGATACGATTGTCAATCCTAACACGGAGTACGACCCTACCCTGAATAAGCAGGTCTGCCATATTTTCACTGACGGCTCCAAGATGGATGGAGGTGTAGGAGCCGCGTTTGTCACAACACTGAAGGATATCATAATCCACAATGAAAGTTACAAACTGAATGCCAATTGCTCAGTCTTCCAGGCTGAGCTCTTCGCAATTAAGCAGGCTATTGAGTGGGCCAGAAATCAAGAACAGCATTGCCTCGTCTGGTCAGATAGTAAATAAATCTTTATGCGCTTTGCAATCCGAAAGTCATCAGTCCTTTAGCCAGGGAAATTCAAGAGGAACTTAACAACCAACAAAACATCTTTCTCTGTTGGATAAAGGCTCATGTAGGATTTGAAGGGAACGAAATGGCAGACCGCCTAGCAAAAACTGCTGCTTCTTTAGATGAATCGGAAATCTGTCTCCCTCTTCCTCGGTCTCACTTCAAAAGGATCAGGAAATTTGCATTAATTCAGGATTGGAAAACTCTGTGGGATCAGAATACCACCGGACGCCCAGTATACTCCATCCTGCCAAAAGTGAATTTGAACCAACAGTGCTGGCCAAGACAAATTACGATTTTTGTATAAGGGATATGGTCCATTTCCAAGTTATCTGCACAGAATAGGAGTACAACCCACTGATAGCTGTGCACGTGGAGAAGAAAGTACTCCAATTCATTACGCTACAATATGCCCCATCACGAGTTCCTGGCACTTTACTACGCCCAGTGACAATCTGAAAAATGTCTGGCTCAAAAACATCACCATCAACAAGGCTGCAAAGCTAAAAATTATTAACCTTATAAACTTTCTCCTTGAATATAGGGACTTAATAATTCCAGAGGAACAGGCGGATAATGATGCCCGTGACGGTGGTAGACTGCACCTGGAAAAGGAGCCGTAAAATCCGCATACTCCATCTCTCTCATGTTCTACATTTAGACATTTCCCTCTCTACCTGTAACATTTCACCTGTTTTTCATCTCCTTGTATATAGTTCATTATTATTTGTTTGATATTATCTCACTATCACTACAGCGCTCTTACTTAATTACTTAATCACAATTATTGTCATCATGTTGTATTGGCCTATTTTAATGCATTATGTATAACCTATCTAAACTTTTTGTATATATAGCTTAGAATTTCATATGACATAACTTACTTTGAGCCGATACACCCAACTATCAAATCCAGACTAAATGCATTAATTATTCATTAATCATTATTACCTCATTAATTTGCAGTAAGTGCAAGTATTTGTATTCAATTCTGTTTTATCATTTTTAATTTCCTTTTGTTTTTCCATTTATTTTCTTTATTTCTTATATGCATGCAATTTGATTTGTATTTTATATGCCTGTCTTACCACATCCTGCCATGTATTTTGTCTGATACCTATTTTGAATGCTTCTTATGTGTCCACGTGTAAACTCTCAATTGCAACACAATTTGTGTTAAATAGTATATTTTACAAACCCTCTTCACTGTGTAAAAGCAATAATTTTGCAGTGTCTCCATATGATTGCAAGCATAATTGTATTGTCTTGTATGTACTGTGTTCCGTTTTCTTTTCTCTCCAGCGGGTCCATCAAATCTGGTAAAACTTTTTCAGGATTAGGTACAGGGACCTCTGCAGGTGTTTACTTTACAAATAATGTGCTACAGTTTTTTGAGATCATTTTCTGCATTATATATCTTTAATATATGTGCTCTTTATTTTATGCTCGTAATAAGTGCAGAAGTATTCTTCATTTTTTAATTTGCTATCCTAATTTTTAACAATTTTGCATACTTAAATAAAAGATAAAATAATAAACATTTTTAATAAATTATTAAATTTATATGCGCAGCCAATTCAAAAGCATCATTGAGAATCCTGTTAACATAAAAACATCTTCAGAGTAATTATGACATGAAACAAATTATGAGGATTTATTACAAATAAAACATTTTGCTAACTTATTAAATTGATGTTCATCCATGCATTAAAAGTTTTATAATTTAAATATCAGATATTCTTAACGGCATTCATCGAAAAAATAAGGTTGGGTAACATATTTTCTATTTATTCTACACAATTTCAATCTCAAATATTTTTTGAAAATATTATTTATATAATTATAATCATAAGCATTTAAAAAATAATTTTCAATAAAAAATGAAGAAAAATAAATCTTCAGAAAAAAATGATAAGTATTTCTTCTGTTTCAGGTGGCAAAATGATTGGAACTATTTTTTCAATGTGTCGCCTAACTTGTCTAGTGGTCAGCGTGCCTGACTGCGGAAAAGGAGGTCCTGGGTTCGGGCATGGATGTACTTTCTCTCTCTATCTATCCTGTCTTTGTCCTTTTCTTGTATGAATGAGGTGTGAATGGTTGCCTTATCTATAAACGGTGTACCTATGGCATGTGTGTAGAACAAAGTCGTACTTTCATCTTTATGGTGCTCTGATTAAAACGAAAGACGCTCCCAATTGACTTAAATTCGCATAGCCAAGGCATAGCGAGCTTGGCTTGTCCAAGTGTCATTAGTAACAACAAAATTTTTTCAATGTTACTCGTATTTTTCTTTTTAAGTAACCAAAAGGATTACTTGTTTTAAGTTGTATAGTGTAAAAGTTAATAAGACCTTATTTCTATAGAACGGACACACACACTAAATACATTAATTTACCCATCATATATGCAGTATCTTTTACTTAAATGCTACCATGTATAAAATAAATGCTAATTAGCACTATTTACTTATAAAATGAAGGCTGATGAACATAGTTAGTATATAACAGTATAATATTTATATTTTTAAATTGTACCAATGAACAATTCTATTTTATCAGACCAAATTCTTCTTAAAAATAATAGCATGAGTTGGAACAAAAGATAGGTTGTGAACTTGTATTAATCAACTGCGGACGTGAAGATGTACAAAGGACAACACAAAACAGCAAGCAGAGGGCATAGAGCAAAATGAAAAAAAATGCGCTTATTCAAAGCAGAAACAGCGCCATCTCTTAGGTAATGGAGGAGATGCAAATTCCACCATCCATTTTTACATTTTTAACGCTTTTTATAAGTTAAGTTTAAACAACATCTATTTTTGAGTTTAGTTTAACTTAAACCTAAGAATTTGGACTTCTATATAATTAAATATTTCTTTTAAAATTACTTTCAGAATCCAATTAGCTTTGCTATATACAAATGACAGTTTCAGCTAATGCAGTAAATTACTGCGTAATTACTGAAAAAAAATACAGACATCAACATGCATTTCGTATGAATCTTTAATAAATATGTCTACAATTATATTCGTTAGAAATATATATATATATATATGTATATATATATATATATATGTATATATATATATATATATATATATATATATATATATATATATATATATATATATATATATATATATATATATATATATATATATATATATATATATATATATTAACAATGCAATACAGAACAGAAGAAAAAAAAGATAACTAATAACAAAATTGCTTGAAGTAAAGAATAGAAATCAAAAGCATAGGACTTTAAATTTTGCTACATATCATAGCAACATCTACAATGTATTGAAATATTCGTTTTGCTTAGCAGAACTACAAGACCTATCATGCAATGCATCTCTTACAGAAGATTATATAGTCACAATTATTAGTAAAATTATATAGTCACAAGCATTATAAATTAAAACTTATTTCTCTCTCTTTTCAGCGCATGCAGTACACATTTAGTAAATATATGTACATAAATGTCATACTTAAAAGCAATTCTTAGATTTGAAATAATTTTACATTTAGCAGCTTAATACGATTGAAATCCATCAGTAACTATTAAACAGCTCTTCCATTAACAGGTCATTTCTAATTTACCAAATTTACAAGCGATATATATATATTGCTTGTAAATTATATATATATATATATATATATATATATATATATATATATATATATATATATATATATATATATATATATATATATATATATATATATATATATATATATATAACAGTTTGTTTATACATTCTGAGTACAATATTACTACAAAAATAAGGTATTTTATAAATTTATGAAATATTGATTAATACCAGGATATGTGTGTGAGTTGATAATTATTTTAAAACAATTTCATTTTAATTTTAAAAACTTCGTATCATACATTAGTAAATGTAAGCATAATATTTAATTTGTGTTATAAATCTTGAGCCATTTGTTTAAGACATTAAAGTAACATGATATTTCACAAGTGATATCATATATATATATATATATATATATATATATATATATATATATATATATATATATATATATATATATATATATATATATATATATATATATATATAGAGAGATGAGAGAGAGAGAGAGAGAATGTTGTAATGTTTGCATACTCTTTATACAGTTTTTGAGGATGAATAAATTTGTAAACAAAAAGTCGCTTTACTTTTTATTTACAAATACATAATAAGTTCAAAGAATAAATAACTGTTCATAATAAACTTTAGTAATTTGTTCCTTAAAAGCTTTTATACAACTTGAAATAAAACTGGAAGATATATGGATAATTTGAAAACTCTTTTTCGCTTAAGATGAAGTTTCTGATTATTTAAGCTTCTGTTTTCAAGTCTTGTCTCATTTAATTCATTTTTTAAACCAATAAAGATATCTCCAAGAGTATGCACATTAGAAAAATTCTTGTGTAAGTACCTTCATATAGTTATTTAATATTTTACAATGAAACTGTACGTCAGCATAGCTGTATTTTTATACTGATACATATACAGCACTGGTTATAAAAAATTTATGGATGACTGCATTTGGGTTATCTTTGGTGAGCTGGCAAAGAGTTTTTCCTTTATACCCAAAATTGTTGATTCGTATGAAATGATCTTCGTGACTCAGAATCATCTCGTTATAACCATCTATAATCTCAGCTATTGGTCTCAGTTTGCCTCCCAATTCGACCGGTAGGATGTCTGGGATATGTACTTGTGCAAGCATTTTAGGTCGGAACCATGTGAATAAAACTGCAATAGAATATGACTAGTCAGAGAAAAAGTTTATATACATATATGGCACAGGTGCCGTATATGTATATAAACTTTGATTCCAAATTCTGAATTTTTTGGCGATGAAGAAATGTTGCTAAGATGACGTATTGTGACGCGAGCGATGACGCAAACAGTAGTGTTACCAAAATAGAATTTTCTGCATGTTTTTAATAGGTATTGCATAATTTTTTTATTATATTATAATAAAATATGTCCAATTAACAAACTCCAAAATATATGTAGATATTTATATATTTGTATTAAATATAGCTATATAAATTATCGTATCTGTTACATCTAATCTGCCACACTGCAATATCTATGGATAAAATGCTTTAAATTGTCTTTATAAAACTCAAAGGACTTTAAAAAAATTTTCAAATTGCCATTAATTTAGGACATAAAGTTTGATAGAAAACATACTGGTAAAGCGACTTTGATTCAACCTCCGGCAAATTTTTGGTACCGTGCCAAATCCCCTGGTGAATCCCTCCCTATGAACTGCGACAGATACGTCCAGACAACTCTCTCCCTCTTTTTTAGTGGCCATCCAAGAAGCCTTGTCTTCCAAGGTAATCCAAAAACCCTCACAATTCGTCCGAAATGTTACTAAATACAGGCTTTTACGGCGTATATATTTAGGTATCTAGTTTTGTCCTACGACGACCTATTAGATTTACTTATACAAGTCTATGACTTTTTGAGGATGAATATACTCGTGGATTTCATCTAGCAGAGACTGGACACGGAAATTTGCAGCAACGTAAAGTTTGATAGAAAAGAAAAAAATATTATATATAAAATATATTATTAAGTTAGTAACACACAGTAAATACTGATGTAATTTTTGATGAGACAATAACAACATATTGTAAGTATAAATGGGTTTTAGAATTGCTATTCTGTATTTTAACTAGCACGAAGGAATACATCAAAAATATAGAAATCATAAAATGTGAGTAAAATCATGGTTGAGTAAGGAATACATTTTTTAAAAATAAATTGAAAAATAGCATGCATAATGATAAAAATACAAGCTCTAATTCTGTAATTTATTCAAATTGTGTGTCTTACCTATTTTTTATTTCTCATAACCTGAACATTATACACCCTAACTTTAGATTCAGAAAATATATTTTTTTTTCTAATGCCGGGCTGCACTAAGGATGTACCTATTCGGCACCAGAAGAGGAGAATGTAACGACACTTATACAGTGGGACACACAGTGGGTGTGTCTTCTCCACCCTGGAAGTGAAAGGATAAAGAAACACACACAAAGAGAGAGAAAGAGAAAAAAAGAAAGGAACATCCATGCCTGAATCTTGATTCAGGCATGGATGTTCCTTTGAACATGTGAATGGGAATGAACCTGCAGGTTAAAAAATAGAAATGCTAACTTCTCCGGCATGGGTGGGCTATTTAGAAAATACTGATAATCTTGAAACATGGTTAATTGAAGTGTTAATTATTCTTTGAATTATATACTTATAAAAAAGTGGAAATACAGTAAAACAAAAGACCGCTCAAGGCCTGGTTGGTTAAAGCGTCGTTCTCATTATCAGAAGGTAATGACTTCGAACACGGACCCCATTGAGGATCTGCCTTGTTAATTGATTAATGGTGGCTGGGGAATGTAAAATATGTCATAATCACAATGTCTACAGTGTGAAATGATACTGTAAGAGCTAGCAGGCCAAGTGTATTAGTCCTATGCTTGGTCTCTGCTTCTAAATTACGAGGACCCTCTTTAGGGCACAATGGCACACCCATTGGATGCACCTTATATAAAAAAGTGTCATCACTTCTGCATCTTACAGTGCTGAAAGACAAAAACTCTAGCAGCAGGGCATTGAAAACATCAATAGTGGAAGCTCTATTTTTACGGTTACTATAATATTCATATTCGTAGTTTTGTGTTGCAAACTGATCGAAATTAAGTATGGTAACAGAAGACAAAGTACACATCACTTTAAGTATGAAACTATTTCAATTACTTCACAAAAACCGAATTGTGTTCTTTTCCCGTATCAGTCTAATGACATTCTTAGTCTTAAATACAGAATACCACATTAAAAGCTCAACTGAATAATTTTTCAAAATTTATAAACGCTTAAAAATATTCTAAACTAAGATATATTTTAGCTGGTAATTTTTTTACATGGTATTGTACATTTAAAAATTGGTAATGGTACATTTAAAAAAATGGTTTCTTTCAGTATTATGTAACATTGCAAGACTAACTGTGGTATTTACTGTATTATAAAAAATATTTTTTAGGAAAAAAACGTGTTTTCGTACAGTGCGCTTATATTGTATGAGTGACATCTGATTCCCGCTTACATTGATGTCAAAATTCCCTAATATCCTAAGAAATACCACAAGTATACACAAACGAATGGTTTCTTTCAGTAATAAGTAACATTGCAAGATTTATTGTTGTATTTATTTTATCATAAAAAATATATTTCAAATGTGTTTTCTTATAGTGCGATTATATTGTCTGAGTGACATTTGATTCCCGCTTACATTAATGTCAAAATTACCTATTATCTTAAGAAATACCCCTTGTATACACAAACGAATGGTTTCTTTCAGTAGTATGTAACATTGCAAGACTAAACGTTGTATTTCTTTTATTATAAAAAATACATTTTAGGAGAAAAATATGTTTTCGTATAGTGTGCTTATATGGTATTTGTGACTTCTGATTCCCGCTTACATTGATGTCAAAATTCCCTAATATCTTAAGAAATACCAAATGTATACACAAACGAATGGTTTCTTTCAGTAGCATATAGCATTGCAAGACTAACTGTTGTATTTATTGTGTTATAAAAAATATATTTTATGAGAAAATGTGTTTTCTTATAGTGCGTTTATATGGTGTGTATGACTTCTGATTCCCGTTTACATTGATGTCAAAATTCCCTAATATCTTAAGAAATACCCCATGTGTACACAAACGAATGGTTTCTATCAGTAATATGTAACATTGCAAGACTAACTGTTGTATTTATTTTTACTATAAAAAATATATTTTAGGAGAAAAATGTGTTTTCTAATAAGGCGATTATATGGTATGTGTGACTTCTGATTCCCGCTAACATTGATGTCAAAATTCCCTAATATCTTAATATATTCCCAATGTATACAAAAACGAACGGTTTCCATCAGTAGCATATAACATTGCAAAACTAACTGTTTTATTTAGTTTATTATAAATCATATATTTTAGGAGGAAAATGTGAATTCGTATAGGGTGCTTATATGGTATTTGTGACTTCTGATTCCCGCTTTCATTGATTTCAAAAGTCCTTAATATCTAAAGAAATACCAAATGTATACACAAACGAATTTTTTCTTTCAGTAGTATGTAACATTGCAAGACTAAATTTTGTATTAATTTATTATAAAAAAATATTTTAGGAGAAAAATGTGTTTTCGTAATAGTGCGCTTATATTGTATGTGTGACATCTGATTCCCGCTTACATTGATGTCAAAATTCCCTAATATCTTCAGAAATACTTAATGTATACATAGAAAAAGGGTTTCTTTCAGTAATATGTAACATTGCAAGACTAACTGTTGTATTTATTGTAAAAAATATATTTTAGGAGAAAAATGTGTTTTCGTATAGTGTGCTTATATGGTATTTGTGACTTCTGATTCCCACTTAAATTCATGTTAAAATTCCTAATATCTTAAGAAATACTCCATGTATATACAAACGAATGGTTTCTATAAGCAGCATAAAACATTGCAAGGCTATATGTTGTATTTTATTTATTATAAAAAATATATTTTAGGAAAAAAATGGGTTTTCTTAAGGTGCGCTTATATGGTATGTGTGACTTTTGATTCCCGCTTACATTGACGTCAAAATTCCCTAATACCTTAAGAAATACCTCATGTATATACAAACGAATGGTTTCTTTCAGTAATTTGTATTATTTCAATACTAATTGTTGTATTTATTTTATTTAAAAAAATATATTTTAGGAGAAAATTGTGTTTTCTTATGGTGCGCGTATATGGTATGTGTGACTTCTAATTCCTGCTTTCATTGATGTCAAAATTCCCTAATATCTTAAAAATACCACATGAATACACAAATGAATAGTTTCTATAAGCAGCATAAAACATTTCAAGGCTAACTGTTGTATTTAATTTATTATAAAAAATATATTTTAGGAGAAAATGTTTTTTCGGATAGTGCGTTTATATGGTATTTGTTACTTCTGATTCCCGCTTACTTAGATGTCAAATGTCCCTAACATCTTAAGAAATACCACATGTATAAACAAACGAATGGTTTCATTCAGTAGTATGTAACATTGCAAGATTAAATGTTGTATTTATTTTATTATAAAAATATATTTTAGAAGAAAAATGTATTTTCTTATAGTGCGCTTATATGGTGTGTATGACTTCTGATTCCCGCTTACTTTGATGTCAAAATTCCCTAATATCTTAAGAAATATCAAATGTATACACAAACGAATGGTTTCTATCAGTAATATGTAACTTTGCAAGACTAACTGTTGTATTTATTTTATTATAAAAATATATATTTTAGGAAAAAAATGGGTTTTCTTAACGTGCGCTTATATGGTATGTGTGACTTCTGATTCCCGCTTACATTGATGTCAAATTTCCCTAATATCTTAATAAATACTCCATGTATATACAAACGAATGGATTCTTTCAGTAATTTGTATTATTTCAATACTAATTGTTGTATTTATTTTATTTTCAAAAATATATTTTAGGAGAAAAATGTGTTTTCTTATAGTGCGCTTATATGGTGAGTATGACTTCTGATTTCCGTTTACATTGATGTCAAAATTCCCTAATATCCTTAGAAAAACCCATGTATACACAAACGAATGGTATCTATCAGTAGTATTTAACATTGCAAGATTAACTGATGTATTTCTTTTATTATAAAAAATACATTTTAGGAGAAAAATATGTTTTCGTATAGTGTGCTTATATGGTATTTGTGGCTTCTGATTCCCGCTTAAATTCATGTTAAAATTCCCAAATATCTTCAGAAATACCCAAAGTATACAATAAAAAAAAATGGTTTTTTTCAGTAATATGTAACAATGAAAGACTAACTGTTGTATTTATTGTATTATAAAAAATATCTTTTAGAAGAAAAATGTGTTTTCGTATAGTGTGCTTATATGGTATTTGTGACTTCTGATTCCCGCTTACATTGATGTCCAAATTCCCTAATATCTTAAGAAATACCCAATGTATACACAAGTGAATGGTTTCTTTCAGTAGCATATAGCATTGCAAGACTAACTGTTGTATTTTTTGTGTTATAAAAAATATATTTTATGAGAAAATGTGTTTTCATAAAGTGCGTTTATATGGTGTGTTTGACTTCTGATTCCAGTTTACATTGATGTCACAATTCCCTCATATCTTAAGAAATACCCCATGTGTACACAAACGAATGGTTTCTATTAGTAATATGTAACATTGCAAGACTAACTGTTGTATTTATTTTTATTATAAAAAATATATTTTTGGAGAAAAATGTGTTTTCTAATAAGGCGATTATATGGTATGGGTGACTTCTGATTAACGCTAACATTGATGTCAAAATTCCCTAATATCGTAATATATTCCCAATGTATACAAAAACGAATGGTTTCTATCAGTAGCATATAACATTGCAAAACTAACTGTTGTATTTAGTTTATTATAAATCATATATTTTAGGAGGAAAATGTGAATTCGTATAGGTTGCTTATATTGTATTTGTGACTTCTGATTCCAGCTTTCATTGATTTCAAAAGTCCTTAATATCTTAAGTAATACCAAATGCATAAACAAACGAATTTTTTCTTTCAGTAGTATGTAACATTGTAAGACTAAGTTTTGTATTTATTTTATTAAAAAAAAATTTTTAGGAGAAAAATGTGTTTTCGTATAGTTCGCTTATATTGTATGTGTGACATATGATTCCCGCTTACATTGATGTCAAAATTCCCTAATATCTTCAGAAATACTTAATGTATACATAGAAAAAGGGTTTCTTTCAGTAATATGTAACATTGCAAGACTAACTTGTATTTATTGTAAAAAATATAATTTAGGAGAAAAATGTGTTTTCGTATAGTGTGCTTATATGTTATTTGTGACTTCTGATTCCCGCTTTTATTGATTTCAAAAGTCCCTAATATCTTAAGAAATTATCGATGTATACACGAACGAATGGTTTCTTTCAGTAGTATGTAACATTGCAAGATTAAATGTGGTATTTATTTTATTATAAAAATATATTTTAAGAGAAAAATGTTTTTTCGTAAATTGCGTTTATATGGTATGTGTGACTTTAAATTCCTGCTTTAATTGATGTAAAAATTCCCTATTATGTTAAGAAATACCCCATGTTAAACAAACGAATGGTTTCTTTCAGTAGTATGTAACATTGCAAGATTAAATGTGGTATTTATTTTATTATAAAAATATATTTTAGGAGAAAAATGTTTTTTCGTAAATTGCGTTTATATGGTATGTGTGACTTTTGATTCCTGCTTTAATTGATGTAAAAATTCCCTATTATGTTAAGAAATACCCCATGTTAAAAAAACGAATGGTTTCTTTCAGTAGTATGTAACATTGCAAGACTAACTGTTGTATTAATTGTATTATAAAAAATATATTTTAGGAGAAAATGTGTTTTCTTATAGTGCGCTTCCCGTTTACATTGGTGTCAAAACTCCCTAATATCTTAAGAAATACCTCATGTATACCCAAACGAATGGTTTCTATCAGTAGTATAAAAAATTGCAAGACTACCTGTTGTATTTATTTTATTTTAAAAAATATATTTTCGGAAAAAAATGGATTTTCTTATGGTGCGCTTATAAGGTATGTGTGACTTCTGATTCCCGCTTACATTGATGTCAAAATTCCCTAATATCTTAAAAATACCACATGAATACACAAATGAATGAATTCTATCAGTTATATTTAACATTGCAAGACTAACTGTTGTATTAATTTTATATTATAAAATATATTTTAGGAGAAAAATGTGTTTTCTTCTGGTGCGCTTATATGGTATGTTTGACTTCTGATTCCCGCTTACTTTGATGTCAAAATTCCCTAATATCTTAAAAATACCACATGAACACACAAACGAACGGTTTCTATCAGTAATATGTAACTTTGCAAAACTTATAGTTTTTATTAATTTATTATAAAAAGATATATTTTAGGAAAAAATGTGTTTTCGTATAATGCGCCGATATGGTGTGTATGACATCTGTTTCCCGTTTACTTTGATGTCAAATCTCCCTAATATCTTAAGAAATTCCCAGTAGCATATAAATCAGTAATTATCAGTAATTCAGTATCAGTAAATCAGTAATTATCAGTAGCATATAAAATTGCCAGACTAACTGTTGTATTTATTGTATTATAAATAATATTTTAAAGTAGTGTGTTTTCGTAGAGTGCGCTTATGCGGTATGTGACTTCTGATTACTGCTTACAATGATGTAAAAATTCCCTATTATGTTAAGAAATACCCCATGTATACACAAACGAATGGTTTCTTGGAGTAGTATGTAACATTGCAAGAATAACTGCTGTATTTATTGTATTTTAAAAAATATATTTTAGGAGAAAATGTGCTTTCTTATAGTGCGCTTATATGGTGTGTATGACATATGATTCCCGTTTACTTTGAAGTCAAAATTCCCTATAATCTTAAGAAATACCCCATGTATACACAAAAGAATGGTTTCTTTCAGAAGTATGTAATATTGCAAGACTAAACATTGTATTTTTTTTATTATAAAAATATATTTTAGCAGAAAAATGTGCTTTCTTATAGTGCGCTTATATGGTGTGTATGACATATGATTCCCGTTTACTTTGATAGTCAAAATTCCTTATTATCTTAAGAAGTACCCAATGTATACACAAACGAATGGTTTCTTTCAGTAACATGTAATATTGCATGACTAACTGTTGCATTCTTTTTATTATAAAAAATAAATTTTAGGAGAAATATGAATTTTCTTATGGTACGCTAATATGGTATGTGTGAATTCTGATTGCCGCTTTTATTGATGTCAAAATTGCTTAATATCTTAAGAAATACCCCATGTATATACAAACGAATGGTTTCTATAAGCAGCATAAAACAATGCAAGGCTAAATGTTGTATTTCATTTATTATAAAAAATATATTTTAGGAAAAAATGGGTTTT
The DNA here is from genome assembly GCA_037975125.1 of Latrodectus hesperus. Classification (NCBI taxonomy): domain Eukaryota; kingdom Metazoa; phylum Arthropoda; class Arachnida; order Araneae; family Theridiidae; genus Latrodectus; species Latrodectus hesperus. Next base: position 62,181 of record CM075854.1, on the reverse strand, counting down.
CTTAAGGTGCGCTTATATGGTTAGTGTGACTTCTGATTCCCGCTTACATTGATGTCAAAATTCCCTAATACCTTAAGAAATACCTCATGTATATACAAACGAATGGTTTCTATCTGTAATATGTAACATTACAAGAATAACTGTTGTATTTATTTTATTATAAAAAATATATTTTAGGAAAAAAAGGCGTTTTCTTAAGGTGCGCTTATATGGTATGTGTGACTTCTGATTCCCGCTTACATTGATGTCAAAGTTCCATAATACCTTAAGAAATACCTCATGTATATACAAACGAATGGTTTCTATCTGTAATATGTAACATTGCACGACTAACTGTTGTATTTATTTTATTATAAAAAATATATTTTAGGAAAAAAATGGGTTTTCTTAAGGTGCGCTTATATGGTATGTGTGACTTCTGATTCCCGCTTACATTGATGTCAAAATTCCCTAATATCTTAATAAATACTCCATGTATACACAAACGAATGGTTTCATTCAGTAATTTGTATTATTTCAATACTAATTGTATTTATTTTATTTTAAAAAATATATTTTATTAGAAAAATTTGTTTTCTTATAGTGCGCTTATATGGTTTGTATGACTTCTGATTTCCATTTATATTGATGTCAAGATTCCCTTATATCTTTAGAAAAACCCATGTATACACAAACGAATGGTTTCTATCAGTAGTATTTAACATTGCAAGAATAACTGTTTTTATTTTATTATAAAAAATATATTTTCGGAAAAAATGGGTTTTCTTATGGTGCGCTTATATGGTATGCGTGACTTCTGATTCCCGCTTACATTCATGTCAAAATTCCCTAATATCTTAATAAATACTCCATGTATACACAAACTTATGGTTTCTTTCAGTAATATGTATTATTTCAATACTAATTGTTGTATTTATTTTATTCAAAAAATATATTTTAGGAGTAAATTATGTTTTCTTATGATGCGCTTATATGGTATGTGTGACTTCAGATTCCCGCTTACATTGATGTCAAAATTCCCTAATATCTTAAAAATACCACATGAATACACAAGTGAATGGTTTCTATCAGTTATATTTAACATTGCAAGATTAATTGTTGTATTTATTTTATATTAAAAAATATATTTTAGGATAAAAATGGATTTTCTTATGGTGCGCTTATATGGTATGTTTGACTTCTGATTCCCGCTTACTTTGATGTCAAAATTCCCTAATATCTTAACACATATCAAATGTATACACAAACTAATGGTTTCTATCAGTAATATGTAACTTTGCAAGACTTATAGTTTTTATTAATTTATTATAAAAAAATATATTTTAGGAAAAAAATGTGTTTTCGTATAGTGCGCTGATATGGTGTGTATGACATCTGTTTCCCGTTTACTTTGATGTCAAATTCCTAATATCTTAAGAAATTTGCATGTATACACAAACGAATGGTTTCTATCAGTAGCATATAACATTGCAAGACTAACTTTTGTATTTATTGTATTATAAAAAATATTTTTAAGTTGTGTGTTTTCGTATAGTGCGATTATACGGTATGTGTGACATCTGATAACTGCTTACAATGATGTAAAAATTCCCTATTATGTTAAGAAATACCCCATGTATACACAAACGAATGGTTTCTTTCAGTAGTATGTAACATTGCAAGAATAAATGTTATATTTATTTTATTATAAAAAATATATTTTTGGAGAAAAATGTGTTTTCGTAGTGTGCTTGTATGTTATTTGTGACTTCTGATTTCCGCTTTCATTGATTTCAAAAGTCCTTAATATCTGAAGAAATACCAAATGTATACACAAACGAATTTTTTCTTTCAGTAGTATGTAACATTGCAAGACTAAATTTTATATTTATTTTATTATTAAAATATAGTTTAGGAGAAAAATGTGCTTTCTTACTGTGCGCTTATATTGTATGTGTGACTTCTTATTCCCGCTTACATTGATGTCAAAATTCCATAAGAAATACCCCATGTATACAAAACGAATAACTTCTATCAGTAGCATATAACATTACAAGACTAACTGTTGTATTTATTGTATTTAAAAAAATTTTTGGAGAAAAATTTGTTTTCGTATATTACGCTTTTATTGTATGAGTGACACCTGATTCCCGCTTACATTGATGTCAAAATTCCCTAATATCTTAAGAAATACCCCATGTATACAGAAACAAATGGTTTCCTTCAGTAATATGTAACATTGCAAGACTAATTGTAGTATATAATTTATTATAAAAAATATATTTTAAAAGAAAAATTTGTATTCTTATTGTGCGCTTAAATGGTATGTATGTCTTCTGACTCCGCTTACATTGATGTCAAAATTCCCTAATATCTTAAGAAATACCCCATGTACACACAAAAGAATGTTTATTTTCAGTAGCATGTTACATTGGAAGACTAACTGTTGTATTTATTTTATTTTTAAAAAATATTTTTTAGGAGAAATTGTGTTTTATTATAGTGCGTTTTTATGGTGTGTATGACTTCTGTTTCCCGTTTACATTGATGTCAAAATTTCCTAATATCTTAAGAAATACCTCATGTATACACAAACGAATGGTTTTTATCAGTAATATGTAATACTGCAAGGCTAACTGTTGTATTTACTTTATTATAAAAAATATATTTTAGGAGAAATATGGGTTTTCTTATGGTGCGCTTATAGGGAATGTGTGACTTCTGATTCCCGCTTTCATTCATGTCAAAATTCCCTAATATCTTAAGAAATACCCAATGTATACACAAACGAATGGTTTCTTTAAGCAGCATAAAACATTGCAAGGCTATCTGTTGTACTTAATTTATTATAAAAAATATATTTCAGGAGAAAATGTTTTTTCGTATAGTGAGCTTATATGGTAAGTGTGACTTGTGATTCCCGCTTACATTGACGTTAAAATTCCCTAATATCTTAAGAAATACCTCATGTACACACACAAAATATTTTTTTCAGTAGCATATTACATTGGAAGACTAACTGTTGTATTTATTGTATCATAAAAAATATATTTTAGGAGAAAAATGTGTTTTCTTATAGTGCGCTTATATGGTATGTGTGTTAAGAAATACCCCATATATTCACAAAGGAATGGTTTCTTTCAGTAGCGATAGCATTGCAAGACTAACTGTTGTATTTATTGTGGTATAAAAAATATATTTTAGAAGAAAATATGTTTTCTTATAGTGCGCTTATATGGTGTGAATGACTTCTGATTCCCGTTTACATTGATGTAAAAATTCACTAATATCTTAAGAAATACCCCATGTATACACAAACGAATGATTTCTTTCAGTAATATGTAACATTTCAAGACTAATTGTTATATTTAATTTATTATAAAAAATATATTTTACAAGAAAAATTTCTTATTCTTATAGTGCGCTTAAATGGCATTTGTATCTTTTAACTCCGCTTACATTGATGTCAAAATTTCCTAATATCTTAAGAAATAACCCAAGTACACACAAAAGAATGTTTTGTTTCAGTAGCATATTACATTGGAAGACTAACTGTTGTATTTATTGTAGTATAAAAATATATTTTAGGAGAAAATGTGTTTTCTTATAGTGCGCTTATATATTGAGTTTGACTTCTGATTTCCGTTTACATTGATGTGAAAATTCCCTAATATCTTAAGAAATACCCGATGTATACACAAACGAATGGTTTCTATCAGTAATATGTAACAATTCAAGACTAACTAATGCATTTATTTTATAATAAAAATATATTTTAAGAGAAAAATGTTTTATCTTACTGTGCGCTTATTTTGTATGTGTGACTTCTGATTCCAGTTTACATTGATGTCAAAATTCTCTACTATCTTAAGAAACATCCCATGTATACACAAACGAATGGTTTATTTCAGTGATATTTAACATTGCAAGACTTTTTGTTGTATTTAATTTATTATAAAAAGTATATTTTAGGAGAAAAATGTGTTTTTTTATAGTGCGAGTATATGGTATGTGTGACTTTTGATTCCCATTTACATTGATGTCAAATTTCTTAAGAAATAGACCAAAGATACCGAAATGACTTTTTTCTATCAGTAGCATATAACATTGCAAGACTAAATGTTGTATTTTGTTTATATTAAATAATAAATTTTAGGAGAAAAATGTGTTTTCGTATTGTGTGCTTATATGGTATTTGTGACTTCTATTCCCGTTTACATTCTTGTTAAAATTCCTTAATAACTTCAGAAATACCAAATGTATACACAAAAAAGGGTTTCTTTCAGTTATATGTAACATTGCAAGACTAACTATTGTAATTATTGTATTATAAAAAATATTCTTTTGGAGAAAAATGTGTTTTCGTATAGTGCGCTTATATTGTATGTGTGACATCTGATTCCCGCTTACAATGATGTCAAAAATCCCTAATATTTAATAATTTAATTTAATTTAATAATATAATTTATTTTATTATAAAATTTACATTTTAGTAGAAAAATGTTATTTCTTATAGTGGGCTTATATGTTATGTATGTCTAAGATTCCCGTTTACTTTGATGTCAAAATTCCCTATTATGTTAAGAAATACGCCAAGTATACACAAATAAAGGGTTTCTTTCAGTAATATGTTACATTTCAAGACTAACTGTTGTATTTATTGTATTATAAAAAATATTTTTAGGAGAAAAACGTGTTTTAGTATAGTGCGCTTATATTGTATGAGTGACATCTGATTCCCGCTTATATTGATGTCAAAATTCCCTTATATCTTAAGAAATACCCCATGTATACTCAAATGAGTAGTCTGTTAGTAGCATATAGCATTGCAAGACTAATCGATGTATTTATTTTATTATAAAAAATACATTTTAGGAGAAAATGTGTTTTCTTATAGTGCGCTTATATGGTGTGAATGATTTCTGATTCCCGTTTACTTTGAAGTCAAAATTCCCTATTATGTTAAGAAATACTCCATGTACACACAAAAAAAGGGTTTCTTTCAGTAATATGTTACATTGCAAGACTAACTGCTGTATTTATTGTATTATAAATAATATTTTTTAGGAGAAAAACGTGTTTTCGTATAGTGCGCTTGTATGGTATTTGTGACTTCTGATTCCCGCTTACATTCGTTTCAAAATTCCCTAATATCTTCAGAAATTCTTAATGTATACTTAAAAAAATGGTTTCTTTCAGTATTATGTAACATTGCAAGACTAACTGTTGTATTTATTGTATTATAAGAAATATATTTTAGGAGAAAATGTGTTTTCTTATAGTTCGCTTAATTGGTTTGTATGACTTCTGATTCCCGTTTACATTGATGTCAAAATTCCCTAATATCTTAAGGAATACTCCATGTATACACAAACGAATAGTCTGTCAGTAGCATATAGCATTGCAAGACTAATTGTTGTATTTATTTTATTATAAAAATATATTTTAGGAGAAAAATGTGTTTTCGTATAGTGAGCTTATATGGTATTTGTAACTTCTTATTCCCGCTAACATTCATGTTAAAATTCCTTAAAAACTTCAGAAATACCCACTGTATACACAAAAAAGGGTTTCTTACAGTAATATGTAATAGTGCAAGACTAACTGTTGGGTTTATTTTATTATAAAAAATATATTTTAGGAGAAAAATTTGTTTTCTTATAGTGCGCTTATATGGTATGTGTGACTTCTGATTCCTGCTTACATTGATGTCAAAATTCCCTAATATCTTAAGAAATTACCCTTGTATACACAAACGAATGGTTTCTCTCAGTAATATGTAACATTGCAAGACTAAATAATGTTTTATTGTATTATAAAAAATATATTTTAGAAGAAAAATTTGTTTTCGCATAGTGCGCTTATATCGTAGAAGGATGATTTGAGTTACTTACTGGTTGCTTTACAGAATTGCAGTCTATGAATATTACGAAAATATTTAAATTAAGTTCATGTTTATGGCTTAACGCTGAAGGAATTACTAAAGCTTCTGACTGAAGGACTAAGTAATGGGGGTAAAGATTCATTTGTAGATATCCTACTTCTTTTCTCTTATAGAACAAAGTAAGTGTTGCTCCGATGCAAACTGATATCAAACAGTCTTACAACCACTTCCGGACATTTGGTTGCACTCTATGGGTTGTAAAAAAACATAAATAAAGTTAAATAATATATTATTCACAATGCATATATTTCAACAATTTAAACAATTTTAAGGATAGAATTCCAATTTCAATTTATCTTTGAATGGAAAAGTAAACGAATATTATGTTTTCATGCATAAAAGATTTGATTCCTCGCCCAACTGTGGTGGTTTTATTATGTGAAACTTCACAGCAGATGTATATAACTTGAAATTTAGATGCCAAAGTTTCATAAAATTGGATCACCTTGCCTTACAATCAGAACAGTCTTCTTTGAAATAAAGTATCACGTTGACGATTTAATTGTTTAATACCAGTGTACTAAGGAACATGATATTTAAAAATATTCGCATATAAAAAGATTGTCGAATGCTAGATGACAAATAAAACTATGGTAGAAAAACGTCTTTCACTAGGTCAATGTTTTCATTGCGAAATAGATATTTTATTTTGGGTATTTCTCTGAATAAGACATATATTTAATGTTATGTTCATCTAAAACTTCACCTATCATTTTATTAGATGTATAGATTCATCTATTGTTTTCCGTGGCTTATCTGAGTTCAGTAGATTCAGTACAAAATATATTTCAATCATAGTAATAATTGCTATACCATATCAGCTGCGGACAGAAATCAAGCAGAAACTGAAATGAAAGAAATTCTTTATTAAATCGTATTTATTATGTTGGAATACATTAATTTGGTATTCCTTAATAAGACGTTTCCAAATTTTAAAATATTTTACGATTGATTTCGAATTTTAACTGTTAAGCTTTGCGTAATGTATCATTTAAGCAACACTTCAGTTGTGAAATAGTAAATTTTTACTACGAATTTTAAGTTACAATTTAGCGACTTAAAAAGAAACATACCAAAAGTCATATTCCGTTATAAATTGCATTTTTAAGAAAATATGTCTACAGAAAAGCCCATCGAAGTTGAAATTATTGGAGAAATGATGTTTTCTATTGAAAAGTGTGAAATCGAGTTTGAGGAAAATCTTGTTTCTGAACATCAAAGTACAGAAGATTGTCAAAAACCGCTTCCTTCCATGAGTAATAGTTTTTGTAATCTAGATCTGTCGGCTCACCCTGAAAAAAAATCGTTTAAGTGCACTGTTTGTCGTAAAACATTCACAAGTTCTGGTAATCTGAAAGTGCACCTAATGATTCACCGTGGTGAAAAGCCATTTCGTTGCGAAATTTGTGAGCGAGCTTTTAGACAAAAATCAAAACTTGTGCGTCATTTGAGGATACACGGAAATGAAAAGCCTTTTAAGTGTGAAATTTGTGGACGGACTTTCAGATGCAAAGATTACCTCCCTTCACATTTAAAATTACACTCGGGAGAAAAACAATTTAAGTGTGAAGTATGTAGTAAAAAATTTACTTGGAAATCCAACTACAGGATGCACTTTAGAACTCATACTGGGGAAAAGCCCTGCCAGTGTACATATTGCTCAAAACGATTTATCCGTAACGTTGACTGTAAAAGACACGAGAGAATCTTCCATGAAAAAAAAACTATATGAATGTGAAATATGTCTAAAGTTACAATCAGAAGTATAATCTAACTACATAAATGAAGAAAGTACATTTTATTTAAATATATAGCAGATTCATAGAATATATCTATTATTCTACAATTGTAAAAATTTTGACAAAAAATCAGGGTTATTGCGTATAGTGTTTTCCTAGTATAATGTAAAATTTTCAAAACGATGAGACGGCGAATGTTGAGCCTTGCCATTGTATGTGAATATATATTGATGTACGATAAATAATGATTCAAACAAAAATATGTAAATGAGTATAATTTGAATTGTTAAATAGCATTTTATTCACATTTTTAAGAGCATTAATTATGTCATAGGACAAATCACCAAATCCAAAAATTTCTCCTGGGCTATGTAAAATTAAGAAAGATAATTATATTTTTATGAAAAATATTTTTCCAAATATTTTGTGTGAAAAGTTTTGCAATTCCAGATGTTCAAGATTGCAATCATAAAATTGCCCATGTATACTATGTTGTATGAAGAATTTTGAAAGAGATATTTTTAAATTTTAATCTTTAGCGTTTCTTAATATTCTGATTTAAGTGCACAAATTTTCAGACAAAAATTAGTCAATGTATTATTCTTGAATGGAAATTTGTATCCAGTATAAGATATCAAAAAAGTTTATTTTAATTACAAACAGAATCTGCCGTTGAGATTTTCTTAATTCTCAAAAAGGTAATATTTATTAGTTTTAAATAATAATATATTTTTAATGTCTGTGCATATTGCTTAAAATGTTTAGAAAAGTAATGTGATTGTGAATTTCTGTTTTATTCGTAATTCTCTGGAAAATTTAACGATATTATAATTTAATGCATAATCTACATAAATTTGAATATTTTGTTGAAAGTTTCATTTTGCTGCATAGCCTTTTAAACAAATCTTTTTGTATCGTTATTTTTATGAAACTTTGAAAAATTAATATGCCTGAAATTTCGTCAAGAAAAATTGTTTTTTACATGTTTGAACTTTCATATAAGTGTCCATACTTGTATTTGTGTAGTTTATTTACTTTAAGATAACAGCATTTGTAAGTTTCTTCGTGAAAGCATTTAGCTGAGAAATTTTATTTATGTATTTTTTTTATAGAAATTAAAGATTTTGGTTCTTTATTGAAGCTAAAGAAATAATTTCTTTTACACTTAAAATTAACTTAATTTTAAATCTTTTTCACTTAATTTTAAATTCGCAGGTTCTTTTCAGATTGACTGTATATTGCATTATAATAGCTTCCAATTCTAACAAAACAAAATTTAAAACGAAGTTATTTTTTAGAAATTTGATTTTACCTCATAAGTATAGATTTTATCCTTACTTTTGAAATTTCCATGGGCATTGTTAACAAAAAAATTGGAATCGTGTTTTCCATATAATTTTATTCTGTTCTTAATGTTTACTTTATGTAACAAATTTTAAACGCTCAAACCAAAATTTTAGGGTTAAAATAATTTAACCCTAAAAATTTGAAAATAAATAAAAATTATATAAAATTTTTTATTTAGATTGGGAAATATAATAATGAAATAAATAATGAATCATAACAATTAACTAATTAATTTGTGTATGTCCCTACAAAAGTAAATTTAAAGAATTTAAGAACATTCAATTAAATGGTTTTTAGATTTAAGCATTTCTAATAAAAATTTTTAACTGTAGGAATCACATGTAGACTTTGTTCTTTTTGTAGATTTTGTTTTGTCAGTTTCAAGACATTTTTTTTAAATTATAAGTTAAAATTTTATATTTATACATGACGTCATATAAAATACTTTAGAAAAAGAAAACTTTCTATTCAAAGTTAATTTTGTCAAGTAAATGTAATTTTCCTAAGCAGTTTATTTGGCAATTAATTTTTAAATTACTAATAAATATTATTCTAAGTTTAGGAATTTGTATTTGAAGTTATTTTAAAAAAACATTTCAAATTTTCAAGGAAATAGACATTTTATTAAATTTTTGTCTTGTAATTTGAATTTAAACTTTATTTGGTATTAATATAATTTATAATAGTACAAAATTTACATTTTTGCATTTTGGTGCATTCATTAGATTCCTGATTACTTAGATTGTTGAAATCAACTGGGTATTTGTATGATCGAACTCATCTGAATTTCCTCATTTTTTCAATGATCTGAACTAATATACCTATAAAATATCTTGTTTCATTGTGGTAATAAGTTAATAATTTTTATTATAAGTAATATTTATGTAAAAAGAACATTGTTATTATACGATAAATTAACTAATTATTTTTTTATCTATATACTTTGTTACTTACTTATTAAATGTTTTTTTAAAACCTTACATTCAACCAAGTATAAATCAAATTTGCATCGATAACAATGGTTTGAGGAGATATATATGTTAAGAATTATGAGTTTAAATTTTATTTAACAGAATTTTAGAGTTGACTCATAATTATGAATTACAATTTTAAACTTATATTAATAAACATTTTAGTTAATACATTTTGATGAAATTTACATATCATTTGAGTTTGAATCCTTTAATCAGAAATTAAATCTTGACCAAAAGTAAAGCTTAGTTTCAGATTTTCTTTAATAAATACTCAGTAAATACTTTTATTGCGTTGACTTAATTTTGTCATAAATAATAAGCATGAACTTAATACATCCAAATAGTGGCAACTTTTATTTCTCCGTATCATTTTTAAAAAGACACCTCTCAAACATGTTTTAAACAAAGTAATTTTTTATTTATTGTTCCTACTTATTTCTTGTGCTGTAGTTTAATATTATTTCTATTGATATCATCCATATGAAAACGCTAAAATATTCTAAAATTTAAACGCACTTGCATTGTATTTCTGACAGAATGAATGACTTAATATACAGTCGGTCGAAAAAATGTGTGGGCACCGGTACCCTTTCGAATTTTGTCCACATCGGAATTTTTCGAAATGAAATTAATTTATTTGTTTAAATGTTTAAAAAAATCATTTCAAATCTTAGCAAATCAATTGTAAGCGTAATGAGAAAATGACTTTGGACACTTTATAAAACGAGTTGCTTGAGCAAAAATCTTTATTTTTCTGACAAGGTTCGCATTGTTTCGAAAAGAACGTAATATTCAATTTTGGAAATTCAATTCCCGAAATTCAACGTGCACACGGAATCTGAATTTAATGAATTATTAACTTTGAAAAACTATTGTCATTCTCACAAGCACCTACAAAAGCGGTCAAAAGGAATTATTGGACGATATTTAATTTGTCCGAAATTCAACGTGTTAATGCACACGGAATCTGAATTTAATGAATTTGAAGAACATTCTAGAAAAACAATTGTCATTCTCACAAGCACCTGCAAAGCGATCAAAAAGGAATCATTGGACGATATTCAATTTGTCCGAAATTCAATGTGCACACGGAATCCAAATTTGAAGAACATTCTAGAAAAACAATTGTCATTCTCACAAGCACGCACACATAAAAAAGCGTTCAAAATTCAGTGTCAATGCACACGTTGAATCTGAATTTAATGAATTTCCAAATTTGAAGAACATTCTAGAAAAGCAATTGTTATTCTCGCAAGCACGCACACCTACAAATTCAATTTGTCCGAAATTCAACGTGCACACGGAATCCAAATTTTTTATTATTTACGTCTCTACAATCAGAGTGAGATTACCAATTACAAATATTCTGAAATTTCGAACTTTATGATAAGAAATATGGATTGATATACTCGAAAAAGATATTTTCTAGCGTTTCTATTGATATATTGCCATAATATTTGTTTTCGCCATCATATTATGTTATAGTAGCATAACAGATCTAATTTCAAAAGTATATCTTCGGTAAAGTATGAATGTTCTTCATACGAAGGCTAATTAAATCAAGATTTACAATTTGAAGGGGTATCAAACATTGGAAACATTCAAACTCAAGATAGAAAAAAATTTATATTTTAAAATATTTAACTGAAAATCAGTGTTAATTATTCAACTGTTAATTTGACGGAAAAAATAGTTTCATGAAACAAATTTTTAGTTTTTTGATCTTTGAAGTGTATTTGAAAAACTTTTTATCATTCATTATGTTAATTCTCACCAATTCAATGCCAAGTTAGAAATTGCAATGAATGAGGTAAAACACTTGGGAAAAGTTCTGCCTTTCAATTTGTTAATTCTTAAAATTGTTTAGAATTCAGTTTTCTATTACTGTCAAAAGAAAGAACTGTGTTGATTTTATTCTATACCTAGAGGGTGATTAGTCATGTAAGACAAATTCACATGATTAAAAACTCCTCATTTTTCAATTTCAAAAATAAATATATTAAATAAGAGAAGTAGGATCTTAGAAAACACCAAATATTATTTCTACTAACTAGTGCTATAGAAACTCTATCAGAAAAATAATTTTAGTAAGCTGTAATCAGTAAAAATTTGGAGTTAACTGTTCATATATTTGCAACGTAGAATTCTCTAAATATTTGTTGAAACATATTATATCAATAGTACAAATTCTGAAAATTTAGTTAGTCATTGCAAGTCTATCTATCTAAGCGAATTACACCAACAGCCTAAAAAAATTCTTTAAAGCAGGTAAAAATCGATAAAATCAGAAAGAAAAATCTGTATTGACCTTAATAAAGCCACTTGAAGAAATCTGAAAAGAAACCTTGGAGGTATGATACTGACATTTAAAATATTTCTTCCTCCCCCTTCAGATCAATGCCAAAATTGAGGGAGTGGATCCTTTGGTGGTGCCATCTATCGGAGGATTTAAAAAGAGCAAAGACGTACTTTCACTTTAATGTGCTCTGATTAAACGAAAGACGTACATTTTGACCTAAATTCGCATAGCCAAGGCATAGCGAGCTTGGCTTGTCCAAGCGTCATGAGTAACAACAACAACAACAACAAATATCTCTGTCACTGCTGGAGTGGTGAATAATATTTGAAAACAAAAAATGTTATCTGAATAATGTCAAACTATTATGTTCTTTGAGTCTGGGAGGGATATCCAGAATATGATGTTTAGAGTTTACGTTTTGGATTTGTAAGAGAGAGTTGGATTTTTTAAACAGCCCTTTACTTAAAATTGACGTTCTTTCCTGTATCGTGAAATACAGCTTTGTAAAATGTTTTCTTTTCTTTTTTTGTGTGAAAATTTTCAACAATTTTAACAGAATCTAGAATCAACTGAATTATTTGAACAAATGATCTGGTTATTATCATCAAAAATCAAGTTCGCTTAGCAATATAATTTTCAGAGTCATATTCAGCGCCTTCTCGCAAAAGCAGTGAGGTTGGATGGAAAAGTCAGAGTCTTTCGGTTAATTCAAGAAAAACCTCTTGTGTTCTTTCTCAAAACTATATTTCTGATTAACATTTAATAAAGGATATTGTTATGTAAAAGTAAGTCTGTAATTTAAGCAAATGTTTTACAAACGGTTAAAATAATTGTGGGTCAGTAAATAAGGAAAGTTTCTTTTTAATTTATATGACATATAAGAGTCAATATTTAAAATAAATTCCGATAAATTATCGTCATATTATTTGCATTTTATTTTGAAACGCATATAGATTTTATAGAAGTCATATTTGAAAATAATGCTTTATTTCTGAAATTGATCAAAGAGTTTTGGTGAATGTCATAAATAATTTCATATAATACACCAAATTAAGATTATCCAATTTCACACAGAGTATATTTTATTCCTTATAATACAGTAAATTGTAAGAAATATGAATACATTTCTAAATTAAAACAACTATGTATAAAAACTGAATTTTGCATTATTCAGAAAATATGAATTGAACTTTCTTTCTTCCATCCAAAACGTTTTGCTATGGTACAGAAATAGTTCTTTTCTGAAATATTATTTAATAAACTTTCAGTAAAAGATTATAAATTCTATGAAATTTTTCAGTAAATACAATTATTTTTAATATTAACTTAATGCTCTTTTAGAAGCTAAAATTTGAAAATATAATAATTGAAAATTTCCAGCCCTTTTTTCTTCTTTTAAAAACAATTTAATTTCTTTGTACTGTAATATAAATTAATTTGTCTTATGATATATATATATATATATATATATATATATATATATATATATATATATATATATATATATATATAATGCATAGCACTTTGAAATCAATGAAATGGTAATTATTTGTCAAACGTTCTTTCAATGAACTTTAATTTGTGTGCGATTGAAGCCCGGTGGCTTAGTGGTAACATTTTGAGTTTCCAAGGGCACAAGTCAGAGATTCAATCCTCGAGCTGGGTAGCGACGACTCAGACTTTTCATTTCTTTATTGGACTGATAAAACTGAGTATAATGTAGGCTTGTGAACTAAACACTATGGGTTTTGCGTTACGCTGACTACCTAACCGGAATATATGCTCCCTTCTCCCAGAACTTTTGGTCAAAAGGAAATGCGGGAACAAAAAGCTTGGCTCCATAGGTGCTGTATTGCCAAATAATGTCAAATTTTATCATGAGAGATAATTTATAAGATTCAACAAGCAATAATATGATGTAATTCGACTTAGACAGTTTTTGGTATTCCTTAGAGCCTTGTTTACAAAATTAATATCGCATATATCTCTGTGAAAAATATTCATAGAACTGGCCACACAGTAATGTTATGTTTTTGTTGAACACGAATGCTATGTTGAACACTCTGTGAACGTTAACAGAAACTAAAAGATCCACATACATGATACCTCATACATTATTCCAGGAATAGAACTACAATAGCCTTTCCATATTAAGTCCTACAAAATCATTTTGGCATGAGGTTATTAGGCCAATTTTTAACTATTGTTGTTGTGTCATAGACAATTAAACTTTTAATCATTGATAATATACACTTTTCATTATAATCTGTTCTTACTCCATTCCTACCTTTTTTAAGAATATTAGTTAATGGGTAATGTATTACTAAATGGGTTTCATACAGCTCATAATCTACAAGAACTTTTTGTGGATTGTGAGCGAGTAATTGAATCTCAAAATTAATATAAACTGTCGAACTTCCCTTTTAATAATGTATACACAATATTCTTTTAATTTGATTATTCGATAGAATTTGGGACACAGATGCCGTGTAATCCAGGATGCCAAATTCTGGGTTTGGTGGTTTTTTTTGGAGGATTTTCTTATGTATCTGGCAACCTCAATTTTATTACGTCATAGATATGGAGACTTATAAGTATTCAGCAGAAAATTCATTTTTGGTAACCATAGAATTTACGTCGTTGCGCACGTCACAATACGTCACCTTGGCACCATTTCTTCATCGCGAAAAAAATTCACTAATTCCCATCCTGGATTATACGGCATCTGTGCCGATTTTTGCCTACAAAGGACATTTTTTGTTGAAAGTCTGCTTTTGTACTATTTGTATTCCTTTTCATTCAGCCAACCTATCTGAGACCTTAAAAATTATTAACATTAAACGGGCATCGATTAAACAACATATCTAGGTTCAAAGATTTTAAATTCATTATAGACGAAACATATAAGGATGTTGTGAAGAACAATTATTAAAAATACAAATCATAATCATAAAATGATATAGAAGTTTTCTTTTAGTTTGTAACGGTACAGAAGTAAAATAAAAATCGTACAAAGATTTTTTTTGACATTTAAAATCTACACAGAAGTCTTTCCTTCTAAATATTCATTGCTTTTTAAAACCATAATTCAAAATATAGATAATTTAGAATTGTATATAATGACTTTATTATACATTTTTCAGTTATAGTTGGCATATAAAAATTTATTTCTGATGTGTTAAAATTAAGGTGAAAGAAGAAAACAGTGCAACTGGAAAATACAGGGTGATTCTCAATTGTTTTTATAAATTAAGAGGGATGATAGTACCCATCCAGACAAGCAATAATTACATAATGAACATAGGTTCGCATTCATCTCTGAGAAGCAGAAAAGAGGAATTCTCACCTGACAGTGCTTGCCCAACATTTACTTACAGTGTTGAGTGTGATCCAATGAATAATACCAAAAGTTTCACAATCATATTTATTGTTTAGTGAAAGCCTCACAGCAAATGGTCAAAATGCTGTCCATGTGTGTCGTTGCACAGTTGACATCGGCGGAGGAACGACTGACACACCCTCTCGAAGATTCTTGCTGCCACATTAATTTTGTTCCCGCTACAACGATTCTAACCACGAGATCTTCAGTTGAGTCCACAGGCATCTCGTAACTAAAGATTTCCCCAGAAACTTTTGGTATTACTCATTTGCTTACCAAACACTGAAGTAAGTGTTGGGCAAGCACTCTCAGGAGGGATTTCCTCTTTTCTGCCTCTTAGAGTGGAATGCGACCCTGTGTTCCTTTGTAATTATTGCTTGTCTGGATGAGTTATATCACTTTTCTCAGTTGGTAAAAACAATTTAGAACCACCCTGTATATCGTCAACTAATGTAATAACTAGTGTACATCGACGTTTCATTAAAATATTTTACAATATATAAATGTTTGAGAAACTTACATAATTAAGAGCACAGTTTCGACAATAATCATTAAAAAGCAAGGAAATGGAATACATAATTTAAAATTCCATATAATTTATATTTGAATAACTAATCCGAGATTTTTCAGATTTATTCTTAAACAAATAAAACATGGTTAAATTAAAACGTGAAATTTTGTTGTTTGTTAAAAAAATGACTTTATGTTATATTTGTATTATTTGGAGTTTATATCTCCAAGTAATTAAGATATAAATTGCAGGTTTACTTTTTATATATTTTCTCTTACTGAAGAGGTTTGACAAATGTTTTGAATATTTTATTGATTTGACAGTTTAAATTAAAAGTAATTTTAATGTTTAGGAATGACATCGGTAATGTTATACAATTCCTAATGTAATTGCTTCTGAAGCGTGCTTAGATTATTTTGTGTGTGTGTGTGATTCTGAATATAATAGATTATTAATAAATCCTTATTACTAGGGAAAATGTATAGCTTTTATATATTTAATCAGAGAGTTAATATTTTTAAAAATTCCAACAGTAGCCCGAGGCTATGCATTTTAATATTATCATTTTCATTTAATTCAAAAGCAGTCTAGAAAAACATAAAGGTATATTCCAATATTAAAATTATTATAAATTATAATTTACTATTTGCAAAATTAAATTATTTGATATTTATTAACTTGAGTAAGTAACGATTGAAACAAATATTGTAAAGCAAAAATTTCATTAATAATAAAACTTATATAATCACTTTATCATAAATAATATTTTTTTTATTTGTACAGTAAAAATTTTATTTTACGAACTCCTAAATTACGTACACGTACACTTTTACGAACTAGTGGTTAGTCAATAATATAGACACATAATTTTAATTTCAATTTACGAACTAAAATTGTGCACAATAATTTCTTTGATGACTAATTTTAACACATCCTCTTTTTTATTATCCAATTTTATCAATTGTTCCACTTGAATTTTCTTTATTTTGTAGTGAGCAATTTGGTTGTTTTGTATCAATGTTTTTTTCTGAAGAGTCACAAAGTCCTACTGATATTGGATAACAGCACTACTTGCGTTGAAATTCTACAACTTTTAAAACAGTTAGCAGTTTTCTTCGCGTGAATTGACTTCCATGTTACAGGCTATGTGTATCAGAAATTAATCACCCGCCATCTAGCGCAATTATAGCCAGGTACCTCAACAAAGAAAAGAATCTTAAATAGTCATGACTGCCTGTCCAAACATCTCCTATCTAAAACCCTTAAAACATAGTCATGACTGCCAGTCATACTAATATTGTATAACAGCACTACTTACGTTGAAATTCTACAACAACGTAGGCAGTTTTCTTCGCGTGAATTGGCCGAGCTGGCAGCCGAATGGCTAGCGTTCTTGCCTTCGGTTCAACAGTTTGTGTGTTTGAATTCCACTTTGGGCATGGATGTTTGTAGTGGTTCGGTATCCACTTTAAACTGTAAGCCCCGGTTTAATTGGCCCTCATGTGCAAAAACTGACCGTTGAGCGATAAACAAACCAAACCAACCTTCGCGTGAATTGATTTCGTGATAGTCAGGACTGCCAATCCTGCTAATATTGGATAACAGTATTACTTACATTGAAATTCTACAACTTTTAGAACAATGTGTGCAATTTTCTTACTGTGAATTGACTTCCATCTTACAGCCTATGTATCAGAGTTTAATCACCCGCCACCTAGCGGAATTATCGCCAGGTACATGAACATCTTAAATGGTCATGACTGCCAGTCCAAACATCTGTAACAATTGCAAATTCTCCAGAGTTCCTTTTGTCCCTTATGCAGTTCAAAGCAAGGAACGGATATTAGACATTTGCTGTCAATCATTGCTCTCACCAGTCGATTCTTCTGTGACCAATATTGGAAAGAGCGAGACAGCGTTTGCGCAGCTGATTCATTATTTTGTTCTTTATATTTATGCTGGTATATTTTCTATTTTATTCAGTATTCTTGTCTTTTTTGCTACTAGTCATTGGAAAAAAGACTTTAACCAAGATTAATCATGAGCATTAAGTTAAAGTCGCTAATAGAAATTGACATTCTAGGTGGAACGCACTTGTCAATCGACATTTCATTGTGACATTCAGAATTATTTTAAAAGAGTTAACACCGTAACTGTCAAAATGAAGAACATATACCTGACAACTTGAGTGAAGATGAGTTACTCAAACATGAGCTGTAGCAAAGAAGCTCACTGCTAATGAAGTAATGAAATATCATTTCAAAATTTCCTGAATGTGGCTTCAGATTCAATTTGTACGGAAGAGTTATCGAATGATGAAAATATTGACGTCATAATGAATGAGACTGAAAAATATTTCAATATCAAATATAAGGAGAACATTAAGTAAATAAGTAAAGAGGAACTGAGGATCACATAGTGGAAGTGTAATTATTAGAGAGGAATAACAGCAAATTGCTTTCCTGCATTGGAAAATTGTTTTCGAAATTTTGAAACGAAAGAGAGAGAGAGTTTTATTACAATTTTTCTCTGAAATTAGGAATTACTCTTTTAAGTATTTTATTTTATTTTTGTATTTCTTATAGAATGCTGACTAAATAAATATTTAAAATAATGTTTTATTTGTAAAAGAGAATATAGTTTTATTAAAAACAGCAAATTGCTTTCCTGCAATGGAAAATTGTTTTTGAAAAGAAAGAGAGAGAGAGAGAGAGAGAGAAAGAAATTTATTACAATTTTTTTCTGAAAGTAGGAATTACTCTTTTAAGTATTTTATTTTATTTTTGTATTTCTTATAGAATGCTGACTAAATAAATATTTAGAATAATGTTTTATTTGTAAGGGAGAATATAGTTTGATTAAAAACAGCAAATTGCTTTCCTGCAATGGAAAACTGTTTTTGAAAAGAAAGAGAGAGAGAGAGAGAGAGAGAGAAAGAAATTTATTACAATTTTTCTCTGAAAGTAGGAATTACTCTTTTAAAAATTTATTTTATTTTTGTATTTCTTATGAAATGCTGACTAAATAAATATTTAGAATAGTGTTTTATTTGTAAAAGAGAATATAGTTTGATTAAAAACAGCAAACTGCTTTCCTGCATTGGAAAACTGTTTTTGAAAAGAAGAGAGAGAGAGAGAGAGAGAGTGAAAGAGATTTATTACAATTTTTCTCTGAAAGTAGGAATTACTCTTTTAAGTATTTATTTTATTTTTGTATTTCTTATAGAATGCTGACTAAATAAATATTTAAAATAATGTTTTATTTGTAAAGGAGAATATAGTTTGATTAAACAACAGCAAATTGTTTTCCTGCAATGAAAAACTGTTTTTGAAAAGAAAGAGAGAGAGAGAGATTTATTACAATTTTTCTCTGAAAGTAGGAATTACTCTTTTTTAAGTATTTATTTTATTTTTGTATTTCTTATAGAATGCTGACTAGATAAATATTTAGAATAATGTTTTATTTGTAAAGGAGAATATAGTTTGATTAAAAATAACTTTAAAATCTTAATATCGAATTTTTGAATTTTACGAATTATTTTTCTGTTTCTTAAAATTTCGCAAAATTGAATGTCTAATGTATATTATAGAAGTATTTGCACTCTAGAAAGACCAAATTTCAAACTTGCATTTTTTTACTCACCTCAAATCTTACTTGAATTTCTACAATTTTCTCCAGAATAATCGGAATTCTCCTTTATCCATTCATAAAAACTGGATACTCGAGTGTAACCAGACGGAATATTTTTTTCACACCCTTTTGGACCAAATGAAGAGACACCAATAATGTAATATTTTTCTCCCTCTCTAATGAATAAAGGGCCACCAGAATCACCCTAATAATATTTTTTAAAAAAAGAACACTAATATTAAAAAAAATAATACCAAACTCTTCTTTTGTCATAGAATGTTTCATGGTGTGTTTTTTTATTAATTTTTGAAATATAGAAATCAATAATGTATATATAAGTTATAATACTAACATACTTAAAAATAATTTTAAAGAACGGATTTTATAATTTCCATTGCAAACATTTATATAATCTCTAATTTAAGCTTAAATATTTCATAAGATATATTCATTATTATTTTTAATATTTATTATAAAAAATGAATTTCATTCTCATTGTATTTTTTTAAATTTAAAGATGAAAGATAATATTTTCGTTTTATAATATATAATACTTTAAATGATACTTTTTAGGTATATCATAGTAAACATGCAATTATTTTAATCATAGACAATAATTCAATTTTAAATACTAGTCACACACATTAAATATAAAAACTATACCTATTAAAATTTCTTATAAATTTAATAGTGAGTTTAGGAAAAACATTATCGTCTCATCAACTGGGCTTATTAGACATTAAACTTCTATTTTTAGAAAATAGTTGGCTAATTATTTAGGTAATGACATAAAATCAAACTTCTTATTTTTAGAATACGTAAAAAAAATCATTGGATTTAAATGAAAGTGAGAATAAGGAGATGAAATATTTAAGAGAAAGTTGTACCGGACAGGAGTTTTTTCCTTTCATTCCAGCACATAGTATGGGCCATGTCACATTCAAGTTCATTTCCTTCATCAGTAAGTCTAAACAATCCCTTTCTGGCAAAATGCGGAGCCGGGCCTCCTTTAAGACATTGGATGGACCTAAAGAAAAGAGTTAATTAGGTTTATAAAGACCAGAAAGCGTAAGAATTAGGTAGGAAAAACAAATACTGAGTATAGACATGGGTCCATGGTTCTCAAATTTCTTATGTGCTATTTTTTCTTTATTTACTTATATAATTTACTCATAAAAACTACAAATATACGAAATATTACAGTTCTTTAACTGTAAAACATTCCTAATCGGTGATTTTTTTATCCTTTAAATGGATTCTTTTTAAAAAGGAAATCTTTTTTTTCAGAATTACCCTTGTTTTTAGAACTTTTGTCTTACTTTTTTTACAATTATTTATTGCTTTAATTTTATCTATCATTTTATATGCAATTGTATTTATATTCTACGTTATTTGATAGTTATTATATACATTTATTCAAATAATTTTTTAATAAGTAAGGTTAATAAAATCACAACTGAAATTATAATTATACATAATGCGAAAACATCTTAAGCAATAGTTTATATTAGCTATTTTAACAATTATTGTTTAACTATGTACGTATATATCATACCGTCAGGAAATTATTTATAGTGAGGAATTAAATTTTTTCATAAAAGTTTTATTTCAAAAGACATTAATTAAATTTTAGCTGTTAGAGAATATTCAAAAATTTGTGTGATTCCTACATTAATATTGTCTTGAAATGTATATTTAATACTTAATTTTTTTTAAAAAATGTGCTTAAAATTTTTTATTGATATTTGAGGATATATGGTTACTATAAATAACTAAGAAAATTAGAGCTTTTAAACAAATAATGTTTTATATTAAATTTGAAAAATTTTGATTCACATAAAAACGAGAAAAGATTTTGTTTTCACTAGAAAATGTAAAACCAAAATTCGGAGATAAATGCAAATTTTCTAAAATCTATAAGTGGGATCATGAAATGAACAGATGTTTCTAATGAAGCAATATTCATCACATTTTTATGAACAAAATGTGTTACATTATTCCTGAATTTTTATGAAAGAGTTGCAGAAACTATAACTTTGATAATCCAAGAGCATTGCTCAACATTTTCTCTATAGCAAATGGCAACGTATAATTCCATACGTTGCCGGTTTACGGAATTGAATTGCCTCATATATACCATGGCTTACGTCTTCAAATCTACAGTACCGAAATACATCCATCACGTGAATATTTAAAAAAAAAGACATTTTCGCAATCAAATTCTGTAAACATTGGCATTGTTCTATCACGTACATTGATATTGAACAATTATAAAATACCTAATGCTTGTGGTGTCACAGAAGTTATGAAAAATGTTTGAAATCCAGATGTTAATTTTATTTATAATTGCGAATTCATAATGATTTATAATCCCAGTAATATACTGATGACAAAACTGAGCTCTTATTCTGTAAAAACAAAGAGCGGTGCTGTAAGATGTCATAAAAAACGGGTGAATAGCAAATAGAAAACAAATTATGATTGCATAATTGTGGAGCAGATGGTTTTCATAAAACTAAGTTCTTATTATTGGCATTGAATTTTATTGCGTGTAAGTCATCTCAAAGCATACAGAACATTGATTGTATATGAGGAGTTGCCATTGATTGTATATAGATAGTACTAATCAAATTAAATAAAAGAAGTGCAGTATTTAAATTTTTTCAAATCTAGTAATAACTTTATTTTTTGAGAATTATAATCTACAATTAAGACAACTACAAATACATTTAGCCAAGGGACCTTACAAGTGATAAGAAATTTTAACATTTTATATTATGTTCATATATTTTAAAATTATAATATAAAACATATCATGCAATATCTTTCATATTGTAATTAAAAATATTTTGTATGTGATATAGAATATATTAATACACGCACTTCTTAAAATTAGCCTATTATGAACACAAGAACACTGTAAATAGGAAACTGATAACCTATAAAATAAAGTACTGGCATGTTTTCTCCTTACAGTTTTCAAAATAGCAATAGTTAGTATATTAGTTACTAAAATAAAAATCAAATCCGTATTTTAGAAATAATTAACAGCATTTTCCTGTATATAATCCTCAGCTGCATATAATCCGCGGCAATTTGTCCGACGAATAGTCGAAAGCTTATACTGCTAATTGGTGACAAATAAAATAAAAAGTAAACACTATAATTAAAAATATAAATTCCCAGGTGCCCATTTGGTAACGACAAATGAGTAGCAGTTTCTGTCCTTGTTGTGGCATAGGGTTCAGTCACCCTTGTGTGCCCGCCATTGGATAAGAAAAAACGAAATTGGACAATGCTGAATATAGTTAAAATAAATCAACCGATTCGCAGCGCCATTTATTATATATTTTACAAAACATAAACAGCGTTCGTCACCCGCCGTAGGGAAAAAAATATCGTTAAGAGGAACTGAATTCGTTCATGAACGTAATTGGACAATGCCGACCGACTGGCTGAGTGGTTAGCGTTCCTGACTCCTGAGCTGTTGGTCCCGGGTTCGAATCCCGGTTCGGGCAGGGATGTTTCTTTCCTTCTCTGTTCTATCTGTCCTTTCTTGTGTGTCGTTGTATGAATGTGGCCCGCCCTATAAACGGGTTTGTGGTGGTATGGCACGGGTAACGCTACTCGCCTCCGTGACTTGGTTCACAGGTGCCCGCTGGGTAACGACAAATGAGTAGCAGTTTCTGGCCTTGTTGTGGCATAGGGTTCAGTCACCCTTGTGTGCCCACCATTGGATGAAAAAAAAAACGATATTGGACAATGCTGAATAAAGTTAAAATAAATCAACCGATTCGCAGCGCCATTTATTATTTATTTTACAAAACATAAACAGCATTTTTTCAAAACTTTATCGTAAGATTTTCTAATAAAAACATTTTTTTATTAAATTATCCGTGGCGGCGTATAATACACACAACGAAATTCTAAACTTTTTTAACATATAATCCGCGGATTATATACAGGATAATACGGTAATTGATGGAAGAATGGAAATAAATAGTTTTAATATATGAATGACATTTTTCCAAGTGTACAAATATTGAAAATTAACTAATTTTGAAAAGAGTTACTTGTTTTTCATTTTATTTTATAATCTACAAAATAAAATTATTATAAATATAATTGTGCTTCCCATTTTGAAAACTTCTTAAAAGTGATAGAAGACTTACCATCCACGGGTATTTATGTGGAGGAAGAACGTCTGTACCACCATAGATGAGGGCTTCTAGGCAGGCTATGTTATAACAAGATTCAAACTTAGATCATTTGTCATTTCAAAGTATCATCTTTCATTAACAGAAGATTCATAAAGTATAAAATTATATCACCAAAATGAGTGACCTTTGCCGAAAAAGATATAAGGTCCAGAAAAATTGTAAAAAATTTTATAAAATAAAGTAAAAAATCCGATTTTTTATTTAAAGTGGGTGATACAATTTGTAACAGCATGAAAAAATAATTTTCTTCATTTTTTTAAAGGAAAAAAATTATGTTGTTTTTAAAAAAAATTAAATACATTGGAAAAATATAGAAATCAATAATTTCAATCACGAAGCTCAAGAATTAAAAAAAAAAGTTTGTCAAAGTTTAATCACAAATTCGATAAAAATGTTTTTTAACTTGGCATACTTTTGTTCTTTGTAGTGTTCGGAAATTTAAATACCCGTAAACTGAACTGTGTATCTTTTTTAGTATCTTACTATACCTAGCTACTATAACCTGAATAAACATCTATGTCACACCCTAATGTGGCTCCTAATATTTTTATACCATAGAGAAATGGAATCGTGTCATCTGTTTGCGAGCATTGTTATCCCTTGGACATCAATCTGGGAATGCTATTGGACTGCTCAATCTCATTTATACATTTATCTTTATCTTTTTAGTGTCCAATTGCCTTTTAATGTCCCAATGGAAATAAAAAACTTATCATATTTACCTGCATTTACGACTGCATGTTTATTCTTATTTTGAAATTATTTTATTTTTATTGTGGTATAACAGTATTTCCAACTTTCAGCATTATAAAAGACGGGGCATTTTAAAAGCATACTAAAAGAAGTGAAGACACTTTATATAATGGGACACCCAATGAGTGTGCCATGGTAGCTTATTTTAAATTATTGTAGAAGTTATGATATATCAACTTTGGACAATATAATAACGTGTTTCTATTAAAGCTTTGCTACAGCCTAAAAATGTAACGTTTTTCTTCAAACCTTCAATAAAAAATTTGTTTCAACATTTGTCCAAAAATTATGTTATGAAAATTCAATAAAACCAAACTAAACTCCGTGGCACGACAATCCATGTCGGTCAAGGCCTACACTGCGCTGACCGAGGGGTGCAAAGCAAATATCCCAGTTAGGTGGTCAGCCTAACGTGAGATCCCAAGTGTTTAGTTCCAAGCATGCTTGGTATTCAGTTTTATCGACCTACTGAATGGATGAAAGGATGAGTCGATCTTGCCCAGCCCCAGGATTGAACCTCGGACCTGTACCTTGGGAGCGGATTATTTTCAATACTATTAATTATTTTGTAAATCCACACACAAACTACGTTCATAAGATTTCACAAAACTATTAGATTACATTGATTTAAATTTATAACAGATAAATTTGTTTTGAATTTGAAATAGTAAATGAATATTTAAAAGTGCTTTTTTCTGTATATACAGCGAATAATACAAAATTTTTGAGACCAAAGGAGAAAATGTTCTTGCTTGAAACGAAACAACACCTAAATTGAAAAAAAACTAACGAGGAAAATCTACATTTTCTAGAAATTTTAAAAAATGAATTTGCTATTATTTTGTAAATTATGGGCTAAATTGATTATTAATCAATTATTCAAATTAAACATCATTTGCCTTCTTTAATCTAGAATTTAGTATACGTGATTTTGAGAATAAGTGCTTAAAATTGAAAATTCAAAAATATTCCAATATGATGAATACATTAAAAATATTGAAATACAATTAATGTATTATTCTCAATATAATACTACTTTACATAAAAAAATAAACGAAAAACTTTTCCTATATAATTAATATGAATATCTGACTATATAATTAATATGAATATTTGCTTATAATCACATAAAAACTTGCTTATAATCACATACTCACATAAAAAAGCATTTAAAAATTACATATTTCCTCGAAAAGTAATTCCAATAATTAATTTTTGAATCTTTTAAGAAATATGAAAAAATCATTTAAAATTAATGAACAAATAAGAAAACATATATAGATATTCCTATTTATAGATTTTTGAACATTGTGCAGTTTAGAAAAAAGGTTTTTATCATAATATTAAGAAAAAAGAAAACTAAACAGTAAAACAATTAAATGAAATGACTTTCATTTGTAGTAATGTGCACCATTTGTAAAGCTTCTCAACACGTTAAATAGCTGCCTTAGTATTTATTTAAACAATCATTTCTTTTAAAATTTGTAGTTTTTCTCACTTTCAGCATACAATAATTAATTAAAATAGATAATTTTTTATTTTCCAAAAGAGGTCCTGCCCCAATTAATTTGGATAATTGAAATCCTGTTGTATTGAAGTTGGAACCAATTTCATCTATATAGCAATGCATTTCCTATTAGTAGTTTATCAATTGAAAGAAAGCATATTCACACATGATTCAATACCTCCTAAAAATTGATTAATCTGTAATTACACTTAAAAATTATAGAATGACTGGGAGATCTAGAGTCACAAATATTTATTTACTCTTAACGGTTACGAATAAATTGCAGTTTTAAAAGGAGAAAAAGATCCACCTGCACATCTCGTCATAAAATGAGAACAGCTCCACAAATAGGATGGGCACAAGTGCCGGATAATCCATGCGCCAAATCCTGAGATTGGCGATTTTTTGGTGGATATTTTTATGTATCTGGCAACCTTGTTTTTGTTACGTCATACACATGGAGACCTATAAGAATTATGCAGAAAATTTTATTTTGGTAACCCTAGTATTTACGTCAACGCGAACGTCACGATACGTCATCTTGGCAATATGACTTCATAGCCAAAAAATTCAGAATTTGGAATCATGGATTATACGGCACCTGTGCCATAGGATGTTAAATTAATTACATTGAGACATGAGTAACGTTACTGGGAGTTTCAGTCAGAATTATAATTACGGTTTAAATTAAATATTTTTGTTTAGTCTGGATTTCGTAGCCAGGCGTAACTTTTACTTCAAGTACGGTTAAGACCCAACATCCATCCATTCCATTCTGTGCAGCTGTTTATGGACAGACATTCGATGGATAAGCAGAATAAAGATTATTGATGTCGATAAATAGCGGGGTCGATTTTCTGTTTTGAAAAGAAAAACTTAATAATAAAAAACAAAAATCCACGATAATATTGATATATAAGTTAAGCCAACACTCCCGCGTACGTACTATTATTATCCTTAAAATATACAGTTGAATATTTGAAGCAGGGAATTTTAAATAAATTAATGCTATAAATTTATAATTAAATTTAAATTTAATTATATATTTCTCACAGATAATAAAATATAAACTACTTACCTGACTGATCAATAGGAAAAGAAAGGAGAACAATTAAGTTAAAGATGCATAACTGTTTCATTCTGAGAGCTTGAAAAACTTTGATAGGTAACTTATACAAAGAAACGCATCGAAAACAAATATACCATCTAGTACTTAAAGATGGATTGCAAGTCATTTATATAAGTGTATACAAACCATATTTTCTTCCCGAAATATTGCAGTCTACGTCAGTAAACGCTTTTTTGGCAGTTAAAGCGAAATGTTACGGAAGTTTATAACATCCATTATTTCGGAAAACAATTTGCAAAATAAAGCAATCTATCTTAGTTCTAACTTAATGTAAACAAAATGAATTATTGTTTGAGGCTTAAAAATTAATTATAATTTAAACAATAGGTAAGTTATGTAATACTATTTTGAATTTTATGCAATAATGAAACAAATTAAGTAATTTTTCTTTTTAGACTTCTGAATAATAATTTACAACAGTAAAAATTAATTTACTTCCTTTTTAAAATTGTACTTCAGTTAATCTATTTATTTTTCGTATAAGTTATTTAACCACCACATGCCTTTTGATATAAGTATTTTTTACTGATACAAACATGGTTAGTAATTTAACTTATTGGCAAAAATGGATTTTGTTAAAGGGAAAGTCTGTGGTACCTTAATAAAATTTTAAAAGATTTTAGGCACATTTCTTATTGCTTACTTTGTCTATACTTTATGTAAAGAGTTCAAAATGTTCTCTCAACTCTTAAATATAGCTTTTTGTTACTCCAGTAATTTATTAGGAGGCTTTTTCAAAAAAATACTGGGATTTTAAATGTATGACAATTATTCTATCTGTCACTTTTTCGATATTTATACCTGTGTATATGCATGTATGATTACTTTATTTATTTACTTATAATGTTTCATGTATTAAAGTGGCTATTTATTTAGTTTTTGTTTTTTAAATTGCCAAAAGTTTAGAAGATTTTTGTATTTTTTTATTCGTTACACTAGCTGGTGTAAACCGACCGATGTCGGCGTCCCTAACTTTGAAGCAGTATGTCAAGGGTTCAAACCCTGACCTGACCTGAATTTTATCCTTCCATTTTCGGGTCGAAAATGTCACACCCAATGGGTGCCCAGCAGTGTAAGATACCTTTACTTCTTGTAGCACTGATCCGGATTAATTCCTAAGGGTCACAAACATTAGAAAAAGAAACATTAGTTGATATTCTTTAGACAAGAGTTTTTTTAAAGCTCTTTGATTGATAACATTTTTATTACTGTTTTGTTACTAAATAATACAGATGTTACGAAGATATTTTAATTTATTTTTATTCTTATGCTATAAAGGAAACACCATTTTAATTCAAAATTTAACACCATAAGAACTCTGTTTATTACCCATTTATTATCTTTCATTATTAAGTATAACTGAAGCTAATAAATTTAAATTTAATAATTTCATTTAAACATTTATTCCAGTTTATTCACTGTGAAAAAGTAGAAAAAAAGGACACCAACATTCAAATTACACTGCTGGCTGCCCAAATTGCAACATCAAGAAAGACGAGCGATATCACAAATTTTATTTTTAACACCAATTTGAATTTATTTAATTTTTTTTTGTAGATACAACCAAAATTTATTTTGTAGATAACATGTTGACCAAGTATCAAATGATTAAATTTATATAGATTTCTGTGAAGTGTGGTTCCTGCCAAAATCAATTGCCAAAGTAGCCGCCATTGTTGGAGATCACCGCTGACACAAGAATCGGCATTGATACAAAAAGACTGTGGGTGTGTTCTTGGGGTACAACAAACCAAGCAGCTTCCACACGTTGTCAAAGTTGATCTGGTATTGCAGCAGGGGATGTCAACATATTTAATATATTTTATGCAATTGAGATGAACAGTTTATTGTAGAAAGAAATTGTCTTCCCCAACCGATTGGACCAAGCAACATCTAGGGGACAAAAATTTTCTCCGTGATACATATTTAAAATTTAGAAGTGCAACATCCATCTTCTGTTTTTGCAAAAGAAACTGGGCTTAAACCCGTGATCGTTTGTTTCGAAAAACAATACCCTATTTCAAGCCCAATGGAACCCAATTATTAATGATAATTGTATAGGTTTAACAGACTAGTTAACTCTTAATTGGTATGCATTTATTGGAATTTAAATGGCCATAGAAACTTTCGGAGACTGCCAAGTGATATGATAGAACTTGTTACTATTTTCCATTCACGATGAATATCCACCTATATCAAGCCATTAATTAAATACGCAGATATACATGAGTGTTCATGAAAATATTGTGATTCTCATACATAAAACTGTAAAGTTCCTTATTCTATATACTAATCCTTTGTTTTTAAACCAAAATTAAATAGGATAAGGAATTTTTCTAAGAAATTAGTCTACGTTTATTTTTTCTTTAATTCGACGTATGTAGCTTGAAAAAGTATACCCATTTGGTGTGTGATGGTTAGCAATTGGACTTTCTGATAAATAATTCGTGGTTTTGGAATCCATCGACAATGGCCGATTATTAGTGATCCCAATTAAAATCTTGACCTCTTTATTAGTTTCCCTATAATTCAGAATGTGACTGTAAAGAGACAACTCAACCGAAGAAAATGCCTAATTTCTTAATTATAACGTGTTTTTTGTAATTATGGTTAGTAACTCTTTACAACACTGAGATAGGTAATCAGCATCAAAATATTCTACATTAAATGCAAAAAAAAAAATTATTCCTAAAAGATCATTTCATTTCTCAATCATTTCTCATAATTTCTTTTATTTTTAAATAGTTTTTAACTAATAAGTAATTTACGTTCTTAACAACTTATCAAAAGGAATATTTGTATAAATTGATGAATTGTGCAGTTTAGTAAGTCATCGTTGATGAATAAAATTGCTTTATTTACGAAAGCAAACATTTAGTATTTTCATCAAATTAAAAAGGGTTTAAAAGTTTTTAGGCTTTTTCTCGGTTTAATATCCTTTCGAAATGTGTCATATTACATTCTTTTAAGTTAATAATAAATGTTAGATTCAGATTTCATCGATTTCTATAAGAATAAAACGCGAAGAATACTATCCTCATCAAGTGGATTTATTCGAAGATGAGACATATATTCTAGTTTTATAGTTGAGCTTTATAATTCTTCAAACATTCTAGAATGTATTTAATTATTTATGAATCCCTTGTGTAGTGTCAGTGTTATAAAGAATGTTTGAAAGAAACAAAACTCTGGAAGACACAGTAGAGTGTTATGCTTTCTGGATGGTTCTAGTGACTCGAATGTGGTGAGTTTAATTTGGGACTCAAATATCTCTTTGCTTTTGTGGAACTTAATTGCCACCGAATTACACTTTAAAGTGGAATAATTATCAAGATTACAAACTTCTTCATATTTACTTTCAGTTTTGAAAGATGTCCATATATATATATATATTGATTTAAAATAAGATACGATATATGATAGAATCTTTTCAGCTCACTTAATGAATAAAACTAAATGACATCAAATTATGATCTTATGCATTTCATAATAAAATCTGAGAATTTTCAAGGGAAGTAAAATTTGAAGATTCTTAAGACACTTTAGCATTAAAAGTTCAATCATGAAATATTTTACATACTTTACTATTAAGTATCAAAAAATATGGTTTGAAATAAATAATTCAAGTCAAAGGAGTAAAATTTGCTTTATGTTGGAAAAATTTGCTACACATGTTCTCTCATTTGACATTATCTTGAATAAATAATAGCATTCGATATGGAATAATGATTAAAATATTGAAATCTTTGATTTTGTATTGAATCTGCTAAATATATAAAATCATTTTTAAGGCAATATGCATGAATGGATTTAAAGAACAGCAAGTCATAAGCTATGAAACTTATTCAAAAAGAGAAAAATTGTATTTCACCTGTTAAAGCACATGATTTACATAATTTAGATATTTCTAATTGTTTGGATAGATATTGCTTTAATCTATGAGTAATTTTAAAACACAAACAATAATAATAATAATACAAAATATAAATTTACAGTTTGATGAGGGACAGCAATAATATGTTTCTTTTCATTAAACTATGTTAACTAAATCAGTATTTGAACTGAATAATAAAATTTATGTTCCTTCTAAATTTGATATAAGCCGACTTTAATACATAAAATTATTAATATATTTTTTAAAGAGTTACAAATATGATTATAACCCCGAAATTGCTGGTTTCTAAGTCTTACAATTTATCTCTTACCAGCAATAATAGCACTAATTAAAATTAAATTCGCATTTTAAAAAAATTATTTATCAATGTTAATTTAATTCAAATATTAACATATGTTCAAAAATATGAAAGTCTAAAATTTCATAGCATAAAAACTACAATATGTGTAATATATTTTCTGCAATATAATTCTTTAATATTTGAAACGTTTTTAATTTAATGCGACATGAATCTTGAAATTATATAGCTCAAAAAGAGACAAGCAATAGTTACATTTAATAATTTCTTTCTTATCAAAATAAACTATGATTTAAACTGCTTTAAGAAACATATTTTTCTTATTTCTGAATGAAACAGATGCTTTACAGAAAGAAAGTATATCAATTTACAGTTTTATACAGAAAACAATGTCATTGACAAAGTTATTAGTTCTAAATTTAAAGTATCGGTAATGCAATTTAATATAACGTTTAATAACAATTTCATATAAAAACCCTTTTTTTAGTTGATAGTTATTCAGTAAATATTCATTCGAGTTTAAATATATCTACATTAAGTCATTCATTCTGTCAGAAATACAATGTCTGTGCGTTTAAATTTTAGAATATTTTAGATTTTTTATATGGATGATGTGAATAGAAATAATATTAAACTATAGCACAAGAAATAAGTAGGAAATATAAATAAAAGATTTCTTTGTTTAAAACATGTTTGAAAGGTGTATTTACAAAAATGGTACGTAGGAATAAAAGTTGCCACTATTTGAATGTATTAAGTTCGTGCTTATTGTTTATGAAAAAATTAAGTCTACGCAATAAAAAATTTTCATGAGCATTTATAAAGAAAATCTGAAATTATGCTTTATCATTGGTCAAGATTTAATTTCGGATGAAATGATTCAAACTCAAGTGATATAATATAATTTTCATCATAATAAATGTATTAAAATATTTATAAAATAAGTATGAAATTGTAATTCATAATTATGAGTCAACTCTAAAATTCTGTTAAATAAAATTTAAACTCAAAATTCTTAACATGATATAGCTCCTCAAATTATTGTTATCGATGAAAATTTCATTTATCTTTGGGTTGAATGTAAAGGTTTATAAAATGGTTAATAAGTAAGCAAAGTATTATATTGATAATAATAAATAGTTAATTTATCACATAGTATAAAAATTTTCTTTTACATAAATATTATTTATAATCAAAATTATTAACTTATTACCAGAATGAAATATGATATTTTATATGTATATTAGTTAAGGTCATTGAAAAAATGATTCAGAAAATTCAGATGCATTCGATCATAAAAGTATAAAGTTGATTTCAACAATCTTAATAAATAGGTCAATAATAATTATGCCGAAAGGCAAAAAAAGCATAAAAAGCTTCATAAAAATAATGATACAATAAGATTTGTTTAAAAAGCTATGCAGCAAAAATAAACTTCAACAAAATATTCAAATTTATATAGATTATGCATTAAAAAATAATATCGCTCAATTTACTTGAGAATTTTGAATGAAGCCGAAATTCAAAAGCACGTTAATTTTTAGTAAGTTTTAAGCAATATGCAGGTATTGAAAATATATGATTATTTAAAACTAATAAATATTATCTTTTTAAAATTAATAAAATCTCAACTGCAGATGCTATTTATAATTAAAATAAACTTTTTCGTTATCTTATACTGGATACAAATTTCCGTACAAGAATACATTAACTAATTTTTGTCTGAAAATTTGTGCACTTAAATTGGAATATTAAGAAACACAGAAAGATTAAAAATTAAAAATATCTCTTTCAAAATTCTTCATACAACATACTATACATGAGCATTTTTACGATTGCATTCTTGAACATCTGGAATTGCAAAACTTTTCTCACAAAATATCTTGAATAATCATTTTCAAAAAAATTCAATTGTGTTTTTTTTAATTTTACTTAGCAAAGAAGAAATTTTTGGATTTGGTGATTTGTCCTATGACAAATAAATGCTCTTAAAAATGTAAATAAAAAGCTATTTAACAATTGAAATTATTCTCATTTACATATTTTTGTTTGAATCATTATTTATCGTACATCAATATATATTCACGTACAACGGCACGGCTCAACATCCGCTGTCTCATCGTTTTGTAAATTTTACATTATACTAGGAAAACACTATACGCAATAACCATGGTTTTTGTATCACAATTTTTACAATTGCAAAATAATAAATATATTCTAAGAGTCTGCTATATATATATTTAGATAAAATGTACTTTCTTCATATGATTAGTTAAATAATGCTTCCGAGTGTAACTCTTCAGACATATTTCACATTCATAATTTTTTTTTCCATGGAAGACTCTCTCGTGTCTTTTACAATTAACGTTACGGGAAAATCGTTTTGAGCAATTTGTACACTGGTAGGGCTTTTCCCCAGTATGAGTTCTTAAGTGCTTCCTGTAGGTGGACGTCCAAGTAAAATCTTTACTACATACTTCACACTTAAATTGTTTTTCTCCCGAGTGTAATTTTAAATGTGAAGTGAGGTTATCTTTGCGTCTGAAAGTCCGTCCACAAATTTCACACTGAAAAGGCTTTTCATTTCCGTGTATCCCCAAATGACTCACAAGATTTGATTTTTGTCTAAAAGCTCGCTTACAAATTTCGCAATGAAATGGCTTTTTCCCACTGTGAATCATTAGGTGAGTTTTCAGATGTCCAGATCTTGTGAATGTTTTACGACAAACCGTGCACTCAAACGATTTTTTTTCAGGGTGAGCCGACAAACGCATTTCTAGATTACACAAACTATTACTGATAGAAGGAAGCGATTTTCGACAATCTTCTGTGCTTTGATGATCAAGAACAAGATTTTCCTCAAACTTGATTTCACACTTTTCAATAGAAAACATCATTTCTCCAATAATTTCAGTTTCGATGGGCTTTTCTGTAGACATATTTTCTTAAAAATGCAATTTATAACGGAATATGACTTTTTGTATGTTTCTTTTCAAGTCGCTAAATTTTAACTTAAAATTCGTTTTAAAAATTGACTGTTTCACAACTGAAGTATTGTTTAAATAATACAATAAGCAAAGCTTAACAGTTAAACTTCGAAATCAAACGTAAAATATTCTAAAATTTTGAAATGTCTTAATAATGAATACCATATTATATAATGTATTCCAACATAATAAATAAGATTTAATAAAGAATTTCCTTCACTTCAGTTTCTGCATGATTTCTGTCCGCAGCTGATATGGTATAGCGATTATCACTATGATATAAATATATTTTGTACTGAATCTACTGAACTCAGATTAACCGCGGAAAACAATAGATGAATCTATGCATCTGATGAAATGATAGGTGAAGTTTTAGAGGAGTATAACATTAAATATATGTCTTATTCAAAGAAATACCCTAAATAAAAAATCTATTTCGCAATGAAAACATTGACCATGTGTAAGACATTTTTCTGCCATAGTTTTATTTGTCAACTAGCATTGGACAATCTTTTTATATGTAAATACTTTTAAATATCATTTTCCTTAGTTCACCAACTACTGGGATTAAGCAATTACAACGTCAACGCGATACTTTATTTTAAAGAAGACTGTTCTGATTGTCAGACAAGGTGATCCGATTTTATGAAACTTTGACATCTAAATTTAAAGTTAAATACATCTGCTGTGAAGTTTTACATAATAAAACCACCAGAGTTGGACGAGGAATTCAATCTTTTATACATAAAAACATAATATTCTTTTACTTTTCCATTGAAAGAAAAATTGAAATTGGAATTCTATCCCCAAAATTGTTTAAATTGTTGAAATATATGCATTGTGAATAATATATTGTTTTGATTTTATTAATGATCTTTTTACAACCCATAGAGTTAGCATCAACATCAAAACATCTGAAAATCAAATCTTAAATGTATGAAAATCATTCTACAGAACAGGATGAAACAGAAGAGCCGATAGTAGGGCGGTATACTCTTGCATTTTTGGAAATCAAAATGTCTAAAAACGGCCATCCACATGTAGGCAGCTCCCTATGTGTTATCAAAGTACACAAAAGTCAATATGGATGAAATGTTAAAAATGTATATACCTCAACAGTTTAAAACAATTTTGAAACTTTTTCAGTAAAAATTTTGTTTTAATAGAAATAAATGAGGTATTATATTTTGGTGGGTTAAGAACTTGTTTCCTAGTTTCATTGTTGGGGTTTTAAGAGACTTTCAAATGTAGGTAAAATAAAATTTCGGTGCCAAATCATCACAAAATAAGCTCACCATTTCTTACTAGTAAGGCTGACCTTCTTAAAACATGAAATACCAAATTCGATTCCAGGCACAGATGAACAATAGAAAATATGCCCTCCTTTTAAATTCAGCCCCGTAGGGGGGGTGGCAATTTTTCCTGTTACCTCCTTTGCTACAGGGGAATACTGCTCCTTATTTATGAAGCTTTCCTTGAAATACATTTCCACTTGAATACAAAAATTTTTTCAGCTTTCAGGCGTTTACTTATTACTATCGATGTCTAAATATAGAAATACTATAAAATAAAATTTTGAAAACGAAGATAAATTAACAGTTTATTGTAAAAAATTATGATAATTTATTATATACGGATTTATTGATTTATTGCAACATACATTCAAGCTGAATTTAGAGTTAATATTTCAAATGTGTGCGTGAATAAAAATTTTAAGCAAAATAATTTAAACTATATTGTGCTGGCCACCCAAATTGCAACACTAAGAACGTCAAGTGATATCACAACAAAATTTATTTCTAGATAACATGTTGACCAAGTTTCAAATGATTAAATTTATTGACTTCTGTGAAGTGATGGTTCCTGCCAAAATCAGTACCTAGAGTAGCCTCATTGTTGGAGACTATCGCTCCACAAGCCTCGGAATTATTTCAAAGAGACTTTGGCTGTGTTCTTGAGGTGCAGCAGACCAAGCAGCTTCCACACGTTGCCAAAGTTGATCTGGTGTAGTAGCTGGGGATGTAATCTGGGTCAATCGTTGAGCATCCATAGACCACATGTTTTCTATAGCGAAAGATCCTGAGAGCCAGCCCGCCAAGGAAGCAATTCTGTCTGGTGATTGACGAAAATCCCTTGGACATTGCGTGCCACGTGTGGTTGCGTATTATCCTGTTGAAATATATATGACTGTTAGCAAGGCTTCAATGTAAAGAAGGACAACTGACTTCAACAATTGAAAGTTGTAGCACTGGCTGTTTAAAGTACCGGCAATGTGAAATTGATATCCACTGCCACAACAAACCACAATAACCAGAGAAGGACCGATGTGGCAGTGCATAATGTAGCTGTTCAGCGTCCTCTTTCCAGAGTGTCTCCAGTCTCGAATGCGACCATCTTGGTGTGGCAGACGGAAGGGTGACTCGTCAATAAAGAAAATTTCATTCCATTCTGCCGCCCGCATCCTTCTTTCATCACAACATTGGCGGTGAAGACGACTGTGGTTGTGCGTCAAGGGAAGATGAAGCAATGGAGGTCTTACAAAAATACCATTCGGCAATAAACTTCGTTGAAAGGTACGCGCAGACACTGGATGATGCGTTACAGCCTGAATATGCTATGCTATGGTTAATGATGTGGCTAAGCGATAAGCCACTGTCATGTGCACAATTTGCCTGTCCTCACATGAGGTGGTTGCTCTCGAATACGTCGGTCCGTCGTACCATCCTGAATCCAAAGATCACATATCCGCATTACAATGGTTTGGTTTCGTCCAGCACGACTACCTTTTTCACTGAAAGATAATTCATAATATCGTTAGGCCACTATCCTTCGTGTTTCGAATTCTGAAACTTGATAAAAAATGATCGCTCTTTTCTACGAGGCATAATTGATTGTTCTCTTTTTATTTTTCATTCATTTATTTATTTTTGTTTTGATCAAAAAAACCACAAGGAAAATACAATTGCCAAACTTGAAATCGGTGAAATCTCCAATATCACTTTGAAGTAGTGCCAAAAAAAGCGAGTGATGTGCGTCTGCGCTGAAATTCTAATCATTTGAATATCTCATCCGCTAACACATGTTGTACATTTCATGTTATTTCCATGCTTCCTTCAGGGATTGCATTGACGGGTTGGTCAGCAGTGTACAAGCAAAGCTGTAAATTCATTCAGTAAGAAAACTTTTCATAGTTTTATATGAAGACAAATTGATAAACTTACTGTCAACATTATAAAAGTGAAGAAAAGTGCATAAGTAATATAATTTTTTCTGGCTACCGATGGCAGAGTGGTTAGCGTTCCTGACTCTTGAGCTGCAAGTTCTGGGTTTAAATCCGGGTTCGGGTATGGATGTTACTTTCTTTGTGTTTCTCTGCCCCTTCTTCTGAGATGATACATTAATGTGGTCCACCCTCTAAACAGCTTTGTGTTGGTATGGCGTTGGAATTGCTACACGCTGCCGTAACTTGGTTCACAGGTGCCCATTGGATAACAACAAATGAGTAGCAGTTTTTGGTCTTAAGGTGGCGAAGGGTAGGGTCACCCGAGTTCCCACCGTAATTAAAAATAATAGTTTTTTCTTTCAATTCAAATAAAAAATTTTCTAACTCGGATAATGTTTGCATCATAATATTCAACTCAGAATGAAAATACATTCATGATCATTTTTTCAAATTTAATTTATATTATGTCCATAAAAATGTAAATCGCAATGATTTGAAATTCAATTTAATAAACAAATATGATATACAATACTGTTCACAATTAGGGAAAGTGTAATTACACAAACTATTATTTTTATTCACTTTTCAAGAATTCAAGAAAATTGTACTGAATGAAGGAACATAATTTAATTCGGTGACAAAGAGGTGAACTTATTTTCAATATATTATTTAATAATTCTTATTTTATACTATTATTAAAAAAGATTATTTTCTTTTTACCAACTATATTTCCTCTTGGGATTATACTTAAAAAGACAGATTTTATATAATCAATCATTATTTATATATTTTTTTCCTCTAAAGAAATTCCTTTACGTTCGTTAAATAATTTATTACAGTTACAATCTCTCCTCCAAGCAAGTTTTGACATTATTCAGCGCAGGTTTTGTTAAAAGAGTGTTATGTGAAAAATGTACATGGGAATTTTATATTCTTTCTTCCTGAGAGATAATTGCACTCAGAAGGGAAAGTAAAAAGGGAAATCGAGAATCTTAAACAGAGATCAAATGAGTTTAAAGTGGATCTTGAGCAGTGAAAGGATCCTTGCTTGACGATGGGCTCGATACCTCAAATTGCCAATTTCTAAGCCAGATTGCTGATCATTCTGCAGAAAAGTTGGCACATTTCATGATTCCCGCATGATTTCATTAATTTTTTCCTCATAAAATTAAGGAAAAAAATCAAGCATAGCCATATTTCTCATACAAATTTCTTGTTATTTAATTACTTTTCAAAAATAAGAGACTCCTACAAAGAATTTATAAACTGCAATACTATAGTATTTTTTGTATATGAATCACAAAATATTTTCACTAATGGTTTTGTATATTAAATGTTTTAATATACGGATCGATTATTAAAGGAAAATATAATTCTAGCTTATGGTAATCTTCGAAAATATAAATATTGTAGGGACTTAAGAAAAAGGAAGTTATAGAATAATACTAAACAAAACATTTATTACGACATTAAGCATGATTAAAGCACTTACCAAAGAAAATACTTAAAAGTTATATATGAGGTTAGATGGTATATTACAAATAATTAAACAGAGGTATTAATGAACCGGATTGTTCGTTTTTGCACTTCTCACATCCTTCTATATACTCTAACTCTCTTCGTATTGGATAGAATTTCTTGTAAGTTTACTCTATTGGGCAGTAATGCCATATCTTGTCATTAGAGTTAATATAGATTTGTATCTTGAAAAACATAAATCTCA
Organism: Latrodectus hesperus; assembly: GCA_037975125.1. Classification (NCBI taxonomy): domain Eukaryota; kingdom Metazoa; phylum Arthropoda; class Arachnida; order Araneae; family Theridiidae; genus Latrodectus; species Latrodectus hesperus. Next base: position 22,644 of record CM075854.1, on the reverse strand, counting down.
ATAGATAATTAATTATTCAAGTGAAGCTAGAAATACCTGTAATGGGTAGTAGTAGTGTAGCCTTTGATAAGCCATTATTCCTCCGATCATAAGGTCAGCGATTCAAACCCAATCATTTTTGAGAAACCAGAAATGCATGCTGCACTTCAACCCTCTACACGTGCATCGTGCTGGATTTTTAGACCTGTAGAAGGAGCCTGAGAGCTTCTTTACTGTGTCGCATGAATAAGTCTCATCATCTCTGAGAAATCACTTTTATCTGTAGATATTAAAATATCTTGCAACGGCATTCGGTCATTTCGAGGCACTCTATTGTCAAGGTATGGATGGAGTCAAAATGAAAAAATATTATATTCGAATTTATTTGCTTCAATTTAAAATTGTTTTGGAGATAAAATTTCAGTTGAAAGTTATGTTTCTTTGCAAAAGTAATATAGTATTATGTTTCATTATGGATAACTTTCCCGTCCAACTGTGATGTTTTTAATTAGTTTCACAGCAGATGTAAAATAAAATTTTGATGTCAAACTTTCATAAATTGGGATCGATATGGCTTACTAACAGGACAGTCGAAATAAAATGTTCAATTTATACCAGTCACGGTTGAACACTATAAGACAGAGTTGATGGTTTCTTCTTTTTGAGTGCAGGACTGTCGGGCTGAGTAGATGTAAGTAGATTCCTGTTACTTCCTATGTGACCCTGGAATAAATATTTATGAAAGTTCTCCTGAAGGATAATTCACGCTTTAATATTTTCAAGCATTTTTACTTTTATCTTTTTAAAAGCATTTCAAGCATAACATTTACTAAGCATTATCAAAGCATCATAAACCGAAATACACTAAAATAAATGTGTAAAATTAAAATACCTCTCTTTGCAATAGATTGTGTAAAATTTATGATAAAGTACAGTTTATTGACTTGATGTTATTTGTGTATATATTCAAGCTGCATTTAGAGTTAAAATTTTGATTTCAATGAAAAAAGTATTTAATTATAAACCGAAGAATAAAGTTCTGTATGAAGAAATTTACATTTATACAGCAAAAAAATAAATAGGCTTACTGTTTCTGCCCATATATATATATATATATATATATATATATAAACAATAAATATTTTTCTCTGAGTGAAAAATAGTATAAATAATAATAAATAATTTTCAACAAATATCTATAATATTTTATATGATTTACTGCAGAATGAAAATTTATTGATGATAAAACTTAAATATATTAACTACTGTTAAACTGTTTAAAATTAACTGCTGTTAAAAATATACAAATGTAGTTTCCAATAATTTGAAATACATTTTCAAAAAAAAAATGTGATACATAATATTAGAAAAAATTAGACGATGTACAATAAAAAACTACTAATTATTTTCAGTTTTCTACATTTCAAAAAAATGTTGGTCTGAATTAAAGAATACAGGTATTTTTTAGACAAGACTCTTTTTAAAGCTCTTTGATTGATAACATGTTTATTACTGTTTTGTAACTAAATAATACAGATGTTATAAAGATATTTTAATTTATTTTTATTCTTATGCTATAACGCAAACATCATTTTAATTCAAAATTTAACGCCATAAGAACTCTGTTTATTACCACTTTATTATCTTTCATTATTAAGTATAACTGAAGCTAATAAATTTAAATTTAATAATTTCATTTAAACTTTTATTCCAATTTATTCACTGTGAAAAAGTAAAAAAAAAGGACACCAACATTCAAATTACACTGCTGGCTATCCAAATTGCCACATCAAGAAAGACGAGAGATATAACAAATTTTATTTTTAACACCAATTTGAATTTATTTAATTTTATTTTGTAGATACAACCAAAATTTATTTTGTAGATAACATGTTGACCAAGTATCAAATGATTAAATTTATATAAACTTCTGTGAAGTGTGGTTGCTACCAAAATCAATTGCCAAAGTAGCCGCCATTGTTGGAGATCACCGCTGACACAAGAATCGGTATTGATTCAAAGAGACTGTGGGTGTGTTCTTGGGGTACAACAAACCAAGCAGCTTCCACACGTTGTCAAAGTTGATCTGATATTGCAGTAGGGGATGTCATCTGGGTCAATTGTTGAGCAACAATGACCACATGTTTTCTATCGGCGAAAGATCCGGAGAGTGAGCCGGCCAGAGAAGCAATTCAATCTGGTGATTGACGGAGAACACTTGGACAATGAATGTCATGTGTGGTTGCTCATTATCTTGTTGAAATATGGTTGTGGGCAAGCCCTGAATGTAAGGAAGGATAACTGGCTCCAACAACTCGGAGATGTAGCGCCGGCTTCTTAAAGGCAATGAATACTTAAGGCGTAGGTGTTATGGTATGGAATACCACACTATACCATAACACCCGGTGAAGAACCAGTGTGGCGGTGCATATGGCAGTTGTTCGGCATCCTCGCTCCACGGTGTCTCCAGACTTGAATGTGACTTTGTGGTGTTGTAGACAGAAGCGTGAATCGTAAATGAAGACAATTTCATTCCAGTCTGCCGTCCACATCCTTTTTTCAGCGCATCATTTGCGGCGGAGACGTCAGTGTTCTGCGTCAAGACTAGGCGAACCAATGGACGTCTTGTGGACAGACCACTCTGCCGTAAACGGCGTCGAATGGTACGCGCAGACATTGGATGATGCGTTACAGAATGAATGTGCTGTGGTTCGAGATGTGGCTGAGCAATCCGTCAGTGCGATGCGCACAATTTGCCTGTCCTCACATAAAGTGGTGCACTGAGGTGGTTACATTCGAATAAGTCGGTCCGTCGTACCTTCCTGCATCCAAAGATCAGATATCCGCTATACAGTTGTTCGGTGTCGTCCAACACGACTACCGATTTCCCTGAAAGATTATCCATAATCTCGGTAGGTCATTATCCTTTCTCTGTCGAACTCGGATATTTGATCAAAAAATGTTCGCTGTTTCTACAGGGCATAATTAATCGTTTTTTTAAACCACAAGAAAAACACAATTTTTGAACTTAAAACCATCGAAACCAAGTTTTAAATATCGTTTTGAAGTGGAAATACAGGCGCACGTGATGTGCGCCTACGCTGAAATTCTAATCATTTGCGTACCTCACGTCCACGAATTCATGTTGTAAATTTCAGGTTATATATATATATATATATATTTACAGGCTTTCTCTAGGATGTTGCATTTGGGATGACCAGCTGTGTATAAATATGTTTATCACTGCTTTAACTGCTTAGCTGACTGTTTCGTAAGGACTATATTAAAATTTAAGCCAATTACATTTATAAATTAATTTCCTCCTCATAATGTTTTAATTTATTGATGAATATTTTTTGGTAATTTCTCGTAAATGTGACAAAAATAATGTATAGTCAGTTTTGACATTGACACCAGTGAATTCCCCTGTACCTAACTCCAAGAAGCTTTACCAGTTTAATAGGAGCTGCTGGAACTTTTATTTAAAGATATGTTAAAAAATGACATATAAAATTATTTTTTATAACAGTTGAACATGTGTGATTATCTTACAACATATCTTAAAATATGCAATCAATTTCCGGTTAAATGTAAAGATGAAAACAATATGACAATATAATGGATCTATGGTGAATTAAATACAATTGACATTATAATTGTAATTTTGCAAAATTCTTGATTATAATTATATAAATGTTAAAAATCAAATTCAAAAAGTTTTTAATATTTTCAAAGACAAAGCTTTACTTTGGTCAAAGCATGTTTTTAACTAAGTTGTAGAAGAGTTCCCAATCCAACAAATTAAGTTTTCATTGTTTATTAGGAATTCAACTGTTTTATTTAATTTTGCTCTCGCTGTACGATTTTTCAGAATTCTCTTCTTCCAGAGGATCTTCCAATTTTCGCTGGGTATGGCAAAATGCCAGGATAATGTTAAGGGGCAGGTTGTCAAGAAGTGGAAAGGATTGCCTTCTTTTCCACAAGTGCAATCTTTGGAATCAGAAATATGGAACCTGTGGAAGTAAGATGGAAATGGTCCGTGGCCAGTAAAGAAAAGTACCTCATTCCTTGTCCAATTAAGGGCTTTCCTGCTAACTTTCGGTATCATCTCGTGAACATTTCTTCCAGTTATTCCATTATCCCAATCTTCCTGCCAGCGATCCATTATCCAGTTATCAAGTAAAGATTTGGTATGACAACGTGGTAGTGGTAGGACCTGAGAAGAATTACTTGATAGGGCAGCCGCTTTTGCAAGTCTGTCTGCTGCCTCATTTCTTTCTGTACCTTGATGGGCCTTTACCCAACCAATCCTGATGTTATCTGAAGTTGTTAGGAGATCTTGCATTTCGCGTACCATAGGACATTTGTTAAGAGGATTAGATAAAGATTTAAGGCATGCTTGACAATCTGACCAGATGTTTGTTGGAAGAGGTTGTGAAGCAGCTACTTGAATGGCTTTACGCAGAGAATATACTTCAGCTTGATATACTGTGTTCTCGGGTTGTAGCCCAGTACTCCAAGTACTTTGTAATCCGAGTTCAGAATATATTATCATTCCGGATACAACTTTTTCTTCTATTTTTGAGCCATCTGTGAAAATTGTTAGAAAACCTTCACTGTAACATGGTATATGATTTTGCTCATGTATTCTTACTTTGCTCTCTATATTGAAGACTCCAGGGTGGATTGTTTCTCCTTTTATAACTTTCTTAATCAAATTTGGTGCAGGAAGAATAGGATCAACTTCACAGGGAATTTGTGCCCTTGAATGCCTTATAAACTTTGCCTCGGCTTCTATTTTTAGGTAGAGAGGAGCTATTCCAGTTATAACTTGAAGAGCTGCTGTAGGAGTCGTTCTAAACTCACCAGTGATGTTTAGTAAAAATCTTCTTTGAATCGTAGTAAGTAATTGCTTTGCCCTTGTTGTTAATGGCGTTCCCCAAATTGCTGCCCCATGCGCCAACATCCTCCCAATTACAATTTGATATAGTATAATTCGGTGTCTTTGGGAAATTCCCCAATTGTTTCCTGCTATCCTTAAGAGCTTTTGCTGTAATGCCATAGCTCTATTGTCCTGCGATTTTAAATGTGCTATGAAGTTTAACTTTTTGTCAATTATTACTCCTAGAAGTTTAATTGTGTCTTTTTTCATCACTCTGCTGTTTCCCCAAAATATTTGTGGACCACGTTTAAGTTTTGCTATTAGAATATATTTAGTTTTTTCTAGCGAAATTTGAAGAAAATTATCATCTGACCATTTTTTAAGATGAACCTCTGTTGCTACTTTGCCCAATTTTTTCTCACTCTTGGCTGCTACCACAAAAGCAAAATCATCAGCAAATGCTTGAAGATGTATCTTGCTTTCTGGATCATGTTGTTTTCCTATATCACTCCAGTTCTTTTTAAGTATATATATCACTCCAGTTCTATATCACTCCAGTATCTATATCACTCCAGTTCTTTTTAAGGGCTATGTCTGCAATTAAATTCCAATGTATAGTCAGTCACTTCCATATTCGTAGCCAGAATTATATGAAGACAACATCTCAGGAAAGTTAACACTAATTTAAACAAATCATGAGCATCATTTGGCTCTTTGAAGTTTTTTATTTAGTTCATCTTACCAATCAATCATAAAAAAAAGAATTTTTACATTTTCCGGTTCTATTAATGGAGAATTAATAATGTCAACTTTATAATTTCTTACTAAATCCCTCCTTGGTTCTCTCAAGATGTTCGTTTTGTTTGTGAAAACTTTTTATATATATAAAAAAAACTCGTTGATAGAAGAAAAATTATGTGTTTGCAACAAGTTTAAAAATTGATTGTTATAATTTTTCCCCTGATATGTGTGAAGCACATATTTTTTTTAATATATTTTTTCCACATCATTAAGCAGCTAATAAATATAACAGGGTTAACATGAATTTTTCTGTGTTAATTAATTATTATTGTTAATCCTTTTAACACAGCTGGTGACTTATCCGTTATTTTTATTATTTTTATGGAAATTCAAATAAGGTCACTAAAAAGTGATAAAGACCATAAATAAATTTTAAGTTTTACATAGTCCACAAAATTATTAAAAATGCTTCGAAGCACGATTAATGAAAACAAACGTGTTTCGTATTAAGATTAAAAATTTAGATTAATTTAAGAATGTGAACATGTGTTGTGTGTCTGCGATAGTTTTCATTTCATGTATAATAAATTATTTGATAGCTTTCATTTCATATATAATAATTTTTAATCTTAAAAAAATTTTATTCAGCACTTTTTTTTTTACAAAAATGTAAATGTATTTATGTAATGTAAATTACAAAATCGGAAATACTTTTGAAATATTACTCATTTTTTTTTTTTGGTTTTAAAAAATCTGCTTATAAACATTTTTCCAACGGCTGGCACTTGAGGGTTGAACCTAATGCCACAACAAGGCCCGAAATTGCTACTCATTTTTCGTTACCCAGCGGGCACCTGTGAACCAAGTCACGGAAGCGAGTAGCGTTACCCGCGTCATACCTGTTTATAGGGTGGGCCAAATTCATACATCATCACGGAAGAAAGGATAAAGAAACACAGAGAAAGCAAATAACATCCATGCCCGAACCGGGATTCGAACCCAGGACCCACAGCTCAGGAGTCAGGAGCGCTAACCATTCAGCCATCGGTCGACCTGCTTATAAACATATAAAACGCAAACTTACATTCCATAATTATATCAAAATATATTTTCCCTTCTGAAACTAGAATTTTGCTGCCCACAATTTTCTTCATGTTGGTATAAGCATATAACTTATTGATCACTAAACTGAAGATTCTATACTTATCTAAAACTGTTGCTTTTGTATTTCTAATAATTTAAGAGAAAACAATATTTTGAATGAACGGTTTATCAATTTAAACCTTCCTTCAGATTTAACACGCACGCACACGCACATCATTATTATTATTTATGGTCAGTAATCTAATTTTAAGAAATATATTTATGATATTTTTGTAAAAAGTTTAAAATCCATATACAGACTGTTGTATTCTTTACCAAATTTTAAACTTTACTTAATGTATAAAAGTATATTTACTTGAAATTTCATGCAATATAATGCTAGGTATTTAAGGAATATTTTTTAAAGAATTTCAAATAGACTTGCTCATTTATTTCTTTTAATAATTTTTAAATAACATTCTTTATATATTTTTTTACTAAGCTGTCAACACAAAATGTGAATGATTCTTTTGTATATATCCATAATCACTGCTAATCTAATTCTTCTATACGTCTTTAACTAACTTACAATAACCCTATGTGAAAATGTTCAACTACCTTGCCATTTTTTTTCTTGATAGTTGAATTTTGCAAGTTCAAAAATTATATTTTCTACCTAAAATACACGCCAACCAACTTGTCTAGTGGTCAGCGTGCCTGATTACGGATAAGGAGGTCCTGGGTTCGAATCCCGGTTCGGGCATGGATGTACTTTCTCTCTCTATCTATCCAGTCTTTGTCCTTTCCTTGTATGAATGAGGTGTGGATGGTTGCCTACCCTATAAACGGGTCCCTATGGCATGTGTGTACTGAGGAAGTCGGACTCCACACCAAAATATGGTTCATTTGGAAAAGTGGAGTAGCGCACCCCTTGTTGCCAGCTAGGCTGGCACACGACAATGCATGAATGAACCTAAAATACTGCTTTAAACGAAGTATTAATAGACTGCTTTCTAATTCGTCGACGCCTGACAACTGACTTATTATTTGTCAAACTGATATAATGTAAATTTTCGTGACTCTCTTTTTCATTGCACTGCAATATTGATGCAATAATGAAGGTTAATCTACAGAATTGCATCAATATTGTAAATCTTAGTATACTTTTTAGTAATTAAAGATTTGTTTTCCAAATTGCTAAATTATGAGAATTTTTTTTTTACTTTATTATAGATGGTAGCTTTAGGGATGGGGTGACTTTGATACCGTATTGGATAAAGTTATTTGGCATTTCCTTATAAGTAATGAAAATATAAGTTGCCAATATATTATTATTGAAGCTAAAATAATCAATACAATAATTATGATTTATCAAACATTCATTCATTTCTATGTAAATAAAATAAGAATAATTGCTTTAAAGCAACTTGAAACATATTATTATGTGTAAAGCAATTAAATCTGCAGTTCAAACTTATATATAATAATGTAAGATCTAACTAAATACGAACAGGAAAAATAATGTCTTGTACCCTTTGTTGATTTTTAGTATAGAGTAAATAGACTTAAATTTCTATAATTTTTTTACAAATACTTAGCCGCCCATCCTGTCCAATACGTAATAATACACTACTGGCCATTAAAATTGCTACACTAAGAAGGAATGCAAACAACAAAACGATATTTATTGCACACATACATTATGGTGGAAAGAACAAGTGATTAGATTTACAGGAAATTAGGATGTATAGATCTTGAGAAATCAGTACCCAGAGCAGCCACCTCTGGCTGCAATAACAGCAGCATTTATCCGCCTTGGCATGGAGTCCAACAAAGATTGTATGGCATGTACGGGGATCTCAGTCCATGCAGCTTCAACAATATGCCACAGTTCATCGACAGTAATGGATGGTGAGTGATGGCGTGCCAATCGCTCGGCAACCATTGACCACACGTTCTTAATTGGTGACAGATCAGGATAACGTGCAGGCCAGGGTAACAGTCGAACCTGTTCTGTATCAAGGAAGTTCAGAACAATACGGGCAACATGCAGTCGTGCATTATCCTGTTGAAACAAAGCATTAGGGAGGGCTCGAAGATAGGGCAGAGCCACGGGTCTTAACACATCGGAAATGTAACGGTTGCTGTTCAAAGTGCCGGAAATGCGAACAAGAAGTGATCGAGACGTGTATTCAATGGCACCCCATACCATCACTCCAGCAGATGGGCCAGTATGGCGATGTCCAATGCAATCTGGCAATGCGCGTTCTCCACGATGTCTCCAAACACGGATGCGGCTATCATGGTCCTGTATACAGAACCGAGATTCATCTGTAAAGATGACTTAATGCCATTCCCGCGTCCAGGTTCGTCGCTGATCACACCATTGAAGGCGTTCCCGTCTGTGACGCAGCGTCAATGGTAGCCGAAGCCATGGTCGCCGTGCAGACAATCCATGCTGCTGCAAACGTCGTCGAACTGTTCGAGCAGAAACTGGTTGCCTTGCAAATGACTCCATTTCTCGACTCAGGGTTCTTGAAGTGGCTGTACGATCTCTTGTGACCATGCGGATAAGATGTCTATCTTCTCTGCTGTTAGTGATGGGGGTCGCTGAAATCCTGCATGACGTTCGTATGTTTGTCCTGAACCCATCGATTCCATATTCTGCTAACAGTCATGGGGTCTCGACCGACGCGAGCAGCAATATTGCGGTACGATAAACCGCAATCCCGGTAGGCTATAATCCTTCCTCGATCAAAGTCAGACACGTGCTGATAGGCATTTCTTCTTCTTAAACGAGGCATTACAACAACTTTCTTTGCCGAAAACAACGTTGAAACCGAAATTGAGTATGAGAAAACTGCTGTCATATCTCTGGTTTTATACACAATTTAGATGTTGCTACTGTCGCCTACTTTGTATGAATGCGCTGAAAATATATCATTTGCATATCACAGCAAGTTCTACCTGTCATGCAAATTTCACGTGTGTGGTGTGCCGCTTTCCTGGTGTAGCAATTTTAATGGCCAGTAGTGTAGCTATCTTATGAGTATTACTTCTCTTCATAATTTGTAAATTACTCTTATAAAACTTAACATATTTTATTTGAATTCTTTAAAATAAAGTAAGAAGGAATGAAGTTAATTTAATAATCTTATATTAATTAAAGAAAAGTTATACAGTATAAAGGAAAAAAATACAAAACTGAAGAGAAATATTTTAATGTTCCACAATTACATAAAAAAAATTTCAAACTTTTGGAATGAAGTTTTTAATTAAATGTTTTGTCACAGAATTCATTACGTAAAAATAATTAAGTTCAACTCTATTAAGATATTTAAGTATACTTAATTTTATTTTACTATTAACTGCTCTTTTTTAATTGCTGCGCCCATGAATTCTTCTTGGTGTTGCACCAGCATGCTTCTCTATACCTAGCCCTGAACTGAGCTCTACCAGTTAGATAGAAGCAGCCGAATGGAGTCTTCATGATTTTGAAGCAAGGACCAAGTATAAAACCCCAATACTTGGCCTGCCACCACTAAAGGTATCATTTCACTTGGAGGACATTGCGAACACGCAAAATCTTCACGTGCTTCAGCCACCATTAGCGAAAAAGCATCTATTGTTAAGCGGGGAGATTCGAACTCACTACCTTCCTATAGTGAGAACGATACCTTAACCAATCAGACAACTGCAACCCCTCGATACGAATTGCAAACAAGCGATTTTTTTATCCTTATTTATCCCAGAAAAAGTCTTTCTTTGTAAACCTGAGAAGGCGCAGTCCTTTGTTGAAGAAATACGAAATAATTCTAAATTATAATATCATGAAAAATCTTTCATTAAAGATCACAAGTGTATCTACAATACCAGCATGACCTTTAAGATTCCATTTTACATATAAAAATCATTCAGTTAGCGTCTAAGTACACAATCCGTATACGTTTAACCTTAATTTCCCTCTCAACATACATTTAATTAATTGCCTACACCTTTCTAACACAATATCTGTAATCTGAAATTAAGTCATTAAGGTGTTGTTGTTACTAATGACACTTGGACAAGCCAAGCTCGCTATGCCTTGGCTATGCGAATTTAAATCAATTGGGGGCGTCTTTCGTTTTAATCAGAGCACTATGAAGGTGAAAGTGCGACTTTGCTCTACACACATACCATAGGTACCCGTTTATAGGGTAGACAACCATTCACACCTCATTCATACAAGGAAAGGACAAAGACAGGATAGATAGAGAGAGAAAGTACATCCATGCCCGAACCGGGATTCGAACGCAGGACCTCTTTATCCGCAGTCAGGGACGCTGACCACTAGACAAGTTGATCGACCCATTAAGGTAAAATTTTGCTATTGATGAGAAGAATGAGATTCTCATTTCTGCATTTCGCTTTTTTCTTGTAAGGGCAGAAGGACTTTCAGCAAATGTACTTTTTCTTATTGAAAAGCATATTGTTATTAATTTCGGATCAAACAATTTGTAAATATGCCTGTTAAATAGTTGATAGCAGTTATTTATGCTCCAAGATAGTCTGAAAGTTTTATATGCACCAATAATACAGACCAAAAGGTACAGAGTAATATGGACAAACAGCTTAAATTTCATACAAGTACCATTTGTCAGAAAATTAATTCTTAGCAAAATATAAATTATGTCTCTGCATAATTCAAAGGTGATAGAAATCACACCTTCTGAAGGATTTTTTCAACTTACAATTTCAACTTTCAAGGATTTTTTCAATAAGATTTACTTTTTATATAAATTGAACTAATTAATTAAAAAATATATTCTGTATCCTTAAGCATACAAAAAAGGAAAAAAACATTTAAAAAGAAAAAATTGTTTATCGATTTTTATATATTTTTGAAAAAGATGCTAATGTAGAGCCAACACAAAATTGCAAATCACAGAAAAATTATTTGTCGAAAAAAAAACATTTAAACATTAAATGCATTAATTTTGCACTACAAAGCATGTTACTAAATATTTATACTTTCAAACATATACATTAAATATTCAAATGGGAAGAAAGCATAGTAGATAGAAAATATTATTAACAGCTAATAAGAAATGCAAACTGGTAATCACTCCTGTATTTTATTTCAAACATATCTTAGGTAAAGCTGCCCAACTTGTCTAGTGGTCAGCGTGCCTGACTTTGGATAGGAAGATCCTGGATTTGAATCCCGGTTCGGGCATGGATGTAATTTTTTCTCTCTATATATATCCTGTCTTTATCTTTTCCTTGTATGAATGTGGAGTGAATGGTTGCCTACCCTATAAACGGGTCCCTATGGCATGTGTATACTGAGGAAGTTGAACTCCGTACCAAAATAGGGTTCAGTTGGAAAAGTGGAGCAGCGCACCCCTTAATGCCAGCCTAGTTGACACACGACAACAACAATAATAGATATTAATCTACTATTGTTGTTGTCGTGTCTGTACAACATCTAAAACAACAACACCTCTTACGTAAAGAAATTTAGATTAAAATAAAAAAATATTCAATATGGATACAATGAATCAAAATTTAAAATTGGATAAAAATTTTATTAAAGAATTTATTTTTCTAAAGTGTTTTAAGCTAATTTTATCCTTGGAAATAAATTCCTTTTTTATATTTTTCTTTACAATGCAGTAATAAATAAATAAAACACCTTGCATCATTTGAATACTTTATTTCATTATATAAATACTAAATTAATTTTTATCCTTCCATAAGGAAATTAGGTATAACTTTAATAATGCGAAGTGAATAGTCTAACGATGGTGTAAGGCCTTTTAATGGGAACTTCTTTAATTGAATCCATTTTACTTTTGTCACTCTATTCTCGCTTTTTACAAGTTCATTTATTCATAAATTCCAAAGTCATTAAAAGAATCTATGCTGTAAGTTTGAATCGAATGTATAATTTGTTGAATAGTAATTGAATATTGAATTGCATTGACTTCACTGCAGCGCAACTGAAATGCAAATAAATTAAATGTCTTTAACATTGCTGCTTTTTTTCTCTTCTGAGTGTCTCACTCCGTAACTCATTATTTAAAATGGTATGTCATTTTCACACGCTACCCCTTCCATTTATCTTTATCGCTGTTTACTCTGGTGCTGCGACGCAAGACGCTGTGCAACTCAACACCTAAGCAATGGATGGAGAGCTCGAAAATAATATTGTCTTTCCTCTACTAGAGACTGCGGGTATTTGTGCGGTATGCAATTAAACACAGAAATTCTGACCAAGAAGAACTTTTGCAAGAGGGTGGAGCACAGAGGTGGTAATAATTCATTTTTTTCGGTTGAAAAATCACAAGCTTCCCCTGAAGTTTTGAAGAGGTATTTGTATCCAGTTTCAGAACTGTCTTCTGTAAAAATGGTGGATATATGACCCAAAGATAACGACATTTCAACAGTTTATCCAAGTTCTGTGGGGGAGCCAGATTTCAAGAAGTAAAACTGAAGGCCGCGTTAGGCAATAATTAAGCACAGGAAGTATGTCTTGGTTCTTTCTTCTGTTAAGGGTGTAAACTGATCGCAAATGGCTGCAGGTGGCCCATGTTTGAAACGTGAAAATGTTTGCAGTAGAGTGCATCAACTTCTAACTTTGTTTCCTAAATATTATATGAAAAAAATGTAGCTCTCACTCTTGAAAAAGTGATTATTTTATTAATGGAGTATTACGTATCAGTTAAAATCAAATTTGTGTTACAGCGAGTGAATTTTAAACTCTATATATAAATCTACATAAATAAATTATATTTCTAAGTAAATTTCTGTTTCCCATATGAAAAAAATTTAAATATTTCTGTGAACTAATAAATTTTACAGGAAATTTACTCTCGTCCAATTTTTTATTATTTTTCATGCATCTGGTAATAATTTAATATCGATCACCGATAATTTTGACTTTGCGGCAGAGTTTATGACCCAAAGTTGCACCTCCATTTAATTTTGAGATTTTTACATATCCATCATGTTTGCAGTACCACATAACAAAAAAAGAAAACATTCAGTAAATAAAGAAATATATTCAGTAATTAATTTAATATAAATAGTTAATTAAGCAACTATCAGCTACTTAAATAATTAAATAAAGATGACTTTTTTTAAGGATATTTTATTTATTTTCAATTTTGCAATAATCTATATGCCAATTTCTTTGCATTTTCTGATATTAGAGACATTATTAATGTTAGATTATATATTTATTAGTAGAATAATTAATCCTTGTAATGTCTAAAATTTTAATTACTTTCATAAAACTCTTAATTTTTCATAAAAATTTAAGATATGGTATTAGAGTAATCATTTTAAATATTTGACTGTATTTATAATTTATCAGTAACAATAGAAAATCTTTATTTAAAAAGTAACTTTCAGTATTTGAATTAAACAATAATTTAGATTTTTTTTAATATAATTTGTTTATCTTCCTTCATATGTATTTGTTTACTGTAAATAAAATCAAAAATATTAATCACATGGTTTACACAATTCAATTATGGATATAATTCCTCTTCTTAGTTCGATTATTGAAAACTGGTAATATTTCCTCATTTCAGACTAGCAAGTAGAACTTAAATTCCTTATTATAGATATAAATGTAATAACATTTAGACATATATGCAAATAATAAGGACAAAGAGACAAATATACTTTTTGCATGCAGTCATCTAAATGAAATAGATTAAAAATCATTTTTGTCTTTTAATGTGGCTTGAAAATTTAGAATATTTTATTAGCAATTGTTTTTTGAATGGAATCATATCCACTGTATTACACTGTTATATGTAATTATACACTAAGTATGAAAATCTAAATGGTGTCTAAGTCTCACTTTAATACAATTTTTTTAAATTTATATGTGCTGAGGTAAAATTAAAAACCAGATTATATTAAAAATTTAAAACAATATTAAAATTATTTTGTTGATTTTAAAAAATGACTGCAGTGGTTCAAATTAAATAACATTTTAATAGACTCACAAACTTATTAGCTGAATAATATAACTATTTGAAATCACAACAATTTTATTTATTTGGTAAATTAATTAAAAACAACTGAATTCAAACAATTATTAAAATAACATGGTTTTATAATTCAACCAAGTAGTTTTTTTACTTTCAAAATTATTAAAATAAAATTATTAACAGAACGATCCTCAAAAAAGTGCGAAGATAATTTTTCTACCGTCCACCAAATTTTCAAATAAGCTGCACTTATACACTTAAATCTGTGTTTCAATTTATTAATATTGATGAATAGAATTCAACAATTTACATGTAGAAAATGTGCAAAAAAGTTTTCTTTGGTTCATGCTTTATGTCAAAAATTATATTTATATGAAGAAATAGTTTAAAATATAATTTCATATTACATAATAGCATCAAATCCAAAAACTGTATTGAATTGGATATCATCGAAAACACAACGATAATGTAAATCAGCACAGCCTTTAGACACTATTTATGCATTTAGATTTTATTCAATATCATTGAAAGAACAGCAAGGAACATTTTAAAATAAAATTTAAAGACATTTCCATATTGCCCATGAAATAGTCTCTGTGATGCGTGGTCTCTGTAAGATCGAGACTTCGCCAGTAGCCATACTGCAACATTTTTCCATTTATCTTTTGCAAAATCCCAATCGAGATCATTTGGATCATCTACAAAAGGAACATCTTCTGAATCCTCATAATCTTTTTCATGTCTCTTGGTTGAAGGAGGCATGAGTTCTGAAAGTTCCTCAGATTCTACAGTCGGGATGATAATTTCTTTAAATTCAAGTCCAGGGACTATTATTCCATTTTTTCTTCTTTAGTATCCAATATATATATTACATTGATTATAATTCAAGGTATAACATAAATATACAAAAAATCAAGGTATAAAATTTCTCACCAGGATATACAAGAGCAATGTCTTTCAAGAACTGATATATTATGCCGTCTAATGTTGTCAAGCGTTCAAATCTTCTTCGTCTATAGATAAACACTGACATATATTGACTAAATAATCATGTACTGATTTATTGACTGAGTATGTAAAATATATAAAATGATACAAGATTAAATATGTAATATTAAAGCTAAAATATATAAAAATTTAATTAAATAATAATGAGATTTCCTCATTCTCTATTCTTAATATGCGTACCTGATCGTCCATTTGACAGAGATAGTTTGAAATGCCTGTTTTCATTCTCTTAAGCGTTATATTATTATTAGTATTATTGTGGTCTAAAAATAAGCCACGAGAATGATTGGTTACCAAATGTGCGTAGCATTCGTGAAATGTTTTTCTATGCCTTTATAGTGCTTGGCCTCATCTGTTCAAATGAAATGCGTCTGTGGATCTACAAATTTTGATACCAGGGGGCACAGACCTTTTTCTTCCTTCCGTTTGTTCTTAAAAAGATGCACTTTTTGTCTTCATGATAATAAATGCCTGTAAATAAATATTTACATACTGTAGGAACATATTCCACATTTTTAAAGCAATTCTTTTTCCTTTTGGTGATGTTTGAGAGAATTTTCATAAATTTAATTAAATACATCAAATATTTGCAAATATCTTAAACTTACAAAAGACAGTTATTGTGTGATTTTTGCTACAAAGACCCCGATTGTACTTCCTTTTAGTCAAAAAAGTTTCGTCCATAAGAATAATTTTACCTGAAAAAATATTTAACAATTGCATACAGTATATATATCCATAAATAAAACATGTGAACTAATTGTTATAAGTCTACCTTGTAAGGAACATTCAGGTTTTACCTGAAATAATAATTACACACACAATAGTACAGGATTTTATACATATAAAATTGTTTATTTACCAGGCCCACCAAGTAATTGTTCATTATTTGAAATGATTACTTCACAAATCTCTCGAAACTTAGAAAACCAGTCCGTGACTATCTGTCGTGAGATGGACGATAACTTCTTATTCTCTGGATCTTAATCTCGACAATACGCATACCAGGCATTTAATCCGGTAATCACCGAACTTTTCTTTTGCATAAAAATCAAAATTGATTGCTAAAATACCCTGGTAGGGTATCCTAGCTCCCACAAAAATTGTATTGGTTCTCGAATTTACTGTGCATGCGCAATTTGCAGAATTGTTTGTTGTGCAGACATATCTGAATCCAATCTCGGATGATGAATAGTTTTGAACTTTCATCGGGGCTCCACATTTGCAAATTAGTGGCACATCTTCTCTTGTCGGAATAAGACTAACATCGCCTAAAAAGGAAATAACCGTGACACTGGAATTCATGAGTTGATGAGCCGTGAAACTCATGAGCTGAATATTTACTAAAATTTACTAGTAAAGGACGCATATCTATTATTAATAGGAGACAGAATTTAAAGAAAATATCGAAACTAAAAAAGTGAAGAATAATTAAATGTTTAGAAAAAAGGAAAAAATTGCAATGAGTCAACCAGATTTAAATCTTTATCGCTGCTGGCAGTCAAGGTTGGCGAGTACTTGGCGACAGATCACGATATAAGAATAGCCATCCTATTTCCTCACTAAACACAAATTAAGAATACTTTCATTAGTTTTAATTAGATTATACTTCATTACACCAGTATATAAATTTAAACAAAAATTATACCATTGTGTCAGCTAATTTAGCAATTTTACTCAAGACTCTTGTGAGTTTTTAAAGCATTATATGGAAACATTAAGAGGTGATTATAAACTACGACAAACTTACAGGTATCAAAATGTTATTCATTATCTTAATTTTTTTGATTCCAAATCCAGTCAAGTTCAATTGAAATTTTCAGCGCCTAACAACGAGTAAAGCTCCTTGTTAAATCTGAAGAGTTCATTTCTCTCTCTTTCAGATGACACTAGATGGCAGCACTACAAGCCAAAGGTTAAACCTCTTTTTCGAAGCAGAGACCAAGAAGAAGTCCCTTGACCTTGTATGCCAACTCCAGATGTATTGATTTGGATGGGAACTTGGGAAGAGTTTGCAAGCTTGACATATTTAACGTGCCCTAGTCGCCTTTAGTGAACGCAGTGATCTTTAGCCCTGTCCCTGGCTCGAAGGTACTTCGTCTGAGTCGCGAGACTAAGCAATCACAGCTCCTATGAAGTCCATACGAAGAATTACATTAGAAATATTTGAATTATCTTATGTATGAATTTTCGATTTATCCTATGTATTATTCGAATTATCCTATGTATGAATATCTGAATGTTTTTATTATCCTATCTTGAAAGTTTTACCCAAAGTGGTTTATAAGATGAATTTCAAATATAAGGGACGTATAAGATGACATAGAATAATTTGAAGTTTTCCAGCTGTTTTAAAAAACATTTTTGTGAAAAGGTTGTTGTAAGCACCAATTGAAAATAATAGTGCAAAAAATTTCTGAATTGAGAAATGCATACGCATTATTTGAGGGATTCTTTCTGAGTCCATATTTTGTTTAATTACTATTTCATTTTTAAATAATTTATATGAAAGGGAATTAACACTAGGTAGACTCAATAATGTAACAAAAGAAGATTTTACATAATATTTCACGAGCGACAGTTGAAAGTTTTATTTTATGCATTTAATTTCTTTATTTCAAATGATAGGAAATCATTATAATTTCCATAAGACTAACTTTTTCAAAAAGCAATGAAATGAGAATTATTTCCTTTACTGAGAAAGCAGAGAAACAATTATCTTTTTTTCTTTAAAATAAGCCTTAGAAATCTGACTTTACCAGAATGGAAAGGAAACAGAAACAAAATTTTAAAAAAAGGTAACAGTGCGCATAAATTGTGATATTTATTTCTACAAAATAATTTTCTAATAATAAAAATAATTATGATATAATCAATCATCGTTCTATTTTAAAATGACAGATATTCCATTGGTGTAAGCTATATGTTAATTTTTGTTTTTAATATTTGTTTTCAGATATGTTTATATGCTGTATTTGCATATTTATATATTGTATGTGACATATAAGACACAATTATTTTCTTTCAAAATATGCCTGAAAACCGGAATGACGATACAGCGTCTTATATGTTGATACTTTGTTTTTGATTAAGTAATTTTCTGGAAATTTCCTAAAAGTTCTTTTGCAAAACGCAGGGATAGTTACGTAAAGTTCAGTGAATACGATTTCAAAGCATAGCCCTATTTTCGAGATAAATTAAGAATTATAATTTGGCAGAGTGCCAACTCTTACGAATTACATAAAATATCTGGTCTTTCGGTTCTACGATATCAATTATACCGAAATTCAAGCTGTTGAGATCCATATAACTTGGAAAATTTTCATTGGTTTAGATTGGTTCTCCGACTAAACCCCACTACAAACATACAACCGTAAATTTCTTAATTTGTTTCAAATAATATTTCACAATCGACTTATTTTAACTGTGGCACCACCTGTTGGACATCCCGATGGTCGGCACTACGAGTTTACTCCTGCTTTAATATTTGTAAATAAACATTGTGTTTCTGGTACTCATATACTAACCAAGTAATATATTTTCCCAAGAAATATTAATAGTGTATATAATTAAACCCCTTAACTGTGACATACATTTCAGAAAAATGGACCAAAAATGAAAAATTTTTTTGGCTGTTTAATTTTATTCTTTATATTATTATAAGAGTTAGAAAATGCTTTTTTATTACAAAAATAAAGTTTTAAATGCAATAACTACTATATTTATAGTTTTTACATACGCATAAACCATTGATTACACATATATGTTATTCATATTGAGCAAATTAAACGAAAATTTGAAGCTAAATATGACTAGTATAATCTAAAAACACAACAATGTGATTTTCAATACATAAATTTTACATATCTTATACAGTATGGTATTTCCCAATAAAAGGTACTGTTCAAAAGCCTATATATTGCACTGTTTACAATAAACTCTTGTCTCATGCATTATTCTCTTCCCTTGTTCATCGGTTTTACGTCAGCATATAAAACACTGACTGGTTGGAGTAGATTTTTTCCCCATTGATGGGATGTGTTCTGAAATGTATCGAACTATGAGGCGCAATAAGCTTTCACTAGGACGCCCTGGTCCCGGTAGTTGAACATTTGGTTGATTTAGTTCAACAATTGATTTTCTGAAGTTCATATTTTTCGCACCTCCTGCTGAAGTATGCAAAATAAAGGAGTTACTTATATAACGCCTGGTGTAGGAGGTGGAAAAATATTTTCTAGTAATAATTTTTACCTCCTTTTCTAGCAACCGTTAAGTCTGTAAGATGTTGATCGGCTTTAACAACACCTCCCATTGTGTTGTTGTAGTCATGGACTACCTTCAGAACCAAAGTTGGAATTGGTAAATAACTAGGACCACTTGTGTCATTTATTAGGAAAATAAGGAGTTAAGTATCCTAAAGTAGAAACGAACTCAGCTCGGACTTCACAAAATAGAAACGTTAATTTTTCTTCTGCCCGAACTCAGTTCGGGCATCACAAATACTGCACGCACTAACTAATTGCCCGAACTGAATTCGGGCGACACTGGCAAGGGGTTAAACAATTTTTATAATATATAATTAACAATTAATTCTCATATATAATTAGAGAATTTTTTTAATTTAGTTACTTATCTAATTATTACTTAAATATTACTAGTCTATATTGGAATGTATAATGCAAAAATTTCAAGATAATTGTCATGCAAATTACACCTGGGAGTACTTTCTGGTTATCTTTCAATTAAATTGCATTGCGCAATGTAACCAACCATGAGCAGATAATTAGTATTGCAAAATTCACTGACTCATTTCACTCTAAAAGAGAGATAAATGGCGTGAGCTAAACACCTCATCAACATCATATGCACCAACGGATGAGCACGAATGAGTTGTCATCGACATTTGCGGTTGGATTGTTTCAACTTCGAATTTTTGTGAACGACTTCTAATAACGTGAAATTTTTGCCTGAACTTGCATTATCCTTAAGTTATTGACACGTGTGTATAATTCAATATTGTTACTACTGATGAAATTTTCTAGTTAAACTTTAGCAGTTTTTCTCCTTTGGAGGTTCATTTATAAGGATTTGAATGAATTTTAAGTGTTTGCAAAAAGGTGGTGGGTGTATTGATGCGCTGCTAGGATGTCTTTGTTTGATTGTCTATTTATTTGTGAAGCAATTTGTTTTATGAATGTGTGAATGTTGATTGTGTTTTAAACTTGACCTTGAAATCTAGGGTTATTTATTATTGGCATTTTTGTGATTATTTTTCCGGTTGGTTATATTTAACTGGATTAGACTACGATATGTATTACAGGCTGTTGCACATGCTGGGCGGTTGGAGTAATAGTTGTACACTTCTATTTTGTCTTCTATACAGTTAATGCAATTAAAGTCTTTCGTATTGAAACGTTTTCCTGCATTTGGTGCAGTAAGCGAAGATCGAGCTATGGCCAAAATTCTGGCTGGTGTAATATGTGCATAATAACTCTATATTGCCGGGCAACTACTTGTTGGAGGATTATGTACAGAATCTTTTTGTCTATTACCATCTTTGCTAGAATTTTATTGCTTTCCAAAGTCGTATTTTGAAGATCTCCTTTTTCTTTGTGTTTTTAATTCAGTCACCTTGGATTGGTTTCCTAGTCTAACATTGATTGTTTTCATGTAATAAGTGAATGAATTTTCTCTATTTATTGTTGACAGGACATTAAATAAAATAACTTTTTGTAGGGTTATTACATCACCTAACTTTATTCTTTTGAGGCTGGTTGGCTAAGATTTTCTTGTCTTTTAAAATTTTGTATATAACTTTTACAACGGTCTTTCCTTACACAATTCGTTTCATTCTCATTTCGCAAACAGTCCCCTTCAATGTGGACACATGCTTATCTCTAGATTATCCTTCTTTTGTAAGAATGATTATAGAATTTTCTATTTCTTCTTCTGCTCTTTTTCTTAAAATTTTACTCTAAATGGCTTTTTCCAGATTTTTCTGTATTCTTTTCTTGGGTTTTGATTTTGTGCACGACATTGCTTTGAATATTTTTATTTCTTCCAATTTCTTTTTTATGTTTGCCAATTGGCGCTTTAACTCTTGTGATTCCTTATCTGTTGGAGAATTTAGAATCATTTTATTGTCTTATTGGTTTAGTATTTTAAATGGCACTCCTTAAATTTTCAATGATTTTGCATTGGCTTGCATTCTTTTTCAATGAGGGTATATTTTTATCTTATTTGGGACCATCTAATCTACTTTAATTTGTTCAATTGATCATTCACTGATTTTTCCTTATTATTAGTGGAAAATTCAGAACTATTTTCTAATTACTTATTCACCTAAATTGTTGAGTTCCCCTCAAAATATTAATTGACTTCGTTCAGATTGTTATTAATTTGTGTCCAACTTCTTCCACTGTTATTTAACAAATTTATTACTATGGATTTTGGTCGAAATCTCAGCGAATAACTGCTTCCTCTCCTTTACTAATTTTCACTTTTATTATGTTTTCTTGGCTTATCATTATGTTTTAACTAATTAATGAATATAGCATTGATATTTTATAGTTATACTTAGTAAATACAATCCATACTATATTCATATTCGATACTATATATCGTTATTGATTCGTGCTATAGAATTCATATTTCTAAAGTTGTTTATGTTAATATATGTTTATAGCTATTTACACTAATGTGCAAACAGTGCAGTAAATAGTGAATAACCCATATCCATATTTATTATTTCATGATATGCAAGTCTATGTATAGAGTATTTATTCAAATGCAAAATAATAAGATGGCCTTGTGGACACACTTAGAAAGAATTATTGTGCGCTTGAATGCGAGAGAGTTTTAAAACTTAAAGCTGAATTATTAAAGATGAAAGACCAAATTACTAACGAAGGCTTGCAGCTTCTATGTATTTGTAAACTACATGAGGTATTTATACATATTTTATTC